>JAEUYN010000517.1:0-35000 GCA_018257835.1 Euura lappo
CTCGACGATATAGCGAGACGGCATAGGGTCCTACAAGTAAGATGTAGGATCGTGGGGCAGATATTCACTGACATGGGTCGCGATTCACCATTTTTTCGTACCAAAATTTCGAAATATCCGCCCCTCGACGATATAGCGAGACAGCATAGGGTCCTACAAGTACGATGTAGGATCGTGGGGCAGATATTCACTCACATGGGTCGCGATTCACCACTTTTTCGTATCGAAATTTTGGATATATCCGCCCCTCGACGATATAGCGAGACAGCATAGGGTCCTACAAGTACGATGTAGGATCGTGGGCAGATATTCACTCACATGGGTCGCGATTCACCATTTTTTCGTACTGAGAATTTCGAAATATCCGCCCCTCGACGATACTCTTGAGACAGCATAGGGTCCTACAAGTAAGATGTAGGATCATTAGGCGAATGTTCCGCGGCCCTTAGGTCGCGATTCACCATTTTCGTACCGAAATTTCGAAATATCCGCCCCTCGACGGTCATAGCGAGACAGCATAGGGTCCTACAAGTGTACGATGTAGGATCGTGGGGCGAATATTCACTCACGCCAGGTCGCGAGTAACTATTTTTTCGTACCGAAATTTTGAAATATCCGCCCCTCGACGATATAGCGAGACAGCATACTGTCCTACAAGTACGATGTAGGATCGTGGGGCAGATATTCACTGACATGGGTCGCGATTCACCATTTTTTCGTACCGAAATTTGGAAATATCCGCCCCTCGACGATATAGCGAGACAGCATAGGGTCCTACAAGTACGATGTAGGATCGTGGGGCAGATATTCACTCACATGGGTCGCGAGTGACTATTTTTTCGTACCGAAATTTTGAAATATCCGCCCCTCGACGATATAGCGAGACAGCATAGGGTCCTACAAGTACGATTTAGGATCGTGGGGCAGATATTCACTCACATGGGTCGCGATCGAGTGACTATTTTTTCGTACCGAAATTTTGAAATATCCGCCCCTCGACGATATAGCGAGACAGCATAGGGTCCTACAAGTACGATGTAGGATCGTAGGGCAGATATTCACTCACATGTGTCGCGATTCACCACTTTTTCGTATCGAAATTTTGAAATATCCGCCCCTCGACGATATAGCGAGACAGCATAGGGTCCTACAAGTACGATGTAGGATCGTAGGGCAGATATTCACTCACATGGGTCGCGATTCACCATTTTTTCGTACCGAAATTTGGAAATATCCGCCCCTCGACGATATAGCGAGACAGCATAGGGTCCTACAAGTACGATGTAGGATCGTGGGGCAGGTATTCACTCACATGGGTCGCGATCGAGTGACTATTTTTTCGTACCGAAATTTCGGAATATCCGCCCCTCGACGATATAGCGAGACTTGCGGTTCTTCTAAGTACGATGGCGGATCGAGACGTTATTCACTCATGGGTCGCGAATAACTATATTTTCGTACCGAAATTTCGAAATATCCACCCCTCGACGATACTGCGCGGCATCAGAGGGTCCTACAAGTACGATGTGGGATCGTGGGGCAGATATTCCCTCACATGGGTCGCGATTCATCATTTTTTTCGTACCGAAATTTTGAAATATCCACCCCTCGACGATACTGCGCGGCATCAGAGGGTCCTACAAGTACGATGTAGGATCGTGGGGCAGATATTCACTCACATGGGTCGCGAATAACTATTTTTTCGTACCGAAATTTTTGAAATATCCACCCCTCGACGATACTGCGCGGCATCAGAGGGTCCTACAAGTACGATGTAGGATCGTGGGGCAGATATTCACTCACATGGGTCGCGATTCACCATTTTTCGTACCGAAATCTTGAAATATCCACCCCTCGACGATACTGCGCGGCATCAGAGGGTCCTACAAGTACGATGTAGGATCGTGGGGCAGATATTCACTCACATGGGTCGCGAGTAACTATTTTTTCGTACTGAAATTTTGAAATATCCACCCCTCGACGATATTCCGCGACAGCAGAGGGTCCTACAAGTACGATGTAGGATCGTGGGGCAGATATTCACTCACATGGGTCGCGAGTGACTATTTTTTCGTACCGAAATTTTGAAATATCCGCCCCTCTACGATATAGCGAGACAGCATAGGGTCCTACAAGTACGATGTAGGATCGTGGGGCAGATATTCACTGACATGGGTCGCGATTCACCATTTTTTCGTACCGAAATTTCGAAATATCCGCCCCTCGACGATATAGCGAGACAGCATAGGGTCCTACAAGTACGATGTAGGATCGTGGGGCAGATATTCACTCACATGGGTCGCGATTCACCATTTTTTCGTACCGAAATTTTGAAATATCCGCCCCTCGACGATATAGCGAGACAGCAGAGGGTCCTACAAGTACGATGTAGGATCGTGGGGCAGATATTCACCCACATGGGTCGCGAATAACTATTTTTTCGTACCGAAATTGTGAAATATCCACCCCTCGACGATATTACGCGACAGCAGAGGGTCCTACAAGTACGATGTAGGATCGTGGGGCAGATATTCACTCACATGGGTCGCGAGTAACTATTTTTTCGTACCGAAATTTTGAAATATCCACCCCTCGACGATACTGCGCGGCATCAGAGGGTCCTACAAGTACGATGTAGGATCGTGGGGCAGATATTCACTCACATGGGTCGCGAGTGACTATTTTTTCGTACCGAAATTTTGAAATATCCGCCCCTCTACGATATAGCGAGACAGCATAGGGTCCTACAAGTACGATGTAGGATCGTGGGGCAGATATTCACTCACATGGGTCGCGATTCACCATTTTTTCGTACCGAAATTTCGAAATATCCGCCCCTCGACGATATAGCGAGACAGCATACTGTCCTACAAGTACGATGTAGGATCGTGGGGCAGATATTCACTCACATGGGTCGCGATTCACCATTTTTTCGTACCGAAATTTCGAAATATCCGCCCCTCGACGATATAGCGAGACAGCATAGGGTCCTACAAGTACGATGTAGGATCGTGGGGCAGATATTCACTCACATGGGTCGCGATTCACCATATTTTCGTACCGAAATTTTGAAATATCCGCCCCTCGACGATATAGCGAGACAGCATAGGGTCCTACAAGTACGATGTAGGATCGTGGGGCAGATATTCACTCACATGGGTCGCGAGTGACTATTTTTTCGTACCGAAATTTCGAAATATCCGCCCCTCGACGATATAGCGAGACAGCATAGGGTCCTACAAGTACGATGTAGGATCGTGGGGCAGATATTCACTCACATGGGTCGCGAGTGACTATTTTTTCGTACCGAAATTTTGAAATATCCGCCCCTCGACGATATAGCGAGACAGCATAGGGTCCTACAAGTACGATGTAGGATCGTGGGGCAGATATTCACTCACATGGGTCGCGATTCACCATTTTTTCGTACCGAAATTTGGAAATATCCGCCCCTCGACGATATAGCGAGACAGCATAGGGTCCTACAAGTACGATGTAGGATCGTGGGGCAGATATTCACTTACATGGGTCGCGATTCACCATTTTTTGTACCGAAATTTTGAAATATCCGCCCCTCGACGATATAGCGAGACAGCATAGGGTCCTACAAGTACGATGTAGGATCGTGGGGCAGATATTCACTCACATGGGTCGCGATTCACCATTTTTTCGTACCGAAATTTTGAAATATCCGCCCCTCGACGATAGAACGAGACAGCATAGGGTCCTACAAGTACGATGTAGGATCGTGGGGCAGATATTCACTCACATGGGTCGCGAGTAACTATTTTTTCGTACCGAAATTTTGAAATATCCGCCCCTCGACGATATAGCGAGACAGCAGAGGGTCCTACAAGTACGATGTAGGATCGTGGGGCAGATATTCACTCACATGGGTCGCGAATAACTATTTTTTCGTACCGAAATTTTGAAATATCCGCCCCTCGACGATATGCGAGACAGCATAGGGTCCTACAAGTACGATGTAGGATCGTGGGGCAGATATTCCCTCACATGGGTCGCGAATAACTATTTTTTCGTACCGAAATTTTGAAATATCCACCCCTCGACGATACTGCGCAGCATCAGAGGGTCCTACAAGTACGATGTAGGATCGTGGGGCAGATATTCCCTCACATGGGTCGCGAATAACTATTTTTTCGTACCGAAATTTTGAAATATCCACCCCTCGAGGATACTGCGCGGCATCAGAGGGTCCTACAAGTACGATGTAGGATCGTGGGGCAGATATTCACTCACATGGGTCGCGAGTAACTATTTTTTCGTACCGAAATTTTGAAATATCCGCCCCTCGACGATACTGCGCGGCATCAGAGGGTCCTACAAGTACGATGTAGGATCGTGGGGCAGATATTCACTCACATGGGTGTTAGAATACGGGTGTGTAGGGAAGGTAAGTTAGCCATGCACTGGTAAGTATGAGTATGTTCTTTATTGTTCTTTCCAGGTCTTTTCAGCTCCCCATACAACATCCGCTCTCACTCGCTCTCGTACACTATACACTGCCGTATGCCTTCGTTTCTCGTTTTTTTTCACGTCTTCGCTAGACACAGTTTTTCTCTCCTTCGACACGACTTACTTCGCTCGTACCTAATGTCCGACTCTCTGTCGCGCGTCCCTCTCGCCGCGCTTTTTCATCCCGTTCCGTATCTACGCGTTCCGCCGTTCCTTCGGGAACCCGACGCCCTAGCGCCATCTCTCGTCCGCCCCGCTGGGCTCGTTGTTACCGGCACGCTGCCCTCACTCACACACACATTCATACACAACACACGCATACTGGTTATTATAACAATCGGCCATCCTTAGCCTAGCTTGGTCTCCAAGCTACAAGAGTTCTTAAACTAAATCTTACGTCTAATTTTTCATTTGAACTTATAATGCATTATTTAAAAACTTAGATATTTGGTATCAAATTACATTGAAATCACAGACTTAAATACATCACACGAAAACTAAAACTTAACCTATTTACATTTCAAAATCCTTAAATCTAGTAGGAAGTTGTCGGTTACGCCGACTTTGACGCTCGGTCTCTACAGGAGGTAAAGCCTCACTCACTTCGACAATTGGTTCTGCACAATCCGTGGACTCAATCTCTTTTTCAACTGCCATGACTGACTGACCTTCCATTTCCGAACTTTCGTCGCCCGAATTTACAACGTTTGTTCGATCGTCGTCGTTATCTTCGCTCTCGTCATCATGTCCGCGCCAAATTTTTAACTGACTAACGTGCGCAGTAGTTCCCATCTTTTGCGTATCGTTATTGCTAAGGTTTTGTACTCGGTAAGTATCGGACGGTAATACTTGAGTAATTACAAGTGGGCCTCTGTAACGCGCTTGGAGTTTCGTAGATGCCCCGGTTGTAATTGGATTGCATTTCACGAAAACTATATCACCGACGTTATACTTGACGTTTTTGATTCGAGACTGATCGTATCGAGCCTTTGCTACCTTCTGCTCGACCTCTATTTTTTTTATCACCTCGCGTCTTATTTCCTCTGGTGGCGTATAGCTTTCCGCATCTACGGTCAACTCCCTTGACAAACCTTCGCCGAATCTCGGTATGTACCCATACAACATTTCGAACGGAGTTCGTCCCGTCGTCTTACACACCGACGTATTTAGATCGCGTTCCAATCCGCTCAAGTCTTTATCCCAGTTTCGACCCTCGTAATCATTCAAGTTAGCTTGCATTGCGGGTAAAATCGTCTGATTTAGCCGCTCAACCTGCCCGTTCGCTTGTGCGTGTCTACTAGAGTTGAGAGTGTGCTTAATCCCGTGTTCATTACAGAAATCGTCGAATTTTTCTGAATTAAACGCGGTACCTCTATCGGTGATGAACCTTTTAGGAGCACCGAATCGCTCAACAAACAACTTCATCTTTCTAACGGTCGTCGCCGCTTTCACATCACGCACAGCATACAATTGTACGAACTTCGTCAAGTTACAAATCGCAGCTAGCACATACTGATTTCTCTGGGCCGTCGTTACGAATGGTCCAAGATGATCAATATTCACGACCTCGAATGGTCTCTTACCCGGCGGTATCGGGTGCAATTCTCCGGCCTGTTTTCCCGCTTTGTTTTTCGCGAAAATGCACTCTACACACGACGCAATGTGTCTCCTTACGTATGCACGCATTCTCGGAAAGTAGTAATATTCGCGAATTCGAGCTAACGTTCTATCAACACCGAAATGACTCGACATGTCGTGATTCTTGATCACCAACGCTTTTCTCATTGCTCGTGGAACTACCCAGATAACAAAATGTCTGCACAGTGAGTGCGTATACACTCTCACGCGTGCGGATTAATCCGCACAGCGTGAGCTCATAGCACCACTCAGCTGTGTCATCAATTGCGACGCATAATGCACGCACGTCGTGATTGTCGCATGCATGCCACGCATATCGCTTGCACGCCGTGACGGTAAAATGATGATTGTTCGTACGTTAATTTTCGGAATATGGTATATACGATAAAATGAACAAAAAACAATTTAATATTATAGTATTTCTTATATTTCATTCACAGGTATGATTTTTTTTTATTCCCAGTTGCAATATATATATATATAGGTATATATATTTTATATAATATATATAGTTATATGTTCTATTCATGTTATTTCTTTTATATAATATTTATATGTTATTTTCAGTCGTAATAGTTATATGTCTTGTTCCAATTAGTTATATTAATCGTAATTGTCATATTTTACTCACAGTTTTGATATATTCATGAAATAGTTATTTTCAAATCACAGTTAAATTATATATAGTTAATAGTAAGTATATACTGCTATAATCACATCCATAATATCACATAATATAAAATCTACAGGTTTTACCCGTGGGGCAAGAATCTTGGGCACAGAATGTTTTTTAAATTACTATACGCTCGGCTGCCACTAGCCTAGCCAGTTTTAGGTTCATATCCCTAGGGGTCACTGTTCACGAAAAATTACGTTTTTTTTTTCAAACAAACGGTTTAATTGTTCCAAATTTTTTTAAATAATAATAATCATTTGTTAAACATTTTTACATTTTATTCATGTCATTTTTTAGAATTATTAATACTCATTCGTTCTACATTATATTTTTTGTATATCTGTCTTAGTTTTTGTTCTCGAAGTACTAGGATTCATTCCATCCATCGCGGTATAGTTGTCAGTTTGCGACGTACTCAATGACATTTCGACTATGACGGTATAACTAACCATAATCCACATTCGGTTCTCTTGTTTATATCAAAACAAGAAACTTTCATACTTCCCATGCCCACCATATTCATCCACTCCGCGACTGCAACAATTAAAACGTCACATGCGACTGCAACAATTAAAACGTTACATCCACGATTTGTCTCCCGTACTTTCTAAAGACACCCAAAGTAGAAGCATTTTCAATGCTCATATACATTGTGCCCGAGTGGCAATTCTCAGCCCGAGCCGAAATGCAAGTTATACTACTAATCTTTAGTAACGCTTTGGTAGAAGAAATGAAAGTCGAAATTGTGAGACAATGATATCGACTAGTCTGGATATACGATTAATCGTTGATGTCGTCTACTCCAAGGTCGTGCTCTTCCTCTCCTTCGAAATCGGTTTCTAAGTCCGCATCAAAGTCCTCCTCTGCCTCTGCCTCTCCGTCAACATGCTCGTCATCAGAGCTCTCATTGGCAATCGGATTTTCTAATCGTTTGATCTCATGCAAAAGGTTCTGCTCTCTTTCGTCAACTTCTCGTTCTGCTGGCTGGGACTTTTTCAAGAGCTTACGAAATCTTTGTTTTGTTGTGCGCAAAACTTCCAGCATTTCTATTTTGAACTCCGCTTTATTATCAGGACCCCTGAATTGGGGACAGTTCTTTGCTGATACTATAAGAGAACAAGGGACGTATTTTCATGAATCGCAAGAAATAACTATGGGGCATTCTATGTCAACCCAATTGAATTTTATCCACCTGTTTTTTCTGTGAATCGTAAAACCTCACAAACTTATAAGTTTTAATCGTTTCTTTTTTCTTAAACGATTCTGCAAGCGTGATAACTGGTCGAAATATATAGAAAATCAAATAGTAAAACTGCAACTCAAGAATCACCGAAACATTTTTTTACCATTGAAAGGTTCTGAGGTATTTAAGTAGAAAACGTGAGCATCTTGGACGAAGAAAAAAAAATGTCAGGGTCGAACAAACATATTGGTCGAGCTGATATGGAATGCCTGCTGCGTAGTATAAGATTTTCAAAATAATACTGACAGTATAAAACATGGCAATCTTCGTGTCCCCAAACTTCTGACTCGATTTCCCATCAGGCCACGTAAAGGAGTTTACCAGTTCATCCGACATGGTTTCTTTCCGGGCACAGTTGAGAAATTCTCGCATCTTCCCTATAAACAAAATGCATACGCGACATGATGAGTAGGAACAGTTGAATTTTTACAATTGAAAAGTGAGGTTATATACACTACCAGTACGTTACGTACGTCACGTTCATTGTAGGTATGTGGTTATTTTGATTCATTCAATACGTGTGTACTTACCACAAGGTGTGTCGACACAAGCTTCTTTAATCGTAGTATATTCCAGATTTTTGAAACATACTTGAATTCCCACAAGACGCAAACAAGTCCAGAATAACCGGTAAGCAGACTGCCGGTAGGGCGTTCGCCGACTGCCAACGGGCATACACAGTGTACTGCAGCAATTGCCGCGCGCTTTTTGAAATAATATTATTTCTTTTGAACTCAAATCAATAATTATATTGTTAGTATGAACTTTAACTTACGAAGAATTGTAACGTCGCACTAAAGTATAATTTTTACTAAGAAAATTATTTGTATATTTTTTTAAACGCATAAAATTTAGCATTATCATATTTTTTTCAACTCATTGTTTTTTGTTGTTTTTTTTGCATGCATAAAATTTGGCATTATTCTTATATTTTTTTGAATTCATGAAACTTCTCACTGTTGTTTAAATGCGCGTAAAATTTATCATTTTTTTTTTTTTTAATTTTTTTGATGCATTAAGTTTGGCGTTATTCTCAAATTTTTTGGAATACACGAAAATTCTCATTGTTTTTTCATTTTTTTAGACGCATGAAACTTATTATTGTTTTTTTTTTTAAACGCATGAAATTTCGCATTATTATATTTTTCTAAATGCGCATGAAATTTTAATTTTTTTTTCCCAATTTTTTGGATGCATAAAATTTGGCATTATTCCATTATTTTTTTTAATGCAGGAAACTTCTTATTGTTCTTTCATTTTTTAAAAGCATTAAATTTCGCATTATCATATTTTTCTAAATGCGCATGAAACTTTAATTTTTTTTCTCAATTTTTTGGATGCATAAAATGTAGCATTATTCCATTATTTTTTTTAATGCAGGAAACTTCTTATTGTTCTTTAATTTTTTCAAACGCATCAAATTTGGCATTATTATATTTTTTTTAAATGCGCATAAAATTTCACATAATTTTTTTTTTTTTGACGCATATAATTACTATACAAATATAACGCATTCAGTACGTACAAAAATTTTTCATTGTCTTTATCTTTTTTCAAATGCATGAAATTCAGTTTTATTATGATAGTGATCGAACATGATAATTTCACGTCGTATTTCGATTTTTATGAACTATTATAATTTGTATGGCGAAATGCGACTCATTATGCTCGCACTCAATTTCCATCACGTGGTCGCGGCGAGTGTTAGCACAAATCATGCGTCTCAACATGCACGACGTGACTCTCACGCCGTGAGGCTAACGTGCGTCGCACGGTCGCGGCGAGTGCTAGCACAAATCATGCGTCTCAACATGCACGACGTGACTCTCACGTCGTGAGGCTAACGTGCGTCGCACGATTGTTATCTGGGTACGTATAGCTCCTTTTCGTTATTCAACGGGTCGCGTTTGTACAACATCCCCTTTCGAAGAACGTAACCTTCTACGTCCCCTTTCTCTCTGCGCGATCGCTCTGCAATAGGCTTTTCCAAAATTTTAATTTTCGCTTCGAGTTCCTCGTCACTTCTCTGATACATTAGTATTTCATCTTCGCGAACTAAGACATTGAACATAGTTGCTACTTCCAGCTCCCCGTCTGCTGGTTCTACTGGTGCACGCGACAACGCATCCACGTGCTGCATCCGCTCACCCTTGCGATGGTGAATTTCGTAGTCAAACTCCGCGATAGACCCAAGCCATCGAACTATTTGCGGGACTTTTGTTTTCAAGGAGTTGACATACACCAACGCTTCGCAATCAGTGTAAACTTCAAAATGAATACCGATCAACAATGGTCTAAGTCTTTCCATCGCCCACACTATGGCTAACAACTCGAGCTTGCTGGAGTGATAGACGCGTTCCGTATCCGACGTTCGTCTACTTATCGCGTACACAGGGTGGATCTCGCCCAGGTCATTCTGCTGCAACAACATCGCCGCCAGCCCCTCGGCAGATGCATCCGTGTGCAATTCTGTGCGCTTCGCGTTCGCGTTATAGTGAGCTAACACTGGTTTAGACGCGAGTTTTTCCTTGATTTTGCGGAAAGAATCGTCCTGCCTTTTCCCCCAATTGAAGCTACTCTCCTTCTTCCACAACTCTATTATCGGAGCTGCAATCTCTGCGAACCCCTGAATGAATCTACGAAAATAACTCGCCATCCCGTGGAATCTTCGCGCTTCATGGACGTTTTGCGGAGTTGGAAACTCTACGATGGCTTTCACCTTTCGTTCTCCCGGACCTACACCGTTTTTCCCAATGGTAAACCCCAGATAATTCACTTCTTCTAACCCAAATTTACATTTTTTCAGGTTTAAAGTTAATCCCGCGTCTTTTAGGATCAGTAAAACCTTTTCCAACTTTTCCATCAGTTCCGTCCAAGAACGTGCATGGAGTAAAATATCGTCAAAGAATCTCAAGGCTAACTTCGACCCATGGTTCACAAACAGTTTCTTTAACAATTTTTCGAAATAAAACGGTGCGTTCATTAACCCGAACATCGCGCGTTCAAACTGTCCCGTCTCGTCTGGCGTTATGAAGCTAGTTTTGTGTTTTGCACCTTCGGCCAGTGCCATTTGCAGGTATCCTTGGTACAGATCCAGTACCGCAAAGATCGTTGCACCAGACAACTCTTCGAAACCGTCATCAGTACTGGGAATAGGGAAGTTCATTCTAACCGTATTCCTGTTTAATTTTCGATAATCTACTACAAGTCGCGGGGTACCGTCAGCTTTCATCACAAGAAGTACTGGACTAGCGTATGGTGAATCAGTTTCGGTCACTATTCCCGCCTTCTTCCAGTCTCCCACAATTTTTCTCATCATTTCTCGCTGTTCCGCGCTCGCCTTGTATGGTTTGGAGAAAACGGGTTCACTGCCAGGCTTTTCTTGTATGTCCATTTCGATTACTCTGCAATGACCTAACTCATGGTCATTCATTGCTGAACATACGCGATAATCGTTAAGCAGCGCAAGCAGTTGTGCCTTTTCCTCCGCCCCGACGTTTGGCGCAACATAAACATCCTCTTCCGTGATCGGTTCGACCCTTGGTCTGATTTTAGGCACGCTACCTTCGACCGACATGATTAGTTTGTCAAGGTTGTCCCCCTTTTTAATCCCAACTTGATTCTTGGTTTTATTCTCAAAAGGCAGCATATGCTCGTTACCACCTATGTGAACGTGCACAAAATTTACCGATGCGGGTGACAATTCAATCGTTTCCGCCGCTTCCGCGATCTCTCGCCACGACTCGCGCGTATTCACCACAGGGTTGGTAGAAAATATGCAATCGTCACGGTTACGAAACTCCAAACGGTCATCTACCTTATAGTAGGATACATGCGGCAACTCCGTAAAATTTCGACCAATAATGACGTCGTACGGTTGTACGTCATCAGGCACCACTCGGAAAATGACATTTTCCGCGAAACAATCATCTACCTTTAGACCTTCCTGGATTATACAGCTCGACTGTACCTCGTTCCCCGATTTTCCAAACCCCGAAAGCACATTTGGTGCACGAAGGAACGCGAAGTTATGCAACAGCATTACCGACGCCTTGATCGTACAATCCGAACTGCCCGTATCAATCACCGCATCTATATCGTCAACGTTTCCCACTATTACCGATTTTCTATATTTCGAACCGCCGTTTCGAATACCCGGATCTATCATATTTACAGACGCGTTTGCCGGTTTCCTCGGTTTCGTACAATCCCTCGATAGGTGACCTATTTCATTACAATTGTAACATTTTATTTCTCGCTTGACCGGACAATCTTTAGCAATGTGGCCTTTGTCGTTACAACGATAACAAACACGCTCGCCCGAACTACTAAATCCTACATTACCACCGCTGCGTTGGGGTGTGTTGGGCTGCTGCGTTGACTTCTGCGCCGACTGTTGCCCTGCAGATTTCTCCGTTGCCAGTTTCCGACGATCGTCCATAGGTGTCTTCGCGGTCTCCTGCTTCACACTTTTGCCGATGCGTTGACTCCTAGCCGCGTCCAACGCCTCGATCTCGCATATACTGCGTAGCAGGTCGTCCAGATCGAAATGGCTTTTGCACATGATCGCTATGCTTGTGTTTCGGGACCACAACCCCGTAGCGATTTGTGTTTCAGTCTCCTCGAGACTAAAATTCAAAGCTTTACACAGTCGCACTTTGTCAAAGAAGTACTCTCGCGTATCTTCCGTAGCACCCTGACACCTTTTTTGCATTTCTTGCCACTTTTCCGTTAGAGTTTTGTCGACTAGAAACGTAGCCGTGAATGCCCTTCTAAACGTCTGCCAGTCTATGATGGTATCTATGTTAGCGATGTACCAGTTTTTCGCCGCCTTGGAAAGGTGACTTCGCGCCGTCTCGAACGCTACAGCTTCCGTCCAACGATGTAGATTGGCCGTTGACTCGAGCTGCTTGAGCCAGACCTTTGCGCTCGCTGAGCCCGCCAAGCCGTCAAAATCCTGAATATTATGAGACAGGTCTGGTAGCACGTTGTAGAGCACTGTCTCCTGCTGCGGATTTCGGTTGACCATCTGCATAAGCTGCGCGTTCTGTTGCATGAGCGCCGTCATAGCCGTTATAAGTTGACCCACGTCATTTGGTTGCGGGTTTTGCACGTTTGGTTGCTGTGGCAAACCCCCGTCTTGTCCCGGCCCGACTCCTGGATCATTCTGTTGAGCATTATTCGTTGCCATTTGTAATAATGCGTTCGCTGCGTCCGTTGCCGAATGATTATTGTTCATGTTCTTCGGCCATCAAGTCTGGATACGTTCTTGCTGGTCTCGTCACGTTCGAACAGGTCTCAACACGCTCGATCCTGCCGACCCACGCCGCTGCGTCTTTGTTCCAACCGAGTCTTAACCTTTTCACTCAACGTTTTTTGTAAGCTTCTTCACAACTCACACACTTGTCCTTTAGGGTTAGATGGATCTTTTATCCCACTTCTGAATTGTTAGAATACGGGTGTGTAGGGAAGGTAAGTTAGCCATGCACTGGTAAGTATAAGTATGTTCTTTATTGTTCTTTCCAGGTCTTTTCAGCTCCCCATACAACATCCGCTCTCACTCGCTCTCGTACACTATACACTGCCGTATGCCTTCGTTTCTCGTTTTTTTTCACGTCTTCGCTAGACACAGTTTTTCTCTCCTTCGACACGACTTACTTCGCTCGTACCTAATGTCCGACTCTCTGTCGCGCGTCCCTCTCGCCGCGCTTTTTCATCCCGTTCCGTATCTACGCGTTCCGCCGTTCCTTCGGGAACCCGACGCCCTAGCGCCATCTCTCGTCCGCCCCGCTGGGCTCGTTGTTACCGGCACGCTGCCCTCACTCACACACACATTCATACACAACACACGCATACTGGTTATTATAACATGGGTCGCAAGTAATTATTTTTTCGTACCGAAATTTTGAAACATCCACCCCTCGACGATACTGCGCGGCATCAGAGGGTCCTACAAGTACGATGTAGGATCGTGGGGCAGATATTCACTCACATGGGTCGCGAGTAATTATTTTTTCGTACGGAAATTTTGAAACATCCACCCCTCGACGATACTGCGCGGCATCAGAGGGTCCTACAAGTACGATGTAGGATCGTGGGGCAGATATTCACTCACATGGGTCGCGAGTAATTATTTTTTCGTACCGAAATTTTGAAATATCCACCCCTCGACGATACTGCGCGGCATCAGAGGGTCCTACAAGTACGATGTAGGATCGTGGGGCAGATATTCACTCACATGGATCGCGATTCACCATTTTTTCGTACCGAAATTTTGAAACATCCACCCCTCGACGATACTGCGCGGCATCAGAGGGTCCTACAAGTACGATGTAGGATCGTGGAGCAGATATTCACTCACATGGGTCGCGAGTGACTATTTTTTCGTACCGAAATTTTGAAATATCCGCCCCTCGACGATATAGCGAGACAGCAGAGGGTCCTACAAGTACGATGTAGGATCGTGGGGCAGATATTCACTCACATGGGTCGCGAGTAATTATTTTTTCGTACCGAAATTTTGAAATATCCGCCCCTCGACGATACTGCGCGGCATCAGAGGGTCCTACAAGTACGATGTAGGATCGTGGGGCAGATATTCACTCACATGGGTCGCAAGTAATTATTTTTTCGTACCGAAATTTTGAAACATCCGCCCCTCGACGATACTGCGCGGCATCAGAGGGTCCTACAAGTACGATGTAGGATCGTGGGGCAGATATTCACTCACATAGGTCGCGATTCACCATTTTTTCGTACCGGAATTTTGAAATATCCACCCCTCGACGATACTGCGCGGCATCAGAGGGTCCTACAAGTACGATTTAGGATCGTGGGGCTGATATTCCCTCACATGGGTCGCGAATAACTATTTTTTCGTACCGAAATTTTGAAATATCCACCCCTCGACGATACTGCGGGGCATCAGAGGGTCCTACAAGTACGATGTAGGATCGTGGGGCAGATATTCACTCACATGGGTCGCGATTCACCGTTTTTCCGTACCGAAATTTTGAAACATCCACCCCTCGACGATACTGCGCGGCATCAGAGGGTCCTACAAGTACGATGTAGGATCGTGGGGCAGATATTACCTCACATGGGTCGCGAATAACTATTTTTTCGTACCGAAATTTTGAAATATCCACCCCTCGACGATACTGCGCGGCATCAGAGAGTCCTACAAGTACGATGTAGGATCGTGGGGCAGATATTCCCTCACATGGGTCGCGAGTAACTATTTTTCCGTACCGAAATTTTGAAATATCCACACCTAGACAATATTTCGCGACAGCAGAGGGTCCTACAAGTACGATGTAGGATCGTGGGGCAGATATTCACTCACATGGGTCGCGATTCATTATTTTTCGTACCGAAATTGTGAAATATCCACCCCTTGACGATATTACGCGACAGCAGAGGGTCCTACAAGTACGATGTAGGATCGTGGGGCAGATATTCACTCACATGGGTCGCAAGTAATTATTTTTTCGTACCGAAATTTTGAAACATCCACCCCTCGACGATACTGCGCGGCATCAGAGGGTCCTACAAGTACGATGTAGGATCGTGGGGCAGATATTCCCTCACATGGGTCGCGATTCACCATTTTTTCGTCGCGAAATTTTGAAATATCCACCCCTCGACGATACTGCGCGGCATCAGAGGGTCCTACAAGTACGATGTAGGATCGTGGGGCAGATATTCACTCACATGGGTCGCGAGTAATTATTTTTTCGTACCGAAATTTTGAAACATCTGCGTACGCTACACAGTGTCTGGACACGAAATCGCGCATTTTGTACGAGTGATTCAATTTTTCGCGAATCAAAGTCAGCGAACTTGTGACCAGAAGAGTGTAGAAAAGTAGAAAAAGGTCATCTGCGTACGCTACACAGAGTCTGGACACGAATTCGCGCATTTTGTACGAGTGATTCAATTTTTCGCGAATCAAAGTCAGCGAACTTGTGACCAGAAGAGTGTAGAAAAGTTGAAAAAGGTCATCTGCGTACGCTACACAGAGTCTGGACGCGAATTCGCGCATTTTGTACGAGTGATTCAATTTTTTGCGAATCAAAGTCAGCGAACTTGTGACCAGAAGAGTGTAGAAAAGTAGAAAAGGTCATCTGCGTACGCTACACAGAGTCTGGACACGAATTCGCGCATTTTGTATGAGTGATTCAATTTCTCGCGAATCGAAGTCAGCGAACTTGTGACCAGAAGAGTGTAGAAAAGTAGAAAAAGGTCATCTGCGTACGCTACACAGAGTCTGGACACGAATTCGCGCATTTTGTACGAGTGATTCAATTTTTCGTGAATCAAAGTCAGCGAACTTGTGACCAGAAGAGTGTAGAAAAGTAGAAAAAGGACATCTGCGTACGCTACACAGAGTCTGGACACGAATTCGCGCATTTTGTACGAGTGATTCAATTTTTCGCGAATCAAAGTCAGCGAACTTGTGACCAGAAGAGTGTAGAAAAGTAGAAAAAGGTCATCTGCGTACGCTACACAGAGTCTGGACACGAATTCGCGCATTTTGTACGAGTGATTCAATTTTTCGCGAATCAAAGTCAGCGAACTTGTGACCAGAAGAGTGTAGAAAAGTAGAAAAAGGTCATCTGCGTACGCTACACAGAGTCTGGACACGAATTCGCGCATTTTGTACGAGTGATTCAATTTCTCGCGAATCAAACTCAGCGAACTTGTGACCAGAAGAGTGTAGGAAAGTAGAAAAAGGTCATCTGCGTACGCTACACAGAGTCTGGACAGGAATTCGCGCATTTTGTACGAGTGATTCAATTTTTCGCGAATCAAAGTCAGCGAACTTGTGACCAGAAGAGTGTAGAAAAGTAGAAAAAGGTCATCTGCGTACGCTTCACAGAGTCTGGACACGAATTCGCGCATTTTGTACGAGTGATTCAATTTTTCGCGAATCAAAGTCCGCGAACTTGTGACCAGAAGAGTGTAGAAAAGTAGAAAAAGGTCATCCGCGTACGCTACACAGTGTCTGGACACGAATTCGCGCATTTTGTACGAGTGATTCAATTTTTCGCGAATCAAAGTCAGCGAACTTGTGACCAGAAGTGTGTAGAAAAGTAGGAAAAGGTCATCTGCGTACGCTACACAGTGTCTGGACACGAATTCGCGCATTTTGTACGAGTGATTCAATTTTTCGCGAATCAAAGTCAGCGAACTTGTTACCAGAAGAGTGTAGAAAAGTAGAAAAAGGTCATCTGCGTACGCTACACAGTGTCTGTACACGAATTCGCGCATTTTGTACTATTGATTCAATTTTTCGCGAATCAAAGTCAGCGAACTTGTGACCAGAAGAGTGTAGAAAAGTAGAAAAAGGTCATCTGCGTACGCTACACAGCGTCTGGACACGAATTCGCGCATTTTGGACGAGTGATTCAATTTTTCGCGAATCAAAGTCAGCGAACTTGTGACCAGAAGAGTGTAGAAAAGTAGAAAAAGGTCATCTGCGTACGCTACACAGAGTCTGGACACGAATTCGCGCATTTTGTACGAGTGATTCAATTTTTCGCGAATCAAAGTCAGCGAACTTGTGACCAGAAGAGTGTAGAAAAGTAGAAAAAGGTCATCTGCGTACGCTACACAGAGTCTGGACACGAATTCGCGCATTTTGTACGAGTGATTCAATTTTTCGCGAATCAAAGTCAGCGAACTTGTGACCAGAAGAGTGTAGAAAAGTAGAAAAAGGTCATCTGCGTACGCTACACAGCGTCTGGACACGAATTCGCGCATTTTGTACGAGTGATTCAATTTTTCGCGAATCAAAGTCAGCGAACTTGTGACCAGAAGAGTGTAGAAAAGTAGAAAAAGGTCATCTGCGTACGCTACACAGAGTCTGGACACGAATTCGCGCATTTTGTACGAGTGATTCAATTTTTCGCGAATCAAAGTCAGCGAACTTGTGACCAGAAGAGTGTAGAAAAGTAGAAAAAGGTCATCTGCGTACGCTACACAGAGTCTGGACACGTGCGCTGTACGAGTGATTCAATTTTCGCGAATCAAAGTCAACGAACTTGTGACCAGAAGAGTGTAGAAAAGTAGAAAAAGGTCATCGTACGCTACACAGAGTCTGGACACGAATTCGCGCATTTTGTACGATGATTCAATTTTCGCGAATCAAAGTCAGAACTTGTGACCAGAAGAGTGTAGAAAAGTAGAAAAAGGTCATCTGCGTACGCTACACAGAGTCTGGACACGAATTCGCGCATATTTTTCGCGAATCAAAGTCAGCGAACTTGTGACCAGAAGAGTGTAGAAAAGTAGAAAAAGGTCATCTGCGTACGCTACACAGAGTCTGGACACGAATTCGCGCATTTTGTACGAGTGATTCAATTTCTCGCGAATCAAAGTCAGCGAACTTGTGACCAGAAGAGTGTAGAAAAGTAGAAAAGGTCATCTGCGTACGCTACACAGTGTCTGGACACGAATTCGCGCATTTTGTACGAGTGATTCAATATTTCGCGAATCAAAGTCAGCGAACTTGTGACCAGAAGAGTGTAGAAAAGTAGAAAAAGGTCATCTGCGTACGCTACACAGAGTCTGGACACGAATTCGCGCATTTTGTACGAGTGATTCAATTTTTCGCGAATCAAAGTCAGCGAACTTGTGACCAGAAGAGTGTAGAAAAGTAGAAAAAGGTCATCTGCGCACGCTACACAGTGTCTGGACACAAATTCGCGCATTTTGTACGAGTGATTCAATTTTTCGCGAATCAAAGTCAGCGGACTTGTGACCAGAAGAGTGTAGAAAAGTAGAAAAAGGTCATCTGCGTACGCTACACAGAGTCTGGACACGAATTCGCGCATTTTGTACGAGTGATTCAATTTTTCGCGAATCAAAGTCAGCGAACTTGTGACCAGAAGAGTGTAGAAAAGTAGAAAAAGGTCATCTGCGTACGCTACACAGAGTCTGGACGCGAATTCGCGCATTTTGTACGAGTGATTCAATTTTTCGCGAATCAAAGTCAGCGAACTTGTGACCAGAAGAGTGTAGAAAAGTAGAAAAAGGTCATCTGCGTACGCTACACAGAGTCTGGACACGAATTCGCGCATTTTGTACGAGTGATTCAATTTTTCGCGAATCAAAGTCAGCGAACTTGTGACCAGAAGAGTGTAGAAAAGTAGAAAAAGGTCATCTGCGTACGCTACACAGAGTCTGGACACGAATTCGCGCATTTTGTACGAGTGATTCAATTTTTCGCGAATCAAAGTCAGCGAACTTGTGACCAGAAGAGTGTAGAAAAGTAGAAAAAGGTCATCTGCGTACGCTACACAGAGTCTGGACGCGAATTCGCGCATTTTGTACGAGTGATTCAATTTTTCGCGAATCAAAGTCAGCGAACTTGTGACCAGAAGAGTGTAGAAAAGTAGAAAAAGGTCATCTGCGTACGCTACACAGAGTCTGGACACGAATTCGCGCATTTTGTACGAGTGATTCAATTTCTCGCGAATCAAACTCAGCGAACTTGTGACCAGAAGAGTGTAGGAAAGTAGAAAAAGGTCATCTGCGTACGCTACACAGAGTCTGGACAGGAATTCGCGCATTTTGTACGAGTGATTCAATTTTTCGCGAATCAAAGTCAGCGAACTTGTGACCAGAAGAGTGTAGAAAAGTAGAAAAAGGTCATCTGCGTACGCTACACAGAGTCTGGACACGAATTCGCGCATTTTGTACGAGTGATTCAATTTTTCGCGAATCAAAGTCAGCGAACTTGTGACCAGAAGAGTGTAGAAAAGTAGAAAAAGGTCATCTGCGTACGCTACACAGAGTCTGGACACGAATTCGCGCATTTTGTACGAGTGATTCAATTTTTCGCGAATCAAAGTCAGCGAACTTGTGACCAGAAGAGTGTAGAAAAGTAGAAAAAGGTCATCTGCGTACGCTACACAGAGTCTGGACACGAATTCGCGCATTTTGTACGAGTGATTCAATTTTTCGCGAATCAAAGTCAGCGAACTTGTGACCAGAAGAGTGTAGAAAAGTAGAAAAAGGTCATCTGCGTACGCTACACAGAGTCTGGACACGAATTCGCGCATTTTGTACGAGTGATTCAATTTTTCGCGAATCAAAGTCAGCGAACTTGTGACCAGAAGAGTGTAGAAAAGTAGAAAAAGGTCATCTGCGTACGAATATCCTACCTACTTGAGGAGCGGATCGACGTGACGTGTCTCAGTTCGGGCTCTGAAAGTTTTCCGGATTTCTATTGTTTCAACGAACGAAATTTCTTCGCTCCTGAGTGATGTTGTGACACTAAGGACTTTGTTTCCCATTATAGTGCATTCTTCGTATGTTCATGTGTGCATCGGTGTGAATTTATGCATCTTTCGGCTTGAGCTTGAAATTCTACTAAGCCTGGACTAGTGCCCTACCTTTGTGTTAATCTGTGTACCGGTACCTAAACTTGAGTTTTTTTGTGCTATCGTCACGCTCTGCTGACGGCTGGACTCTGCCTTATTCTGTATATATGCTATACATTCTGACCACGGAGCGCTCTGCTTGTTATTGTCTGCGACAGCTGATAGATCCCCGTGTACTATCGTGTTGTTATCATGCCTAACGCACCGAATCCTTCATCACCGCAGCGGCATAAGGCCCTCGCGAGCAAATCTCCATCCCAGCCTCTCAGAGGCTGCAAAAAGTGCAAAAAGCCCGTTGAAACTCCGGTGGTCTGTTATGTTTGCCGAAGCTTCTTCCACTCCGACTGCATGAGTTTTGCCAAAATCAAGGGCGAGGGTAAGTCACGTCCCAAATGTGCGACCTGTTGTGGTGGGTCGATCGAGGGCTATGAGGAATATTTGCCAATACCTGCAGCTGTCAGTAATCCCCGCCCTAGTGTCTCCTCAGCGAAGGATGAACCCACGTTGCAAACACTACTCGCAGCTATTCAAGCCTCTTCGGATTCGCAAGACAGACGCGATGCTGTGATTAATGCCAAGATCGATAGGCTTGAGACAGCCTCAATTTCTCAGTCGCGGCAGGTCTCAGAGTTCGCCCAGAAAATCCAGGAATTAGCAGCCCTGCCAGCCCAGGTTGCTGAATTGTCGTCTCAAGTCAAGGGAATTGCTGAGGCTTCGGAGAAGAAAATCTCGGATCTCCAAACCAAGATTGCAGACCTGTCTGCGGAGTGCCGGGAGCGAGACTCAAAAATTGCTACACTGGAGGATAGGTTGGCGATACTTGAACGAAATTCAATGGGGTGTGATCTCCTTCTTGCCTCTGTGCCCGAATTTCCTTCTGAGGATCTAAGTGCCATTTTCCGCACAGTATCAACACGGCTTGGTGTGAACTTGCATACCACGGATCTGGTGGGAATTGGTCGCATTGGTACTGCGCGAGCTACCGACAAGCCACGCCTTATTCTTGTAAGACTAAAATCTATGGAATGCCGAAATCGCTTCTTAGCAGCAAAAAGAACTAAGGGCTCACTCTACGCGGACGAACTTGGGCTTCCCCAGGACCTACCGCATACACCTGTGTTTCTCAATGAACACCTGCCACCCACACTATCCAAGTTCTTGGGAAAAGTTCGAGCTACTGCTAAAGCTCATGGTTATCGATTTACGTGGATCAAGAAAGGAGTTGTCCACGTGAAACGTGATGCGTCGTCGGAGCCCATTCCCATCAAATCTGAAGAGGATCTCCGGCTCCTCACCCAACAGCCCTGACTGCGTGATTCAGTACCTATTGTAGCCAATGCTGTCCAGCCAGTACGTTGTCTCAGTGTAGCTAATCTTAATGCGAATTCGCTCTTTGGCCATATAGATCTAATTAGACATTCTTTTGCCCATAATCGGTATCACATTATTTCAGTCTCTGAAACATGGCTCTCTGCTGACATGTCTAGCCGAAGCGTTGATATGGATGACTACTTTATTATTAGAAACGATAGAGCTGGAAAACCGGGCGGCGGTGTGGCGGTATACGTTCATACTTCACTAAATTGCAAAGTTCTCGCTGCATCCCCCGCCCTGTTCTCAAACTCTCCCGAGTATCTCATCTTGGAGGTTAGCTTTGCGGACTCTAAAATACTGTTTGCTACTATCTATCGAAGACCCAAGGCCGCTCTCCTTGATGTCTTCTTGGATAAATTTACTCAGTTTCTTCATGCTTACAATAATGTTATCATTACTGGAGATCCGAATTGTAATTTAAGTAGTAATAGTTACGAAGCTAGATACCTGCGTGACCTTGTGCAATCTCACGCCTTATTCCTCGTCCCCTTTGGGAACACTCACCACACGGCTGGCTCTGACACCTGGTTAGATGTCGCTATCATAGATTCAGAGACTGCACTGCACTCCTTTGCTAAGTCTACGGCACCATTTATTGCTGGCCACGACCTAATCGAGTTTGAATATAGACTCCCTCTCCCGGTCCAAGAGAGCCGTGTGAGGAGTTACCGCAATTTCCGACTCTGTGATCCGGAAGCCTTGGGTAGTGAGTTGCATCTTGGTTTGACTGCTGCAATGGCTACTGTAAGCGATGATCCTGATAGCCTGGTTAATGCGTTTTGTGGTGCTGTCGGGGGTGCGCTTGATATTCATGCGCCGGTCGTGACCTCTCCTGTGGGTAAACCCCCAGTTGGTTGGTTTTCACCTGAGATCAAGAGGCGTATTCGCGACCGTAATAACCTTTATATCCGTGCTAAAAGAGCTAATTCATCGGAGCTTATGAGTCGTTATCGTGTGCTTCGACGGGACGTGAAAAAGGAAATTACTCTAGCCAAAATTGCCTTCTACAAAGAACGGTTTCTGAGTTTACCAGATGCGTGTAGTGTTTGGTCCGAACTGAGGCGCCTCCGTCTCGTATCTCCCGGTAAGTCTTCATCCTCTCCACTCCACCATTTTGAGGCTGACCAGCTTAATTCCTTCTACACATCCATCACCAATGCGCACCCTCCCTGTTCCACGCACGATCTGGACCTCATACTGGCCGGTGATCCTTCTGATACTCAATCTCGGTTCGATTTCTCTCCTGTTCTGGAGCAGCAAGTGCTCGAAACTCTTTCGACCTATTGCAATAAGTCTCATGGTCGCAGTCCGGATGGTGTCCAATTAAGGCACCTTGGGGGTCATCTCGCTGCTGTAACACCCTTTCTAACGCGCATCTTCAACTGCTCGCTGCGTGATGCGTCGTTCCCGTCTGATTGGAAACTCGTGTTTATTGTTCCCCTGAATAAATGTGATCCACCACAATCAGAGTCTGATACTCGGCCCATTGCAAATCTACCGCATTGCGCAAAGGTTTTCGAACGCATTGTTGCCAACCAATTGGTGTCATACCTGGAAAGTAATGCCATCTTTGATCAAGCGCAGTCGGGGTTTCGCAGATTCCACAGCACGCAGTCGGCCTTACTTAAGGTTCTGAATGATGCTCATCGAGCTATCGATGATAAATGCCTTACCATTCTTCTTCTTTTTGACTTTAGCAAGGCGTTCGATTGTATAAATCACAGGCTCCTTTTATCTAAGCTTCGGCGGTATGGTCTATCCGACCAAGTCGTCAGATGGTTCCACTCCTATCTCTCTGGCAGGTCTCAAGCAGTTCAGGACCTCAGTGGAAACCACTCTACTTACTTACCAAATCATTCTGGAGTGCCCCAGGGTTCTGTCCTTGGCCCGTTACTTTTCTCATTATTTATTAACGATATCGGTCTGGTGCTCCGTCATTCCAAGCACGTTATTTTTGCAGATGATTTGCAGATCTATCTGAATTTTCCGATCGACTCCGTAACCACCGCTGTCGCTAACATGAATGACGATGCTTACGCGGTCTCTAACTGGGCAATCGCTAATGGACTTAAGCTCAATGTAGCCAAGACTAAGGCCATTATCCTTGGTTCTGTGCCGTATCTGTCCCAGCTTAGCCACCTACATGTGCCAGTACTGTCTATCAATGGTCAGGTGATTCCGTATGTCAGCTCAGTTAGGAATTTGGGTGTTCAACTTTCGTCCGATCTTACATGGAACGATCATGTATCACAGATATCTAGGCGGGTCTATGCAACCCTGCGCAGGCTCAGGTGTCATAGCGAAGTATTCACGCCGCAGGTTAAGACTCTGCTCGTCATTTCCCTCATCATGCCTCATCTTGATTACTGTTGCCTGGTGTACAACGACCTTTCTGGCAATCTCAATCTTAAGTTGCAGAGACTCGTTAATTGTGGGATTCGCTTTATCTTCAAGCTGAGAACAGACGTCCACATTACACCCCATCGACACAGTCTCAGATGGCTGCCAGTTGCAGACCGTCGCCTCTTTTTTCTCGGCTCTTTCCTGTACCAATTATTAAACACATCATCCCCTCGCTACCTTCGCACACTTTTCCAAGACCCCGATCCTTCACTGCGCCGCTCGGCTAGGCTAATTAACTCCAATGCCTCCTCTGCTTTCCTCATCCCTGCATGCAGAACGGCTACATATCGAAATTCTTTTCTTCTCACTGCCATTCATTTCTGGAACAGTTTGCCTTCATCTATGCGTGATTCAGCTACCGTGAATGTGTTCAAAAAACGACTATTCGATCACCTCTTTCTAACTGGGGTAAATAGCGTCTCTGTCCTCCCACGTCCAAGGCTTTGAATTTCGGGCGCCCCACCAGCTCTGTTGTAGTTTGTACGCATGTTTATTGTTGTTTATAATTAATTATTAATAATCTTGGGCTTTCGATTATTTTTACTTTTATCTTATATTTATCTTTACAGGCTAATATCTAATTAATGCGTTGCCTATGTTCAAATTAATTGGCCATCCATTTGTTTATTTATACCTATGTATTTCTTAATGTTTATATTTTTAGTACCGTCAACGATTATTCATGAACTATCTAATATTTATTCTTGTTATTGCTTACTTTTATATTTATTCATTAATATCTTATTATTGTTTCATCTGCCTATCATCATTTCTCTGCTAATTATGTTTACTGGCTACTCAAAAAAAAAATTTCTTATTGCGCCTGCTTACGAACTGGTTCGCAACATTTAATCATCATTACCTACAGCGCTCAATCCACTACATTACCCAGTCATTTGATACTAGCGGGTAGTCTTGCAGCTCTCTCGCTATTATCCATGCCTCATTCTTCTTCTTCGTTCATCTATGCCCCCTCGCTCACTCATCATATTGTATATGTCTTAATGCTTCATCGTTTGGTCTTTACACCTTTCACCCTCATCATCCGCATCCCCAACTTCATAGTAACTTCATAACTCCGAAACTTCCTAATCACTCAACTATAATTTATCGAGTATATCTATATGTATCTATGTATTCTATCTTTTTGTATACTACTCCGTTTGCCTAATGGTTGTCCATCGGCCAAGGCATATAAATAAAATAAATTACAAAATTACAAATTACGCTACACAGAGTCTGGACACGAATTCGCGCATTTTGTACGAGTGATTCAATTTTTCGCGAATCAAAGTCAGCGAACTTGTGACCAGAAGAGTGTATAAACCGGAGTACCGCAGGGCTCGGTCCTTGGTCCTCTCCTCTTCCTATTGTTCATCAATGATATAGGTCGAGTCCTTCGATTCTCAAAGCATCTCATATTTGCTGACGATCTGCAAATATATTTGCACGCGCCTCCTGCTGATATCGCTGCTGCCTTAGCCAACATAAATGCCGACGCTGAAGCTGTCTCTCTCTGGGCTTCTGAAAACGGACTTCGCTTAAACATCTCCAAAACAAAAGCTATTATTCTAGGGACGCAGCCCTATCTTATCCAACTGAGGGAGCTAAGCCTTCCGCCTATAGTTGTCAACGGTCTCGCTGTGCCCTACGTCACCTTGGTTCGGAACCTTGGCGTGCAGATATCTGCCGACCTGTCGTGGAACGATCACGTATCGTTGGTGTCTAGGAGAGTTCATGCTACTCTCCACAAACTTAAATTTCATAGAGAACTCCTCTCTCCGCCGGTGAGGACCCTGCTTGTTAATGCCCTTATTCTACCGCACCTTGACTATTGCTGCTTGGTTTACAATGATGCCTCTGAGTACTTGAACTCTAAGCTACAGAGATTGATGAACTGTGCAATCCGTTTCATCTTCGGGTTGAGGAGGGACGTTCACGTCACCCCCTATCGCCTTAAACTAAATTGGCTAACAGTCGCGGATCGACGGACGTTCTTCCTTGGGTGCTTCCTCTATCGGGTCCTGACACTATCGTCTCCCACCTACCTTCGTGAGCTTTTTCTTGAACCTGATCCTGACCTGCGTCGCTCCTCCAGGCTTGCTGATTCTGGCTCTTCCTCGGTCTTTCACATCCCGCTTCATAAAACAACTTGTTTCCGAAATTCTTGGCGCCTCACGTCCATGTATCTTTGGGATAGTCTACCCACTTCTATTCGGGATTCATCTTCTATGGAGGTGTTCAAGGCGCGTCTTTTCAACCACCTTGTATTGGCAAATTCGCTGGGTCACGCTGCTATTCCTAGGGCGAGGCTTTGAGGGCAGGGCGCGCTCGCCCTCGTATCCTCAGTTCAAATACTATTCTTATATTCAAATATTATTCTTACTCCTGTTTTCTGTATCCTCATCTATATTTAAGTATTGCTCATGTGTAATATACATTTCCTAATCTAAGTGTATATGTATCCCTGTCTATAACCCTAGTTCGGGTTACCTATGCACATCTCTTCTTATTTATTTCTTTGTATTAGGATTTGCCTATCTTATCTTATATTTTTAACTTATAAGTCGTTGTGTGATGGTTCCGAGGTAGCCGTGCGTGTTCTAGTTCTCCTTGTTTTAGCTCATTTACCCACGTGCAGCTACATACCTGCTTCGTGTTTTTTTTCACTCTCTAACGCTCACGGCTCCCTCTGTCCTCTACCAAACTGTTTTGTTCTCTCCACCTGTTTTAGCTTGTAATCTCCCTTCATACGCCTAGTCTATAAGTAAGTTTGCCTCACGATCATGTTCACTCCCACTGCTGTCACCCCTCTCCTAGGCTGTCTGTTTTCTAGCTTTCATGCCGCAGTCGATCCATACTTCCACCGAAAATTATTTATTATTATTCTGCCACTTAGTATATTATCTTCACTCTTGCGCCCATAATCATTCAGCTTTATATACCTTATTAGTACTTAACTTTATATTTAGCCATGTACATTAGTATCACATTACTATCTATGTAATATTTTATTTTTACTCTTCCGCCTACAATCAATTTATTTCTATATACCCTATTAGTATTTAAATGTATATTTTGCTTTGTACTACTTTGTTGCCCCTAGGCCTTTTCTGGCCACGGCATAATAAATGATACATACATACATACATACATATAAAAGTAGAAAAAGGTCGTCTGCGTACGCTACACAGAGTCTGGACGCGAATTCGCGCATTTTGTACGAGTGATTCAATTTTTCGCGAATCAAAGTCAGCGAACTTGTGACCAGAAGAGTGTAGAAAAGTAGAAAAAGGTCATCTGCGTACGCTACACAGAGTCTGGACACGAATTCGCGCATTTTGTACGAGTGATTCAATTTTTCGCGAATCAAAGTCAGCGAACTTGTGACCAGAAGAGTGTAGAAAAGTAGAAAAAGGTCATCTGCGTACGCTACACAGAGTCTGGACACGAATTCGCGCATTTTGTACGAGTGATTCAATTTTTCGCGAATCAAAGTCAGCGAACTTGTGACCAGAAGAGTGTAGAAAAGTAGAAAAAGGTCATCTGCGTACGCTACACAGAGTCTGGACACGAATTCGCGCATTTTGTACGAGTGATTCAATTTTTCGCGAATCAAAGTCAGCGAACTTGTGACCAGAAGAGTGTAGAAAAGTAGAAAAAGGTCATCTGCGTACGCTACACAGAGTCTGGACACGAATTCGCGCATTTTGTACGAGTGATTCAATTTTTCGCGAATCAAAGTCAGCGAACTTGTGACCAGAAGAGTGTAGAAAAGTAGAAAAAGGTCATCTGCGTACGCTACACAGAGTCTGGACACGAATTCGCGCATTTTGTACGAGTGATTCAATTTTTCGCGAATCAAAGTCAGCGAACTTGTGACCAGAAGAGTGTAGAAAAGTAGAAAAAGGTCATCTGCGTACGCTACACAGAGTCTGGACGCGAATTCGCGCATTTTGTACGAGTGATTCAATTTTTCGCGAATCAAAGTCAGCGAACTTGTGACCAGAAGAGTGTAGAAAAGTAGAAAAAGGTCATCTGCGTACGCTACACAGAGTCTGGACACGAATTCGCGCATTTTGTACGAGTGATTCAATTTTTCGCGAATCAAAGTCAGCGAACTTGTGACCAGAAGAGTGTAGAAAAGTAGAAAAAGGTCATCTGCGTACGCTACACAGAGTCTGGACACGAATTCGCGCATTTTGTACGAGTGATTCAATTTTTCGCGAATCAAAGTCAGCGAACTTGTGACCAGAAGAGTGTAGAAAAGTAGAAAAAGGTCATCTGCGTACGCTACACAGAGTCTGGACACGAATTCGCGCATTTTGTACGAGTGATTCAATTTTTCGCGAATCAAAGTCAGCGAACTTGTGACCAGAAGAGTGTAGAAAAGTAGAAAAAGGTCATCTGCGTACGCTACACAGAGTCTGGACACGAATTCGCGCATTTTGTACGAGTGATTCAATTTTTCGCGAATCAAAGTCAGCGAACTTGTGACCAGAAGAGTGTAGAAAAGTAGAAAAAGGTCATCTGCGTACGCTACACAGAGTCTGGACACGAATTCGCGCATTTTGTACGAGTGATTCAATTTTTCGCGAATCAAAGTCAGCGAACTTGTGACCAGAAGAGTGTAGAAAAGTAGAAAAAGGTCATCTGCGTACGCTACACAGAGTCTGGACACGAATTCGCGCATTTTGTACGAGTGATTCAATTTTTCGCGAATCAAAGTCAGCGAACTTGTGACCAGAAGAGTGTAGAAAAGTAGAAAAAGGTCATCTGCGTACGCTACACAGAGTCTGGACACGAATTCGCGCATTTTGTACGAGTGATTCAATTTTTCGCGAATCAAAGTCAGCGAACTTGTGACCAGAAGAGTGTAGAAAAGTAGAAAAAGGTCATCTGCGTACGCTACACAGAGTCTGGACACGAATTCGCGCATTTTGTACGAGTGATTCAATTTTTCGCGAATCAAAGTCAGCGAACTTGTGACCAGAAGAGTGTAGAAAAGTAGAAAAAGGTCATCTGCGTACGCTACACAGAGTCTGGACACGAATTCGCGCATTTTGTACGAGTGATTCAATTTTTCGCGAATCAAAGTCAGCGAACTTGTGACCAGAAGAGTGTAGAAAAGTAGAAAAAGGTCATCTGCGTACGCTACACAGAGTCTGGACGCGAATTCGCGCATTTTGTACGAGTGATTCAATTTTTCGCGAATCAAAGTCAGCAAACTTGTGACCAGAAGAGTGTAGAAAAGTAGAAAAAGGTCATCTGCGTACGCTACACAGAGTCTGGACACGAATTCGCGCATTTTGTACGAGTGATTCAATTTTTCGCGAATCAAAGTCAGCGAACTTGTGACCAGAAGAGTGTAGAAAAGTAGAAAAAGGTCATCTGCGTACGCTACACAGAGTCTGGACACGAATTCGCGCATTTTGTACGAGTGATTCAATTTTTCGCGAATCAAAGTCAGCGAACTTGTGACCAGAAGAGTGTAGAAAAGTAGAAAAAGGTCATCTGCGTACGCTACACAGAGTCTGGACACGAATTCGCGCATTTTGTACGAGTGATTCAATTTTTCGCGAATCAAAGTCAGCGAACTTGTGACCAGAAGAGTGTAGAAAAGTAGAAAAAGGTCATCTGCGTACGCTACACAGAGTCTGGACACGAATTCGCGCATTTTGTACGAGTGATTCAATTTTTCGCGAATCAAAGTCAGCGAACTTGTGACCAGAAGAGTGTAGAAAAGTAGAAAAAGGTCATCTGCGTACGCTACACAGAGTCTGGACACGAATTCGCGCATTTTGTACGAGTGATTCAATTTTTCGCGAATCAAAGTCAGCGAACTTGTGACCAGAAGAGTGTAGAAAAGTAGAAAAAGGTCATCTGCGTACGCTACACAGAGTCTGGACACGAATTCGCGCATTTTGTACGAGTGATTCAATTTTTCGCGAATCAAAGTCAGCGAACTTGTGACCAGAAGAGTGTAGAAAAGTAGAAAAAGGTCATCTGCGTACGCTACACAGAGTCTGGACACGAATTCGCGCATTTTGTACGAGTGATTCAATTTTTCGCGAATCAAAGTCAGCGAACTTGTGACCAGAAGAGTGTAGAAAAGTAGAAAAAGGTCATCTGCGTACGCTACACAGAGTCTGGACACGAATTCGCGCATTTTGTACGAGTGATTCAATTTTTCGCGAATCAAAGTCAGCGAACTTGTGACCAGAAGAGTGTAGAAAAGTAGAAAAAGGTCATCTGCGTACGCTACACAGAGTCTGGACACGAATTCGCGCATTTTGTACGAGTGATTCAATTTTTCGCGAATCAAAGTCAGCGAACTTGTGACCAGAAGAGTGTAGAAAAGTAGAAAAAGGTCATCTGCGTACGCTACACAGAGTCTGGACACGAATTCGCGCATTTTGTACGAGTGATTCAATTTTTCGCGAATCAAAGTCAGCGAACTTGTGACCAGAAGAGTGTAGAAAAGTAGAAAAAGGTCATCTGCGTACGCTACACAGAGTCTGGACACGAATTCGCGCATTTTGTACGAGTGATTCAATTTTTCGCGAATCAAAGTCAGCGAACTTGTGACCAGAAGAGTGTAGAAAAGTAGAAAAAGGTCATCTGCGTACGCTACACAGTGTCTGGACACGAATTCGCGCATTTTGTACGAGTGATTCAATTTTTCGCGAATCAAAGTCAGCGAACTTGTGACCAGAAGAGTGTAGAAAAGTAGAAAAAGGTCATCTGCGTACGCTACACAGTGTCTGGACACGAATTCGCGCATTTTGTACGAGTGATTCAATTTTTCGCGAATCAAAGTCAGCGAATTTGTGACCAGAAGAGTGTAGAAAAGTAGAAAAAGGTCATCTGCGTACGCTACACAGAGTCTGGACACGAATTCGCGCATTTTGTACGAGTGATTCAATTTTTCGCGAATCAAAGTCAGCGAACTTGTGACCAGAAGAGTGTAGAAAAGTAGAAAAAGGTCATCTGCGCACGCTACACAGTGTCTGGACACGAATTCGCGCATTTTGTACGAGTGATTCAATTTTTCGCGAATCAAAGTCAGCGAACTTGTGAGCAGAATAGTGTAGAAAAGTAGAAAAAGGTCATCTGCGTACGCTACACAGTGTCTGGACACGAATTCGCGCATTTTGTACGAGTGATTCAATTTTTCGCGAATCAAAGTCAGCGAATTTGTGACCAGAAGAGTGTAGAAAAGTAGGAAAAGGTCATCTGCGTACGCTACACAGTGTCTGGACACGAATTCGCGCATTTTTTACGAGTGATTCAATTTTTCGCGAATCAAAGTCAGCGAACTTGTGACCAGAAGAGTGTAGAAAAGTAGAAAAAGGTCATCTGCGTACGCTACACAGTGTCTGGACACGAATTCGCGCATTTTGTACGAGTGATTCAATTTTTCGCGAATCAAAGTGAGTGAACTTGTGACCAGAAGAGTGTAGAAAAGTAGAAAAAGGTCATCTGCGTACGCTACACAGAGTCTGGACGCGAATTCGCGCATTTTGTACGAGTGATTCAATTTTTCGCAAATCAAAGTCAGCGAACTTGTGACCAGAAGAGTGTAGAAAAGTAGAAAAAGGTCATCTGCGTACGCTACACAGAGTCTGGACACGAAATCGCGCATTTTGTACGAGTGATTCAATTTTTCGCGAATCAAAGTCAGCGAACTTGTGACCAGAAGAGTGTAGAAAAGTAGAAAAAGGCCATCTGAGTACGCTACAATAGAGTCTGACGCGAATTCGCGCATTTTTTACGAGTGATTCAATTTTCTTTGAATCAAAGTCAGCGAACTTGTGACCAGAAGAGTGTAGAAAAGTAGAAAAGGCCGTCTGCGTACGCTACACAGAGTCTGACGCGAATTCGCGCATTTTGTACGAGTGATTACCGCGAATCAAAGTCAGCGAATCAGACCAGAAGAGTGTAGAAAAGTAGAAAAGGCCATCGCGTACGCTACACAGAGTCTGGACGCGAATTATGCATTTTGTACGAGTGATTCAATTTTTCGCAAATCAAAGTCAGCGAACTTGTGACCAGAAGAGTGTAAAAGTAGAAAAGGTCATCTGCGTACGCTACACAGAGTCTGGACGCGAATTCGCGCATTTTGTACGAGTACTCAATTTCTCGTGAATCAAACTCAGCGAACTTGTGACCAGAAGAGCGTGGTGAAAAGCAGAAAAGGTCAGTCTGCGTACGCTACACAGTGTCTGGACACGAATTCGCGCATTTTGTACGAATGATTCAATTTTTCGGGAATCAAAGTCAGCGAACTTGTGACCAGAAGAGTGTAGAAAAGTAGAAAAAGGTCATCTGCGTACGCTACACAGAGTCTGGACACGAATTCGCGCATTTTGTACGAGTGATTCAATTTTCGCGAATCAAAGTCAGCGAACTTGTGACCAGAAGAGTGTAGAAAAGTAGAAAAAGGTCATCTGCATACGCTACACAGCGTCTGGACACGAATTCGCGCATTTTGGATGAGTGATTCAATTTTCCGCGAATCAAAGTCAGCGAACTTGTGACCAGAAGAGTGTAGAAAAGTAGAAAAAGGTCATCTGCGTACGCTACACAGAGTCTGGACACGAAATCGCGCATTTTGTACGAGTGATTCAATTTTTCGCGAATCAAAGTCAGCGAACTTGTGACCAGAAGAGTGTAGAAAAGTAGAAAAAGGTCATCTGCGTACGCTACACAGAGTCTGGACACGAATTCGCGCATTTTGTACGAGTGATTCAATTTTTCGCGAATCAAAGTCAGCGAACTTGTGACCAGAAGAGTGTAGAAAAGTAGAAAAAGGTCATCTGCGTACGCTACACAGAGTCTGGACACGAATTCGCGCATTTTGTACGAGTGATTCAATTTTTCGCGAATCAAAGTCAGCGAACTTGTGACCAGAAGAGTGTAGAAAAGTAGAAAAAGGTCATCTGCGTACGCTACACAGAGTCTGGACACGAATTCGCGCATTTTGTACGAGTGATTCAATTTTTCGCGAATCAAAGTCAGCGAACTTGTGACCAGAAGAGTGTAGAAAAGTAGAAAAAGGTCATCTGCGTACGCTACACAGAGTCTGGACACGAATTCGCGCATTTTGTACGAGTGATTCAATTTTTCGCGAATCAAAGTCAGCGAACTTGTGACCAGAAGAGTGTAGAAAAGTAGAAAAAGGTCATCTGCGTACGCTACACAGAGTCTGGACACGAATTCGCGCATTTTGTACGAGTGATTCAATTTTTCGCGAATCAAAGTCAGCGAACTTGTGACCAGAAGAGTGTAGAAAAGTAGAAAAAGGTCATCTGCGTACGCTACACAGAGTCTGGACACGAATTCGCGCATTTTGTACGAGTGATTCAATTTTTCGCGAATCAAAGTCAGCGAACTTGTGACCAGAAGAGTGTAGAAAAGTAGAAAAAGGTCATCTGCGTACGCTACACAGAGTCTGGACACGAATTCGCGCATTTTGTACGAGTGATTCAATTTTTCGCGAATCAAAGTCAGCGAACTTGTGACCAGAAGAGTGTAGAAAAGTAGAAAAAGGTCATCTGACTACGCTACACAGAGTCTGGACACGAATTCGCGCATTTTGTACGAGTGATTCAATTTTTCGCGAATCAAAGTCAGCGAACTTGTGACCAGAAGAGTGTAGAAAAGTAGAAAAAGGTCATCTGCGTACGCTACACAGTGTCTGGATACGAATTCGCGCATTTTGTACGAGTGATGACCGTCTTGGAGATGTCCTCCCCTCCTGGGATCTCGTAGTAGACACTCCTATCGTTGAGGTAGTCAGCCACTATGGCCCTCAGGTAGCTGGGTGTGCCTTTCTGCTCGAGCTCCGTTACCACCCACGCCCATCTGGCGGTGTTGGAGGCGTTCTTTATGTCAATCGCCACGGCTATCGTGACTCTCCTCCGGTTCATCTCGGTGGTGACCGTGTCCCGCAGGTTGATCAGGGCGTCGTTCGTTGATCTACCAGGCATGAAGCCGTATTGCTGGTCGCTGATCCCTTCATGTCTCAGCATGTGACTCAGGAGCCTGTTCGCAATTATCTTCTCGAGTGTTTTGCCGAGTGTGTCGAGGAGGCATATGGGTCTGTATTATAGCTCCCCGTCTCTCCTTTTGGTATTAATATCGTTTTCGCCCTCTTCCAGGGTGCCGGAATTCTCAGGGCTGTCATGCATCTGTTGAACAGGCCCTTTAGGAGGTCAGGATTGGCCCTGTGTACAACCCCTAAAGCTTCCGAGGGGATCTGGTCGGGGCCCGGGGCCTTTCGACTTTTGGCCGTTTTAAGTGCGGCCGCGATTTCCCCGCTTGTTACCGCTAGTTCTATTGCCGGAGTTTCCGCGAGGATTTGGGCTATCTCTTCCTCGTCTAGCCGTCGGTTCGGTGTCGTCTCTGATGGAAATAGTTCGTCCAGTGCTGGTCTTACCTCAGTCGGGTGGGTGGGGGGTGGCAGCCTGCCGCTGAGTTTGCCCATTATGATCTTATAGGGCTTTCCCCATGGGTCTCCGTCCACCTCCCCCATCAGTTGCTTCCAGCACCCCATCTTGATCTTGGTTATCGCCTTTTTTAGCTCCCGTCTTTCCCCTTTGTATTGCTGCTCCTTCCTCGCTAGCACCGCTGGCTCTGTTTTTCCCCCGCCTTTCCGTCGGGCCCTTTGCATTCTCCTTCTTGCGGCAACGCAGGACAATCTTTTCCGTTGTATTTCGTTGTTCCACCAGTGTTGTGGCCTGCCTTTTGCCGGTTTTCGCCTGGGGGCGGCCTCGTCGCACGCGCGGGAGATAGCTTC
>JAEUYN010000517.1:37500-134911 GCA_018257835.1 Euura lappo
TGACTTGACCTGACCTGACTTGACTTGACTTGACTTGACTTGACTTGACTTGACTTGACTTGACTTGACTTGAATAAATAAGAATCAAAGGATCCATGAGCGGTATATAAATATTAAATTTCTTATGAGATTAATAAATTATGAATATTAAATTTCTTATTTTATTGATTAAAGATAGATATTATAATATTGACCTGACCTGACCTGACCTGACCTGACCTGACCTGACCTGACCTGACCTGACCTGACCTGACCTGACCTGACCTGACCTGACTTGACTTGACTTGACTTGACTTGACTTGACTTGGTGAATAAATAAGAATCAAAGGATCCATGAGCGGTATATAAATATTAAATTTCTTATGGGATTAATAAATTATGAATATTAAATTTCTTATTTTATTGATTAAAGATAGATATTATAATATTGACCTGACCTGACCTGACCTGACCTGACCTGACCTGACCTGACCTGACCTGACCTTGACTTGACCTGACCTGACCTGACTGACTTGACTTGACTTGACTTGACTTGTGAATAAATAAGAATCAAAGGATCCATGAGCGGTATATAAATATTAAATTTCTTATGAGATTAATAAATTATGAATATTAAATTTCTTATTTTATTGATTAAAGATAGATATTATAATATTGACCTGACCTGACCTGACCTGACCTGACCTGACCTGACCTGACTTGACTTGACTTGACCTGACCTGACTTGACTTGACTTGACTTGACTTGACTTGACTTGACTTGACTTGACTTGACTTGACTTGACTTGACTTGACTTGACTTGACTTGACTTGACCATGAGCGGTATACATATAATTATTAAATTTCTTATGAGATTAATAAATTATGAATATTAAATTTCTTATTTTATTGATTAAAGATAGATATATAAATAATAATAATATAATTAAATTATAATATTGACCTGACCTGACCTGACCTGACCTGACCTGACCTGACCTGACCTGACCTGACCTGACCTGACTTGACTTGACTTGACTTGACTTGACTTGACTTGACTTGACTTGACCTGACCTGACTTGAGTTGACTTGACTTGACTTGACTTGACTTGACTTGACTTATAAATTATGAATATTAAATTTCTTATTTTATTGATTAAAGATAGATATATGTATAAATAATAATAATATAATTAAATTATAATATTGACCTGACCTGACCTGACCTGACCTGCCTGACTTGACTTGACTTGACTTGACTTGACTTGACTTGACTTATGAATTATGAATATTAAATTTCTTATTTTATTGATTAAAGATAGATATACATATAAATAATAATAATATAATTAAATTATAATATTGACCTGACCTGACCTGACCTGACCTGACCTGACCTGACCTGACCTGACCTGACCTGACCTGACCTGACCTGACTTGACTTGACTTGACTTGACTTGACTTGACTTGACTTGACTTGACTTGACTTGACTTGACTTGACTTATAAATTATGAATATTAAATTTCTTATTTTATTGATTAAAGATAGATATAAAATAATAATAATATAATTAAATTATAATATTGACCTATAAATTATGAATATTAAATTTCTTATTTTATTGATTGAAGATAGATATAAAATAATAATAATATAATTAAATTATAATATTGACCTGACCTGACCTGACCTGACCTGACCTGACCTGACCTGACCTGACCTGACCTGACCTGACCTGACCTGACTTGACTTGACTTGACTTGACTTGACTTGACTTGACTTGACTTATGAATTATGAATATTAAATTTCTTATTTTATTGATTAAGGGCATGCTGGACTCAGATTTCCATATTTAAAAAATAATGAAGCCGGATATGAACGGGGGGGTTTTTAATGGGTTCCTTAGACGATTTGTAATCAAATTGGTAGCTGCATGAACGTGTATCTCACCAAAATCGAGTAAAATAAGGCTTTTTTGTTTCGCGAAGCGTGGGGACCGTCACTTGTTTTCACTGATATCACCGACTACGCATCACAAGGGTGGAAACGAACCATTGAGCGCCCTCAGGAATATAATTCCACTCACATATATCGCAAAACTTGTTCATTTCACTCAACGATGAAGACGAAAAATTGTTTCCAAAAAAAGACTGTAATTTTTCTCGGTATAAAGCACCGGCCGCGGCCATGTTGGATCGTTTCGCGTTGCGAGTCGGGCCGAGCAGCGCTTGCCAACCTTCGTCTCGCGGTCCTGCGTTTCACGAACCGCCGTTCCTTGTTCAGCGCTATGACAGCTGAGCGGGAATTCAAACGGAAATAATTCGGTATAATAATATTTATAACAAATGTATGATATGTATAAGTTGTAAAAATTTGTAAATTAGTCTAATTGTAAGTAGTAATGTATTAGATGAAGTTATGGAGACGGAAACCATGTAACCCCGAGGGGAACATTAAATAAAGATACATAAACATACATAAACATACATAATAGTTATAACAATGCATTGTTATTATTATTATTATTATTATTATTATGATTATCAATATGATTATTATTACTATTATTATCATTATAATTACAATTTCCGAAATAATAATCATAACAATTATTATAATAATAATTATTATTATTATCATTGAAAAAATTTACTCGAAAGTGGTGAAATTTGTAAATGGAAATGAAAACGTATGCGCCATTTTTTTTTCTACCAATACTCTAAAATCCTGTGAAACGCACAGAATAATCAAAATTCCGATTCTTTTCAGAGATTTTCAAGTTTCAGCATAAAAAAACTAGACAAGGCAGAGGTATAGAGTTGTATACGCCATTTATTATTCAATTTTTTTTATCTTCAAAATGTTGTGAAAATCGGAATTTCAATTTTTTCCATACCAAAAATAATAATATAATAATCACAATTATTATTATGATAATGATTATTATTATAAATTATTATTATTATCATTGAAAAAAAAATTACTCGAAAGTGGTGAAATTTGTAAATGAAACTGAAAACGTATGCGCCATTTTTTTTTTTTTTTTCTACTGTAACAACGTTTTCCACAAATGGAATGAAGTGAGGGTGACTTCACGTGTTACCCTACGGCGTAATCTCTGATTACCACAAACTATGCTCAGACAAATAAATTAATACACTAAAACCGGAATTTGGGCGCCAGACATCCCAGGATGTCAATCAGAAAATAAAACACAATAGAACAGACGATAATTAACGAGAATCAGAGAGTTACGACGGATGAGCTCGGCTAACACAGACTAAAGTAGTAATAATACGGTAGAGGGGATGGGTTTGCCAAAATCAACAATTAAACAAAGTAATATCCTTCAGTGGATCTTATCCCATATATTATCTCGATAGCAAGCGTTATTAAACAAGTTCAGTTCAGAAAGTTATGTTCGGAATCAAATAATTAGTCAATTCTCTAGGAAGTCGGGATAGAAGAGCCGATCAACCAGTTAACAAAGCATATAACAGAATAGGTGTGTTCAGATTCGATATAATACAACTTTTATAAATTATGAACTTCCCATGCGGGAATGATTAATAAAGACCGGGTAGATTCCGCTGAATCTACCGGGAAAAAGACTCGAATAATAACGGGAAAATACAGATGTTCGAATTAATACGATAGCGGAAAGACTGAATGAAAATTAGACTAAAGAATAAAGAAAAGAGCTATCTAACTTACAGACTACGCTATCAACTACGTTCGCTACTCCGGGAGAATTCGCACAACAGATCGCATAATTAATCGGAAATTAAGAAAGACAAAAGCAGAAAAATAGCAAAAATATTCAATAGATCAAGCAAACGAATAGCAGATAATATAAGCGATTAACACAGTGTAATCCAAAACCTAGTAAAAGTTATTCATGCGCAATCAATACAGAAAATGAGAATATATCGGTAATTAATAGAAGAAATGACAGAAATTATCAAGAAAAATACAGAAATCGCAGAGAAAGTATCCAAAACCCAATCAGTCTTGAACCAGCTCGGAAATCGGGAATAAGAAATTAATACAGACAAAAATAGAGACTAACATAGTATCGGAACACAGCCTAAAGGCTCGTGAGCCGCAAACAACCAAATAAGACACAATAACCTCGCGATTCGGAGCTAGTTCTCGGCTTTACAATAGAAAAGAAGACCTTACCTTAATACAGCAGAATAATACACAAACTAACTCAACTACAACACAGACACTTAAAAATAGGTGACTCGGTATCGCAGATCGGTAGTTCGGGATCGATAATCGGGAGCACAGTCTTAAGGATTACTTGTCAGGGCGACAGATGAACGCAGAAGAAGGCTCGGTGCGGTGCGTGTCACGCTTAAATAGGTGCGTCATAGGTGCGAAGCGAGAAGGATCAGTGAGGCTGTCGTGACGGACGTCTCAATTACTGGATTGGTCAATTTGGGTCATGTGACCCCTCATGCGAATTTCGGGAATACTCGATGCTCTATCTTCGTCAAGTGTCGTAATGCCGGCTCTGGACTACCTTTTCCGCGTACTGCGGACTCTTCGATTGCTCGTCATTGTACTACCCGTACATCGCCGGGTGGAAGCACAGCCCTTGGTCGTGATTCACTAGGAGTCAGCCTAACCAAGGTTTTAGGTGGCGTTTGGCGATTTAAGGTGAAATCTCCTCCAAACCCACGTTATTACTTGTGGAAGGGTACTCAAAACCTGCAGCACAAGCCTGTCTATTCCCAGGAACGCTGCGACGGAGCCGTGGCCACGGCCCTCGGTAGCGGTAACGATGTCGGGATAGTCGGCGGTAGTCGTCTGGTTCAGCACCTGGCTGATAAGTCATCGGGACGGGAGGCTATAGTGTGCTACTTTTGTGTTTTCGCACAGCCCTATTCGACCGTCTCCTTGGCATCCAGAATTCGTAGACGGCTGGTGGTTCAACCCCAGGTTGATTAGTCGGCGTAGCGGGAGGTGATACATCGTGTATGACCCTGTTCGACCTCTACGTCGGCATCCATAATCGAAAATCGGCAGTAATTCCCTTTGGTTGACGCTAGCCCTTGGCACCTCCTGGTGCAACGCTGGGTTGCGCGTCACGGGATCTTGGCTCAGGTGATGTTTAGCCGGTATAACCCAGTCCGATAGTCCTCTCCCTCTCTCTCGCTCTCGTGTCCCGTGCTCTCGAGTCGTCGGTGGCTCCTTGTCCATCGGCGGATGATCTCGAGGCGTTGCGCGTCGTCACGCGTTACATAGTTCGTAGCAAACAAAGACATCGAGAAACGAAAGAAAAGAGGCCTATTATTACGATACTTAACCTAATGATCTGTTGGCTGCTTCTCCCCGGAGTTATCTGTCGCCCAAATCTCAGGATGTTAACAAAACCTGTGACGATTGCGGAATGCAACGTCACACTACAAAAACTCCAAAATCCTGTGAAACGCATAAAAAAGTCTGGTTCCAGAGTTCTTTACGCGAAATTTTCAAAATTAAAATAAAAAAAAAAAAACATTGACAGGGCAACGGATATAAAGTCGTATATTCGTAGTACGCCATTTTTTTCACAAATACTCTTGTCCTGTGCAACGCATAGAAGAATTGAAATTCCGATTTTCACAACATTTTCAAGATAAAAAAATAAATAAAAATACGACTCTATACCTCTGCCTTGTCTAGTTTTTTTATGCTGAAACTTGAAAATCTCTGAAAAGAATCGGAATTTTGATTATTCTGTGCGTTTCACAGGATTTTAGAGTATTGGTAGAAAAAAAAATGGCGCATACGTTTTCATTTCCATTTACAAATTTCACCACTTTCGAGTAAATTTTTTCAATGATAATAATAATAATTATTATTATAATAATTGTTATGATTATTATTTCGGAAATTGTAATTATAATGATAATAATAGTAATAATAATCATATTGATAATCATAATAATAATAATAATAATAATAATAACAATGCATTGTTATAACTATTATGTATGTTTATGTATGTTTATGTATCTTTATTTAATGTTCCCCTCGGGGTTACATGGTTTCCGTCTCCATAACTTCATCTAATACATTACTACTTACAATTAGACTAATTTACAAATTTTTACAACTTATACATATCATACATTTGTTATAAATATTATTATACCGAATTATTTCCGTTTGAATTCCCGCTCAGCTGTCATAGCGCTGAACAAGGAACGGCGGTTCGTGAAACGCAGGAGCGCGAGACGAAGGTTGGCAAGCGCTGCTCGGCCCGACTCGCAACGCGAAACGATCCAACATGGCCGCGGCCGGTGCTTTATACCGAGAAAAATTACAGTCTTTTTTTGGAAACAATTTTTCGTCTTCATCGTTGAGTGAAATGAACAAGTTTTGCGATATATGTGAGTGAAATTATATTCCTGAGGGCGCTCAATGGTTCGTTTCCACCCTTGTGATGCGTAGTCGGTGATATCAGTGAAAACAAGTGACGGTCCCCACGCTTCGCGAAACAAAAAAGCCTTATTTTACTCGATTTTGGTGAGATACACGTTCATGCAGCTACCAATTTGATTACAAATCGTCTAAGGAACCCATTAAACACCCCCCCGTTCATATCCGGCTTCATTATTTTTTAAATATGGAAATCTGAGTCCAGCATGCCCTTAATCTAACCACAAAATGTGAATCGCGCGTTTCGGCGCGTCGAAACAAAACCAAGTTAGTTTGAACGAGGCATGGCTGGAATCCCTCTCTGTGCGGCTCCGAACACCGAGAACCACTGGCTGTCTACGCTCACGCTGCCGCCATCTCTGCTAAAGCCTAGAGCACAGACTTTGACGTGTGCCGTGTGCGGCATCACCTACAGGTGTTACGGCAGCGGACCGACCACTCACACAGAGCGCGGACCAATCACGTACGCGTGTGAGTGTACGGATGACCTGTAGGTGATGCCGCACACGGCACACGTCAAAGTCTGTGCTCGAGGCTTAAACCGAGTGGCCAGTGTCCACGATTACTCACGGTATTTGTGACACTCATTATGTGACTTGTTTTTCTAGATTTTGGCTGATAATGTCGAAGCGCAAGCAATTTTGTGACTTATCGACACGTCAAAAGAGAAGACGTCGTAAGCAACAATTAGAAGCTGATATTGGAGTACAGGATGCGCATCATTGCATGGATGAACCTACACATGCTGACACTTTATTGAAGTCTCCTGGTAATAGACACGAAAATATTTTTTATATTAACTCATTGCTTCATTTTAGCGAGTATTTTGAACACACTCAGATTTATAATTCTACAGTGTCAGTATCAACAATGAATATCAGTCAGGCCCACCATGAATTAACAGGGAATCCAGCTGCTTGTGACAAGGAAATTGTTAATCCGACCACACTCTTAGAAACGGCTTCATGCTATCTACCTGGCACAAACGTAGTAGACAACGACGGTGACAACATTTTCCAAGTTGGAGCAGGGAATTTGACTGGCTACAATCAAGATGATGATACTTCAGCTGCGCTCCTAGAAAATCCGACTCCGCGTTTACCTTGCACGATTGAAGTCAACGATGATGTTGGAAATAATATAGCGCATTGTCTGCACTCAGATTCTTTGCCGACACAACGTTTATCAGGTAATAACAGACCTCTCACTATGTAATTTTGAGACCATCATCTGACATCAAATTATAGATATACACTATTAGAAATGAAGTGTAATAGAAAATCCAGTACAACTTTTGTGTTGATTTGAACATTTCTCATGTTATGATAAAACAAACAAAAAATTCAAAATTGCAAGTTGAATGTTGGCGTAACATGAATTTGTGTTTTATCGACTAAAGAAGTTGTCAAAATAACACAAATATTGAGTTGGGACCTACTACGACATTTTTCTTTTTCCTTGTAAAACTGTTTCCGATATGATTCAACTTTCTGGAAACATGAAATCAAACAGGAATTGACGAATTCACCCGACAATCTTGTTATTAATTCCCTGAATCCTAGTCCAATCCATATACTCACTAGCATTTGGTTCGTTACTATTGGCATATATCTGAAATCAATTCGATGTATTTGACGAAGGGTATTCACATTGGTACAATATACATGAAATATACTAACAAATAAGTAACGCATTGAAAAGATTTCAAAACATGAAAGTCAAACACATAGAGAATAGAAAAAGATATCGATAACTAATGGTAACTATTTGTCCACAGACTTGGATCCGTTGACAAATACTCATCATCCCAGACGTGATATAAACGAAGAATCAGAGAGGCATGGAGAATTTTCCTTATTATCGGAACTGAGTCTATGGGCACTTCTCTGTTATGTGCCTCACGGTACTCTTACCCTTCTATTGAAGCTCCTTCGGAAGGCAGGGCACGATGAACTGCCAATGGACGCTAGGAGTCTGTTGAGAACACCGAGGAAGTCGCATATACAAAAATTGAGCCAAGGACTCTATATTCATTACGGTTTGGAGGGTGCACTTCTTCATCAACTTGCAAATTGTGGAGTGACTACCCTGCAATCGGAGATACAGATTGACATAAATGTGGATGGACTTCCATTGGCGAAAAGTAGTCAAAGCTCGTTGTGGCCTGTCTTGGGGAGAATTGTTCAACCGGGATTCCATACGCCATTTGTAATTGGAGCGTACCACTATTCTTCAAAACCTTCCTCTGCCGAAGAATATTTAACACCATTTGTCGAGGAGTACATAAAACTGCATAACGAGGGCTTCTATTACGAAGGACGAAAATATATTCCCTCGATCAGAGCTGTTATCTGTGATAGTCCAGCACGGTGTTTCGTAACTTGTACAAAACAATATAATGGGTACTATGGATGTCCAAAGTGCACAACAGAGGGCACCCATTTACGGTTTGTTACATTCCCAGAACTGGATGCGCCATTGAGAACAGATGAAGCTTTCAAGAATAGATATCAAGAAGAACATCATACTGGTACATCTCCTTTTGAGCGAGCGTCGTTAAATATGGTCACACAGTTTCCATTGGACTACATGCACGTAATACTTCTTGGTGTCATGAAAAAATTGCTTCAGTTATGGTTCGGGCTCAAAGGATTGTTCAACCCATCTATACGTGCTAGAGTGTCCAAACGATTGGTGAGCCTCCAAAAATGGATGCCACGAGAATTTAGCAGAAAACCCAGAGGTCTCAACGAAGTAAACATGTGGAAAGCAACAGAGTTTCGACTCTTTCTTCTGTACATTGGACCCAGCATTCTTCGGGACATACTTCCTGAGGAACACTTGCGACACTTCACTACTTTGCACTCCGCCTGCAGAATTTTGTGTGATCCTGCTGACTGCATACGAAACAACACTACTGCCAAAGACTTGTTAACTTGGTTCGTACGTAGATTCATTGTTCTGTACGGAGCAGAAAAACTGGTGTCCAACGTCCACAATCTCATTCACATCAGCGATGATGTGAAATTGTTCGGACCTCTCGATTCGTACAGTGCATTTCCATTTGAGAACTTCATGCAGAAATTAAAAAGATTACTGAGATCACCCACGAACCCCTTGCAACAGTTGCATCGCAGTCTGACCGAAATGATGGGGTACATGAAGCCAGTCGACGAATGTCAGAAAGGGCCTATATTGCTAAGGGGTTTCAATGACAATTTACCTCTAGGATGTAGCCGACCCCATACTGCTATACGATTTCCACAATTTTATCTATCCGCCAAACAATCCGACAATTGTTGTTACATGAACGATGGAAGTATCGTTGTCATTGAACACATCGGCTATCGAAATGAGGAACCGGTTATATTAGGTAGAAAGTTTAAACAATTGCTGGGTATGCCCTTATATCCCTTCGATTCGAGACTCAACGACATGTACTTAGCAAGTAAGCCATCCCACCTGAGTGTATGGTTGATATCAGATATAACCAGAAAAGCGGTGATGTTTCCTATCAATAAGACACAGTTTAACATAATGCCTTTACTTCATGGTTCTGGTCATTGAATGAGAGCAGTCAGAATGGCAAGTGATTTGATTGGCAAGCGTGAGAAAGATATTGAATTAATCATCTGCTTTTAGTCATTTTGGGATCTACGCGACATATTGCGAAATAATTTTTACCCCAAGAATGCTGGTACTTTATGATTATTTATATTCATGGTTTACAACAGGGAAATTTGCAAATAAACAATACGGTATAACGTTAAATCGGCCTGAGATTCAGAGCTTGGAAAACACGAACACATTTATCCATGTTCTTTTTCAATTCCATACAATTTATCGTCTAAATTTCCTGATTAGAAAACTTCATGTGCAAAATTACGTAATCTTATGACTGATATCCACATGTAATTTATCATATAATGAAACGCGTGAATATGACGTAATTTATGTATGATAAATCGCATAGTAAACCATAATTTGCTGGCTGGCTTCCCGAACAGAATTCCCCGATTGGGCCTGACCAGACCCCAGTCTAGGTTACCAAGTAGAATCGGTAGAAGCGTTAAATTCTCGTTGAATCCCATCAACACCTCCATAGTTACCTCAATCGAAGTTGTCCAAACCATACCCTGAATCAATCAATACTCATCATACGACTTTTTATCGCTTTATATACTATAATTGTATTCAGACGCTCAAATTTAATCCTTTTCAAATCCTTTCTTTCACGTGTATTCCGGAGAGTAACTTGAAAAAAATACTGCTGATTTTTTTTTTCAATACTCTTTTCCTGTTGAAATTAACAATCGCGAATGTGACAGGCAATTTAAGTTGAGTGTTTTAGCTATGTATAGATTTACGTTTGAATAGGTGATGTCCTGACTCTGTTAATTTTAATCTACTGTATATCTCAGTGAACCAAAACGAGTTGGATATGTGAAACAGAATTAATTAATACGATTGGAAACAATTCAAACTCGAATTCAAAAGAACTATGTACCAGTTCAAATCTGTTAATTTTACGTTAATTCTAGTTTCGACTGTCTTGATTCGTTTTAATTCCTTTTGGTTTACTGGATTTACAGGTTGGATGTATTATATGTATAAATTAAAAAAATTGAAACAAACAGACACGCACATGAGTAAAGGCTAACTGAAATTGTACGTATTCGATGCTTATAATACCTCCCCTTTGAGTAGTGATAAGCCAATTTGTAACATTTGCAATAAAGAATTATGATACTTACCTGACATTCTTACCTGCACAGTATGTATTTTTGATCCCACCCAAACACTGTTTATTGACGGTATTCAACACTTTATGCAAAATCGGCGGAACTCATTGTTATGTCGTCTTTTAGTCAACGCAGTGTCGTCCGAGATTCAGATAGCCGAAAGTCGACACTGAGTGCAGGCTATACGTTGACTATACGTTAGCCATACATTTTCTCTGGAATGGACGTTCTATTGACGCTCCATGATAACTATAGGACGACGATATACCGACTAAATCCTTGGTCTTGTAGCCGACATAACAGCGGACGTTCGCGGACATAGAGTATGCTATAAGTCAATTCGTGGCTTGGTGAGAGACGATTACCAGTCAATAAGAATAGTCGACTTTTGGTACATCATTTGACAGCTCAAGGTCAACATTTTTTCAAGTAGACGAGATGTCGACTTTATGAAGTCCACTGAGAGTCGACCATAGGATAAGTGTGCTACCTGGGAAACGCAGTTACTTTCTGCGCATGCCACATAAATATCTATTTGCAAGCGTTTTCTGTCGAAACTACGCCAAACGATCAGCTGTTCCACGCTGCGGAACCACGATGTGTTGTTTGGCGGATTTTTCTGCACTTTCATCCAGTCTGCAATCATTTTTGGGATCAAAGGCTTAGGTCGTTTTCGAGCTTTTTCAAGATTGGTGTATGTGACCCCCCGCCCCTTTTCTGGTAACCACGGTTTTACAATTAGCCAAACCGCTCAACCGATTTCGACGAAATTTGCACTGGATACTGTTTTCAGCCTGCAGATGTCAAATTTTCCTTGTGTACCCGATCCGACTTCCGGTTTGGAAACGGCGTTAGCTAACTTTGGAAATTACGAATGGTGCAAAAACTCTCGCCAAGTACATTAATGTGGACTTCCCAAAAAATCTACCATCAAAAAGTCTCGCATTTGAAGTACCTGCCAATAAAAATTTGTATTCCACAAGAGGTCTTCCTTAAAAAAAACCTAACAACAAAAAATCTGCCTTCCACAAAAAGTCTTCCTTCCAAAAAACCTACCAACAGAAATTCGTCTCCCACAAAAAGTCTTCCTTCAAAAACATTTCTATAAAAGCATTGAAATCAGATACAAATACCAAGTACAACAGATACATATAAAATTAAACTATACATATAGCGTTGTGCTCGTTCGCTCGCTACGCTCGCTCACTTGGTTAGATTTTCAGAATCTATGAAGCCAAAAAATTGGGAACTACAATTTCGGAACCAAAACGTTGATAAAAATAAAAATTTAAATTTCGGAGAAAAAGAACGAGAAAAAATTTGAAAAAAATTTAGTCCGTGTTACTTGCGGGCCAGGTGTGGGTGAGTGCACGAGTTATCACTGTGTCTCCACCTAGCACTTTTTATATTTAGCTGTGATGGCCCGCCAAGTACCACTCCCTAAATTTTTTTCAAATTTTTTCTCGTTCTTTTTCTCCGAAATTTAAATTTTTATTTTTATCAACGTTTTGGTTCCGAAATTGTAGTTCCCAATTTTTTGGCTTCATAGATTCTGAAAATCTAACCAAGTGAGCGAGCGTAGCGAGCGAACGAGCACAACGCTATATAGTTTAATTTTATATGTATCTGTTGTACTTGGTATTTGTATCTGATTTCAATGCTTTTATAGAAATGTTTTTGAAGGAAGACTTTTTGTGGGAGACGAATTTCTGTTGGTAGGTTTTTTGGAAGGAAGACTTTTTGTGGAAGGCAGATTTTTTGTTGTTAGGTTTTTTTTAAGGAAGACCTCTTGTGGAATACAAATTTTTATTGGCAGGTACTTCAAATGCGAGACTTTTTGATGGTAGATTTTTTGGGAAGTCCACATTAATGTACTTGGCGAGAGTTTTTGCACCAAAGGTGCTTTTTGGGGGGATATCACTACTTTTTGTAAAATTTTGCCTATCTAATAATTGTGCTCGCTCGCTACGCTCGCTCGGTTGTCAGTATTTTTCAGACTGATTACTTCTATGAGTATGTAATTGCATGGATGGTGAAAAATCTTGAATCGTCGGATAGAAGTCGCTAGATATTGGCGGAAATGTTAACAGCAACGCCTCAATGTATGCTCATAGTCTTCTTGACCTTTGATTTTCTTCTAGAGGGGACGTGAAATTTGAACTCTTACTGAATTGTAGAAATTTGTTCGTTCAAATCATTCACAGTAAATATCCGCAACGTGTAACCCTGCGTGCAGCCCTACTCCTTTCTCATCCGGGCTTGGGAACAGCAACAGCGGAGTTTAACTTACAGGCAGGGTTATAGTACTGCTCATTACAAATTATATCTGAAAAATGTTCATAGTAAGGAAATCTGAAAACCAGTGTATAAATAAATAGCGATATTCACTCAATAAAGTCTTCCGGGATAGTACTTCTGTTATAAATTGCATGGCAAGATTCGTCTGTTCCATCTGGTCCACCAAGGTATTCTTAGAACCCGATAATTTCAAGTCGTGTAACTCCAGTGGTCTAATAAGTATGCCGTGATGTGAAAATTAAAAGCTGAGTCATCGGAGCAAACTCCCTGAGAGTATACCGCAACGTACACATTTCTTCCATAGAGCTATAAGTAGGCGTGCGATAACTATAACCAAAGCGATCAAACAATTGATGATATTGTCAAGGTCAGAAGAGATGGACGTATTCGGCGGACAGTCCAGAACTCAAACGTAACTCAGAAAACTCTGTATGAAGTGTTACGGACCTATATACTTGTCTGAAAGCATATTTCAACTCAAGTCTGCTCTAGACTTCCCGCTGAGATTCATCTGCTTTCTCAGGATGCGTCGATATATGAATAGCTCGTCCACGAAATAGTCCCTCCGGAACTCACACAATTTTTTTTGTTCGTAATGTACTTGCCTCGAGACTCTACAGAGTCTCTTGATATTTAGCACCTGGATCATGAACATATAATCAATATATCAACGATCGAAATACCCAAGGCTTTGTGATCGATCTAATTGATTGACTCTGATAACCTCATAACTTGATTTTTCCATGAAACAGGCTCGCGATTTCCATACGATGTCGAGCTGAATACGTAAACTTCAAAGCCCATCTTGTTTCACTTTGTCGGTAATGATTCTCACGGCACATCATGTATCTCAATATCACGTAGTGATAACGAGTGGAATGAAATGTCAAACTGAAGCAGCCGACGCGAACACGCTATAGCTAGCAGTTTCGGGCAATCGATTCTCGATCTGTTACATTTAAAGATGGCGGCTTGTTTACATTCTCGATTCGATCTAACTCGTGGGGAAATATGATTATATATATCTGAAAATACTCACTGATATATAGTATTATATCAGTGGAAAATACTTCGCGCAAGACTTATCAATCGGAGAATAAAAGGAAGAGGCGGAAAAATTTGCCGAATTCAATCTCGACAACGGCGCCACCTAGCCACTGACTGCAGTAGTGTACTCTCTCTTCTCGTCTGCTCTCCGCGTAGTCTATCTACTAGATACCGCCGCTCTTCTCTGATTTTCATACTCATAGTCCGTGGCAAGGCCGGAGGAGACGACGAAAGATCGAGTGAAACGGACCTGTCAGATCTTTTCAATTACTCATATCTCATCTTTACGTGCACGAATTCAATCGAAATAGGGCTCAAATGAAAGCTTTTCGTACCGACAATCTAATATATTAATTCTTCAGACCCATGGAGATCGCGAAATGGAAGAAAACAGAGATTCTGATTACCCCCACTACCGCGAATAGCTCCCGTTCGGGTAAATAGACTCGGTGAGTCTACGCGCGGCGTTTAAAAAAAAAATTTTTTAATGTACTTGGCGCGAGACTCTACCGAGTCTCTTGATATACAACAACGAGCTTTGGAATACAGCTTCCTGATCACGAATAAACAATCTGGGAATTTTTAAGGATTTTTCCGGTATCTGCGTCTCAGTGTCAAATCGTTCAAGTTGCTTGTAATCACGCTATCCGCCAAACCACTGAACCGATTTTGATGAAATTTTCAGAGTATACTTTTTTACCCTGAAGATGTGCAAATTTCATTTTAAACCCGATCAGACTTTCGGTTCAAAAACCGCGGTCGCTAACTTCGTGAATTTTAAAGTTACGAGCGTGGGCCTTGGAATACTGTCTATTGGCATCGAATCAAAATTTTGAAATTTTTGGGAGATTTTCAACACTATTTCGAATCAAAGTAAGTAAAGCACTGTGCGATCAGTCCTTACGCAAAAAAGTGATGAGCTTTTTGGCTAAAACGGGCTAGTTTGGATATGTATTTGAGACGAGGACTGGATTTGATACGGTCGACAAGGAATCTTCAAAGACTTAAAGCTGTAGTATTGTGGAAAATAATTCCATGTGACACTCCGAATTTTTATTATCAGATCATCACATTATCAAGTAAATAACATAGATCTAATGGACGGACAACTTTGTGCACCAATTACACGTTATACACCCTGGTGAAAATAATTTCTACGCCAAACTACGAAAAATACCGAAGCGTAAAAATGCGTAGAAAAACGAGGTTTTTCGTAATAATTCATAATTTTTCGTAATTTGTCGTAGTTGTTCGTAGTTTTGGAAGTAGAAAACTACGAATTTTCATGAACAATTACGAAAATCTACAGTTTTCCCACAACGGAATATCAGTTCTACGAGTATCTACGGGAATCTACGAATATCTACAAACGGAATGAAGCTGAATGTTCTTGTCTTGAGTTGTCGTAGTTTTTCGTAGTTTTGGAAGTGGAAAACTACGGATTTTCTTGAACAATTACGAAAATCTACAGTTTTCCCACAACGGAATATCAGTTCTACGAGTATCTACGGGAATCTACGAAAATCTACAAACGGAATGAAGCTGAATGTTCTTGTCTTGATTTGTCGTAGTTTTTCGTAGTTTTGGCAGTGGAAAACTACGGATTTTCATGAACAATTACAAAAATCTACAGTTTCCCGAAAACGGAATATCCCTGGTAAAAATAATTTTCACGTCAAACTACAAAAACTGTCAAATCGTAGAAATGTTCAGAAAATCGGAATTGTTTGCAATTTCTCGTGATTTTTCGTAGTCTTTCGTAGTTCCGGAAGTGGAAAACTACAAAATTTCATGATTAATTATGGAAATTTACATCTTTCAAGCAACAGAATATCTTTACTACAAATATCTACGAAAGTTTACGAAAATCTACGACCATGATCAACCCGAAAAAATTTTCGTAGATTTTACGGAATATGGTAGATAAGAATTGCACAAACTATGAATATCTACGAACATTTACAGAAATTTACGACTGAAATGTATGAGAATCTTTTTACGTAGATCGCAAGTATAAAACTACAAAAAATTACGATAATTTAGAATTTTCTACAACAAAAGTGAAAAGTCTAATTGCCGGAAGGATTTGATTAAACTTTGGCGATTGTTTGTTGAATAGTACGAATTTCTACGCAAAATTACTATAATGTATGATTTTCTACGAAAAGCTGGCAGAATATGAAGCTTAACGTGACAAAGCTTTTCAAATATTCAGTTGAAGTTCCATGTCAGTCACTAACTTCATGTTGCCAGAAAATGTCAAGTTCTGCAAGGAGATGAAATTTGGGCGAGTTGAAGACCATACATCTGGGGATCACCGAGGTTAAGCAACATCGGACGCGGTCAGTACTTGGATGGGTGGCCCCTAAAAGTGAGCTAGGTTCAAATCCTTCTGGGGGTAAATTTTTTTTTTTAATTTTAAATTCAATAATTCCATCAACGTTGAGTAGATTTTTTCTAAAAATAGGTCGAATTACTATGAAATCGCTTCGTTTATTAAATTGCGGTACGGGTAGGATCCAGGTACAATCCCGAAACTGGCTTCTACAACTATCTACGAAAAAACTACGAGGAACTACGATAAACTATGAATACCTAGAAACGACAATTCATATAGACATCGAATTTCATTCTACAACTATCTACGAAAAACTACTACTCTGTACAAAATCTGGCGTAAAAATAAACTACGAAAAGTCCGAAATCCGATACTTTTTCGTAGATTCTTTTCGTAGTTTGGCGTAGAAATTATTTTCACCAGGGCAGTTATACATATATATAAAATACGTGATACTAATTGTAATAGATACTAATGCAAATTTGAATACTACATAGTTATGATTATAATTATAATTACTTGTATAAAAAGGGAATGGTGAATCGTCAAACTCAGTCTATAATCTAGTTCCTCCAAGGTACTGTTATACTGAATACTGTTATATTCATGAGAGTTTCATCGCTATATGTATAGATATTTTCTATTATAATTAGACTCGCTTGATAGCCCGCGAGTGATACTATTATATCACAACTTTGAAAACGAAGTAATGTATCATATCTTACAGAATAAACGCATCCAGGTATTTGGCAGTGTGTAAATGGGTAGTGGGAAAGTAATTTGAGAAAGGTCAGCGAAATCGTCGTACACGTTACGACGCCTTCACCTTGTGGAAATTTTGCTGAAACATTTTCAACCGGTTGCAAACAAGTTACATCGCACAGACGACCGGTGTTGAGAGGTGACGCGAGTGTTGAGTGTTTTAGACCATTCTCGCTGACCACGACAATAGCCTTCCTCAAATCGCTTCGTATGTACTATACAAGTCACGCGACGTTGTATAATTATAATCCCTAAATACTAGGCTTACAAATTATGGTCATAGTTGCATCAATGCCTGCTCTTTTGTGAAACAATAATGAAAGTAGAAAATTGCAACATTATGCGCGAATGATATACATTTAACGTCACGTCATGTGTATACCGAATGTAGTACCTACAGTAAAATCTTACTCTCTTCAGTTCACATTTATACTATATGTATATGCAACGTTACGTGTTATACCGTGAGTAACCCTGGATACCGAACACTCAGTTTAGCAGAAATGGCGGCGGCGTGAGCGTAGACAGCCAATGGTTCTCGGTGTTCGGACCCGCAGAGAGAGGGATTCCAGATATGCCTCGTTCAAGCTAACTTGGTTTTGTTTCAACGCGCCGAAACGTGCGATTCAAATTTTGTGATTACATTGAGGTTAAGTGCAATTGATTACATTTCCATTATAAATTACAATTGTAATTCACAACAATAATAAATTACAATTGTAATTGCAACAATAATAAATTACAATTGTCAGTTATTATTGTTATAAATGCCAATTACAATTGTTGGTACAACAATAATGAATTGCAATTGTAATTGAGTAATTAAAAATTCGCTCAACACTGATTGAGAGTATTATAGGAAATGTTCTGATGTTTATGAACCATTAAAAATGATCAATGACACTGAATTCTTTCGCCTTGGTTCTACCGAGACTAGATTCTTCGCCTTAGGTCTACGGAGACTAGATTCTTTGCCTTAGTTTACGGAGACTAGATTCTTCGCCTTAGGTCTACGGAGACTAGATTCTTCGACTCAAGTCGACGGAGGGTGACTTCTTCTTTGACGGAGACTAGATTCTTTGCCTTGAGTCTCCGGAGACTGAATTCTCTGACGACGCCTTAGGTCTACGGAGACTAGATTCTTCGCCTCGAGTCTCCGGAGAGTGAATTCTCTAACGACGCATTGGGTCTACGGAGACTAGATTCTTCGCCTTAGGTCTACGAAGAATCTAGTCTCCGTAGACCTGAGGCAAAGAACCAAGGCGTTGTCAGAGAAAGTGCTCTCCGGAGACTCAAGGCGAAGAATCTAGTCTCCGTCAGAGAAAAAGTCACCCTCCGTCGGCTTGTGACGAAGAATCTAGTCTCCGTAGACCCAAGGCGTCGTCAGAGAATTCACTCTCCGGAGACTCGAGGCGAAGAATCTAGTCTCCGTCAGAGAAAAAGTCACCCTCCGTCAGCTTGAGACGAAGAATCTAGTCTCCGTAGACCCAAGGCGTCGTCAGAGAATTCACTCTCCGGAGACTCGGGGCGAAGAATCTAGTCTCCGTCAAAGAAGAAGTCACCCTCCGTCGGCTTGAGACGAAGAATTTAGTCTCCGTAGACCTAAGGCGAAGAACTTAGTCTCCGTAGACCCAAGGCGTCGCCAGAGAATTCACTTTCCGTTGGCTTGAGGCGCAGAATCTGGTCTGCGTCCACCTAAAGCGTCGACGGAGAATTCACTCTCGGTAGACTCAAGGCGAAGAATCTAGTCTCGGTAGAACCAAGGCGAAAGAATTCAGTCTTTCTGATCATTTTTGATGGTTCATAAACATCAGAACATTTTTCCTCCAGTGTTGAGCATACAATTGTAATTCATTATTGTTATAAATGTAATTTATTATTGTTGTAAAATACAATTACAATTGTAATTTATTATTGTTGAATGTAATGAATTACACTACGTAATTTGCAGCTGCCCAACACTGCTCTTAACCTCAATCTAACCACAAAATTTGAATCGCGCGTTTCGGCGCGTTGAATTAAAACCAAGTTAGCTTGAACGAGGCATATCTGGAATCCCTCTCTGTGCGGGTCCGAACACCGAGAACCACTGGCTGTCTACGCTCACGCCGCCGCCATTTCTGCTAAACCGAGTGTTCGGTATCCAGGGTTACTCACGGTATAATTGTAATACATATTATAGGCGTATAGGTAATAGGTGTGCCTAAATATGTAGGTACTGCAGTTGTTAATTTGGCCAATCAACGTGTAAAAAAATTGAATTTTTAAATTTTAATCAAAACACACGCCAGGTGGCAAACTCTTGCCCTGAAGTTGATTCAACACGGGCGAATGCAAAAGCACTCTGGTCATAATTTCACTTGGAACATTCTGTCAACTTGGCAGGAACTGTTTTTTATGGTATGTTGAAAGGCTTGCATCCTCTGGAAATCGGTGGCCACAAGAAGAGGTTGAACTGTATGAAGTAGAAGCTGTCGATATTACCTGTCGAGAGGTCAATACTTGTGACAATTATACACAACACAAGTCATTGCACAATTGAATATCCGATTCTATCTCAATACGCTAAACTTTGTTGCGTGATTTCAACAAAAGCCAACATGCCATACTATTCCAGCCAAGCAAGCGCAAGGGGATGAAATATCAAGAATCAGCATTTAGAAAGATTTTTTTTCGCAACGCGTCGGTAGATCTTTGTATACCTAGGCTTCAGGTACGTTAACTCAACAAGAGCTATTCTTAGCAAGGACAACTGAAAATAAAATGGCCATTAGCCATGACGTCGAGAGATCGTTGCAACAGAAATAGATATTGTCCAGTACGATATCGACATTACAATGTATCCGTTGACCGTGCAAGCATAGTCTCATGTGCTGGTACTTAACTTGACATGATCACATATCCGTGTACACAAAATCACATTGCCGTTTCCAGCGGTTGACTTTTGCTACGTGATCCCAACGACAGCTGAGTTAATTCTGTGGGTTCATTCGGTGTGAATATATCGAAATTAGTTTCAAGCAAGGCCTCGCTTTTCGATCGCAAAGGCTTTTCTTCTGCCTGATCCAAATTAGATTCGAGTATAGCCTCACTCCTGGGTCTCTCTTCGTAGTAATAGGGATGCGGCGGAGGTGGACTAAAATATTCTGGAACAGGTTCAGAGCCAGGAGTGAGTGGCTCGGTATCGTATGTAATGGATGGGGGATAGCCACCGGTTGGACTGTACGCGGAGGTTGCCTCGAGCTCCCGCTTCATATCGCTTATCGAATCGGTTGTCGCTAAACTAGAATTCAGGGGTAAGGTGGAAGTGTTATTGAAGTATGACAGTTCGTTGATGGGTTCGGAGGGGCTGTGGTCGGGCGTGGTGGTCACAGGCTCCATATTGCCGATAGATGGCCATCCGTTATCATCTCTAGCAGCGAATGTGGAGTGATTCCTAAAGCCCTCGTTGCGGTAGGAAAGATCGAGGCCAGAGTTGGCAGGTCGTGCCGTCGGATGATACTTTGAGATATTGGTAGCGTTTCCTTTGAATTCCGCAGTGGTGGTGGTACTGGTTCCCGGCGAATACCGAGGATTATGAGCCTCGTAGACGTCATAGCTCTGGTTATCCTCCATCGACGAGTTTAACTGAGACTTGTCCATTGAGTCTATGCTACCGCTATTCATCATTTTCTTATAATCCAGAGACCTGGAGTTGAGCGTATCGGTGGACTGCTTCGTCTGAAATTAGAGGGCAATCGAGGACATCGTCATAAGCCATGCTTCTCAAAAGTCGGTACTCGGGGTAAGTCAATCTGTGCGTCGGATAAGGGCCCTTGGCTGAATTATGAGTTACAGCATCGTGTGCAGCCTCTCTTCAAAATGAGACCACGTGTACAGGCGACACCGAGACCGGAGTGACCCACCCCGTTTAGTTAAATTCAATAATACATAATCAAAGAACACAAAACAGTATATTTGATAAATCTACCGGCACATATAGTCGTCACAGCTGTGCAAAGACAATATTGGCAGGCAAATGAGTTACGACGCATATTACGTGCCCGTAATAAACAACTTTAGGCATTATATGTGTACCTAGGTGTGGCATGTATGTATGTCCCCCCTAGGCTGTACCATATACACTTGCCATGTAGGGGTATGCTACACAAAGCTTTGTCAAGTAAAGTTTAAACACCGCTGGCGACATTGATCCACTAGCACGAAAATAAGGAACTTCTCAAATAATTGTAGTGTCTAACCTGCACAGGTGGTACCAGAACCACTCTCTTTTCCCGTTTTGGCCGCTTAGGAGATTCATAAAACATTAAGCGATGGGTTAATTTTGAGTAATGTCTTCTCCAACATCTGGGTCAGGGAAATATCTCGCGCACCCTTCCACACAGGAATAAATAAATTTTCACATTATTGGTACTTACAGAAATTGGTTTTCTACGATAACCGAGCTCGGTAAAACCAGAAGTAGAGCCAACCGAACGGAGGGAGTGCAACGACTGTCTAATGGAGTTACGCCTCTCTAAACGCTCCACTCGCCTCCTCTTGGACTTGGATACCCAGAGAGCTACGGCAGCTGCCAAGAGTCCTAGCGCTATTCCAGCTGCGCTCACTACGCCGATGGCGACTATGTCTTTCCTCCAAGACAGCGGATCGATATATATTCTGGGATCTACAATGGAACCAAATGCATTACTGGCAAGACCTTTTTCTATAATAACATAAACTTTCTGAAAGGTATGTACAAATAATTACGTTTTTCTGTGTGTACATAATTCCCCCACATGAGGTATGCGCTAGGCGGAAATGTAACCAACAACTGACTATATTGCCTTACCAATTTCACATATGAAGGTGTTTGGCTGCATGCAATGATCAACCTCTATCGTCTGATATGTAAACATCGTGCACCGATCGACCCTTTCCAGCTGCTGTACCCAAACTCGTTCCGAGTAATCGAAGCGTGTCTGCTGTTTACGAAGGAATTTCCACAATTCCGCGTATTCACCCATTATGAATGGCATTGATGCATTAGCCAACTGAAAGCCGACATTGGTTATTACATTGTATACAGGGTGATTAACTCCACATCGAAAAAATTTGACGAATGAGTTCTTTGCGAAATTCTAAGATTAGAGTCCCTGACGAAATTTCTGGGGCACCCATAGTTTTCGAGTGCACCAATGAGAGGGCTGATACGAGCTTTGCTTATAGTGCCGGGTTTCTTGGGTACAATGAACAGATCCCCGGCACATCATCGGATACCAAGAGCCATTGGTCTTTATCGGTCTTTATTAATTTTGGAAATATATGTTTTTGATATTCTGCCACCAATGGAGATATCATCTGAAACCAGGTCGACGGGATCTTTTTTCGCTATCCCGGCCCCGGCACTCCATAGTTCACGAGTTCCAGGTCGACGAGAAATAATTTCCAGCTATCCAACTTTTCCACCGTCGTATACGAGATGCAGCTGTTATGGGACTCCTGGACTATGGAGTGCGGGGCCAGGACGGCGAAAAATGATACATGGCCCATCGCGACATGTCCGTTGGAAGCAGAATAAAAAAATATCGAATTTAATAATAATAAAAACTGATGGCTCTTGGTATCCGATGATGTGCCCGGGGATCTGTTTGTTGCACACAAGAAATCCGGCATTTATTACGATGACTACTCACAATTGAGTTCGAGCGAATTACGGGAATTACCAATTTATACATACCCGACAAAAATCTCTGGCTGTGTAAAAGTCCATGGGGGCCCCTATGTAGATGTAGCAGGTGTCTCCCACTAATTCCCAGGCGGGGGGACATTTGCCAGTCAAAACCGTCTTGTTACTCATGTGAAATGGCACATAATCCACCTGAAGGAGATCAGGCGAATCTCCTAGATCTCTTATCCTTCCGCCAACAGCCAAGGTTTCGTTGTAGCCCCACCAGTTGTGTCTGGCGTCGACGTGAGAACTCCACATTTCCAACTGACTATGTAAAACAACGCATACAGAGTGTAATACAACCTACTGTAATTTTCGCCTATTCGATATTGGGATTTGCAACACGCAATGTAGATGATATATTTTGTAGGAAATGATTCGTGCAGTGGATGATGCGGTTGAAAAGCACGATGAGAAACCATGAAGCTACTTTTTCGAAGATTGCTTCTACGCAAGCATACAGTTTGCGAATACAATGGGAATGGGTAATGTTTTACGTCAGGCGTGTTAAACTCGTTGCAGCTCCTGGGGCAAATGAGTAACTATTCAAACCCCGCCATAGGCCGCCAACTAAGAAATGATCGGGTCAAGGTATTTTATGCAAAGTATCGTTGAAACTTTCAATTTTGAAACGAGACAAACATTTGATTATTAATTAAGATTAATCTCACAAAATTATTCTCCACTGAAAACTGCAACGATTACGATCCGTTCGTTTCTCGTTCGAAAATCCGAAATATCCATATCATATTCGGTACAGATACGCGCTCTTGCAAAACCAGTTGTTCCAAAAGTCGTTGATTTTACGCCGAAATGCGTTATTCTCCAATGTGAAACCGAATTTTCGAACAATCGACGGAATTTTTCATATCCCAAAAAGTAGAAATTACCTATACGAAATTCATGACCAGCTGGTAGGGTGGATGTACCGTATCCTCATATCTTGCTTTTAGGACTTTCTTCCTCTCTTAATGGAACAACGCGATTGATAATAAGTACTGAAACGGAGTAATTCATTTTCAAGAATAGGCCGGAAATGGTGCAGTGACTACATGCGTATGGTACCTAGGTATTTTCATCCCATTTGAAATAAAATTCCAAATTTTGTGACGTTTCATTTTACTCGGACAAATGGATTACCCTTGAGATAGCAAGTGGGTAGGATCGTGAGAATCATTATGCTGCAATACTATACGATAAAATTTTTTATCAAATTTTTTTCCCACTCAGTGACTTTCTGCAAACCCATTTTGGAACCTGCACTTCCGCGACGAAAGAGAATTTTTCATTGTCAAATAAGAAATTCAAGAGCCATCATTATTTGATTCTCTAGTATAGACAACATACGATTTGAAGATTGGTCCGACTTCAGATTTCATTCACGCTACGAAATAAGCAGGTTTATTTTCGGCTACAGTGCGGCAGAAAACTGCAATAAAGACACGGAATGACCCAAAACAATAGTAAAGTGCGAGTTTGATTGTTTTCATACGGAATGAAAGAATTTGCATCTTCGCGCTTTCAATCGATTTAGCATTTTCTCCATATTCTACTAAATCCATTTATATACTTCCGGTGCCTGCAGGCCCCAGTTACTCTCTTGCCAGGCCGCGTGTTTGACATGTCTGTTCTGTACGAACAACCGTTGTTGTTCATAGCTGACATATATCGAATTAGGTATACCGAAAAATTTCAAAAAAAGCAGAATGGAAAAGAAACTCGTAAAAGTGAGAAAGTTATGCGATACTCCTTATTCCCTGGAGTATCGGGTGCACAAAAGCACAACAGGTATAGGTATGCATGGTAGCCCGGCGCAAAGCATGCGTAATAACGTGCTATTAATGTATCGAGCAACTTACTTGGTAAACCACTCCACGTCGACAAGTCTATTGGTTTTCATGCACATGCACATGTCATCCCATTAGGTATTAATGAAAGTAAATACAGTGAAATTAGGTGCGCATTATATCTCATTCGTGTACAAGAATTATACCGATAGTCTTGGCAATAAATTCATCAACAATTCACTCACTGCGATCTGTTCATGGTAGACATTTCATAGTCGTTATCAGGGTTGAAGAACACATTGTCGACGTACTGTTGCCCCGGTGTGCCAGCAACGATGGTACTTCTACTCTCTCTGTCCACCGCATAATTTCTATCCAAAAACATAAAGTCTATATAAACGCGTCGCTATATTGTGATCCTGGCCGAATCAAGATGTAGCTCCGTCTCCGAGGAAAAGAAGAGAAGGTTCACGTCTACATATTGTATAATGTGCTTACTTGTAAAATCCGTTGTGCGACGTACTCTGATATATCGGCAAACGGACCCTTTCGAATCCGGAAATCTCGAGTAAATGCATGCCAAGATTTCCGTGCAGGTAATTCAACGTCATATTGCTAACTACCTGTTTTAAGACAATGTTGTTCTCATACGGTGCTATGTTTCTCGTGAAGTAGTTTCGGAATAGCGTGACTTCCTGATAAGAACTATTCTCACGTCCTTCCACATATCTGCAACACGAAGATGTTAGCTTTGCACGAACATACCTTCGATATGTGGAACGGGGAGGTTTCATTTCACGTTTACGCATCAAGGCAAAGGGACTCTGTCGAGTCTTGCACGACGTATCATTTTTTGTATACATATGGGGGCATTCCATGCCAAATCGACCTGCCGGTGACCCTCGGCCTCTCGGATCTGGTCGGTGATTTTTTCTATCATTTTTTCGACTCTGAATAGCAACTATTTCAGCGCGTGGTGAATTTTGCAAGTTTTTTTTTTTTTTTCAACACCTCGGTGGCCGTGACCGAAAAATCTGAAAAAATTGTCAGGAAGTCTTTGTCGGTAATGAAAATTTTTAACCTAAGTTGCATAATGTCCAGACTTTTCCATCGACCTGATTTTTCGATTTTTCGATTAAAGAATTGAAAAAAAATACGCGAAATGAAAATGGCGATCAATACACCGTGAATTTATTGAATCATAATTCAAAATTGAATATAAGTAAGAATGAAGGAAAAAAATCAACGAACAATAGTAAAATTTGATAAAACCGGAAGAAAAGCTAAGAAATCAAGTGAAAGGAAACTTTTGGACATTATGCAATTTGAGTAAAAAAATTTCATTTCTGGTAGACTTTTTGAGATTTTTTTCAGATTTTTCAGTCACGGCCGCCGAGGTGTTGAAAGAAAAAAAACTTTCAAAATCACCACGTGCTGAAATTCATTTAGAAGAATCTGAACAAAATTCTAGTTGCTATTTAGAGTCGAAAGAATGATACAAAAATCACGTACCAGATCCGAGAGGTTGAGGCTCACCGGCAGGTCGATTTGAAATGGAATGCCCCATATATTTATAGTTTTTTTGGACTTGTCAAAGTATGAATGTGGTACTAACAGTGTCGGTTTATTCACGTTATCGGTGAACAAATTGTTATGAATCCATCCTTTCAGAGATGTGGCGTAACCTCCGGAGTTGGCACGAATCGACAAGCCTCCTTGATTTCCTTTCAACAAATTATTCTGAAACATTTCGAGCCGTGTAAGTACAATTAATTGCGATACGTATGGATATGTACGGTATACAGAGGAAATTCCTAAAGTGCAAACATTACAATGAGCAAAGTCAAGTTGGACACAAATCCGATGCAACCATTCGTCTCGATCTCGTAGCCTTTGACACCGATGGAGATGGATTAATAAGCCGGAGACACAGTTTAATGAATTGCATATGAATATGTTTATTATGCGCGCAATTGTATATCAACAAGTGTTACGTTACAGGTACGAGCTCTCATGTGCGACTGGCTTGTATATTGACTTGAGGCTAATTGTCTAGCCTTTTAGCCTGAAGGCGCTTATATTTGAATACACGATCGCACAGACGTTCACTGGATTTCGGGTGTTTGCACGCGAGAAATTCATTCTGTGGCATTCCCGTGATGCTCAGAGATTTATTCTGAGACTTGAAAATACGTGGCTGTACTACACTCACGCGAAAATATAGAGACTGGGTATTCTGTACGTCCAAAGTAACTGCCGATCCGCAAGTAGTAATGTTGCCGTACAACTTTGCGCAATTGTTCATAAATTGATTGCGCTCGAGGGTCATTATTGCGTTCACCTCCCCGGCACTCGCATACTTAACTGCACCCTCCTGACAATTCGATATTATAGAATATGATATGTTGTGTTGAACGTCACGATCTGCAACAGATACATGTTATTTCGTAGCATGTTACACAGTCATGGTGATTCGAATTCGTTACAACGGATTGCCGAGTGAATAAATTGGAGGAATGGTAGGAATGGGAGGAATGGGAGGAATGGGAGGAATGGGAGGGACTCAAAATTCCGAACGTTATGCGCCAAAAGGCCATAATTCCGAATTTGAAAGTACCGAATGGCATAATTTCGAATCAAAAGTACCGAAATAAGCCTTTGCACGGTTTCGTCGAATGCTGGCAGGCTGGAAAAAGCCGTGCAAAACATTATTTCGGTACGGAAGAAGGTGGTCCAGTGGAGTAAGTCTCCGGCTAAGCATCCGTGGATCCCGGGTTCGATTCCCGGATCGTCCGTTAATTTTTCTCATCAGTTTTTTCAATAATTGGTATACACTTTCAATTGATTTACATTAATAATTTTCCATCTTGGGCGACACACTCGTCGTTATTATTAATATAAATGCAACTAAAAAGCCGCGGTGTACATATGAATGAATAGCCCTACCGGTGACACACCCGTCATAGTTCAAAGGCAAACATATTATGATGTACACGACTTTGCCTTGTGTTTATAAACAGTGCTACACGCAAGAAATACACATTTATTATTTCGGTACTTTTAAATTCACAATTGTGACCTTTCGGCGCATAGTCGATCGGGATTTTAAGGCCATCCCGGAGGAATCTGATAACTAACCGAAACTCGGATCAGACCAAACTTTGTTCGTTTCCACGACCATGTAACTTTGAATTTTCCGTCGTTTTCAGTCGTTTCCCGAGCGGAACAATAATTAGTTATGAATCCCATGTTGCGCTTACTGAAACCAATGGCGGATATAGGCAACGTGACGATCTCTGCTATGAACCCGTGGACCCCACTGGCACCATTGGCAAATAGTCTAACGCTCAGGCTGGGTCCCGTTGTCCGGAACAATTTCTTTTCATGCGAGGTGTCTACTTCGAGATGTCCGATTTCACGGGCCGTCAGATTATAAATATCTCCGTCATACAGCGTTATCCCGTCGGCACGTCCTGGTTTTCCGGTCGAGTTGAATAAATTGAATTGTAACAACCTGTGAATATGTACATGAATAGGTATAACAAGAAATCTCGAAATAGGTAGTTGAGTTGCAGAAAAAAAAACGTAGGTATAATTTCAGAATACTACGGAAATATTCTGGAAACTAGGCATTTATGTATCAACATGCAGCCTACCCCTGTGGTAGGTAACATACAGGAGTTTTCCACGAATTCTAATGATGTCTCAATTAGGTGGTCTGAATATTACTATTTCTCGTCATTCCTTGCAAAGTTTGTATACAAAGATCATTCAACTGTTACACACCGCGATGAACGATATACGAACAGCGACAGTTGAGAAAAAAAAAGGGGGTGAAATTGTAAGTGATATCTCACCTAAATCCGAAGGGCTTGGCCCTGTAAGTACTTCTGAATATCTTTACGCAATTTACGGGGTTGTTGTCATATTTGTAATAAACAAGCACCCGTTCCTCCATTGTTATTTCTTTTGTGGTGTCGCAAATATCGATCATGCTAAACAAGTGATACGGAATGTTCAGAGCTTTGATCGGTGTGAATGAACTTTCCGCTGCATCCCGACCCTCCCCGGTCAACGACAAAATATTCAGACCGTTTCCCAAGATGTTGTCAATGCCGTTGAACAGAAGTTCGACCTGAAATTGATTTGCGCGTACGGTGACTCATGCAGAACTGTCTACAGACACATTATAAAGCAGTCTCTGGGTGAAAATAAATTCGTTACAGTTATCGCCATGTTATATTTCAACACATTGATTATTCGTACTCACTGTATGTGTGGGAGAAATCATATTGATCCCGTGATAGGCACACTGGCTAACGTTTACGTGCATTATTTCCGGGGATTTCATTATAGACTGGATGGCCGCAGATTTTTCATTGTGCAAGATACCAGCTCCCGTGACGTTCACGTATTTCAGAGCAGATTCGATGCGCCGTACCGTCTCGTGCGTAACAACATCGTGAATACGATGCTCGTACAAATGATGCTCAAATTCACTGTTGGCCACGCGAACACCGCCCCAATAATTGCGCGAGAGGTCCAAATTCCTTTCCCCACAATGAATAAAAACAAAACTTCCATCCCAAGGACACTCGTGTCTGTGGCCAAACAATTGTCCATTCAATCGGATTTGGCAGTCGTCCACACGCTCTTCAACTCCGACGCACTACAATCATTTCAACAATTGTTGATTATGTATGTATAAAGGTTGCGGTAAGAACAGCTTTTCACATCAATAGGAAATACATTTCTCTTCCTATGTTTTACTTTATACTTTATTTTCCTTTCCCCTGAGCCCGCGTGCTAAATGGTCATTTGATATTGAAACATTTACCGGTGTCTCCGCGAGTCCGACAAATTTCATCAACCGTTTGGAGTCCTTCTATATTCCAGGGTAATCCCGAGATAGACGCATTCACTCGAAATACATAGGTTCCGAATGGGCCATCTATCCCAGAATCACCCTATCGGTGGATCAAATTTCTACAGAATTTTTCATATTGTTCATGCTTATTTGGTTACCTGCAAGGGTTCTGGCCATGACCATATGCGACTGAGAGAACCCGGATGGAGCTCATACCTCCGATCACGGGTCACGAAAACATTCAACGAATCAAAGCCCAGTTGACGGCATGCCACTTGAGCATTACGCTCGGTAAAACGTGAGTCGCATACAGGTATCCACTGTAGCGTCGTCTCGTTAAAGTACTCCAGAAATCCTATAATACATAAACTCAATTAGTTATTATGCAAAGGTTATTATATCCGTACCTAGGCCGGTACAAATTCCATCTCTTTTACACAATCGTCGTCACAATCTTCAACTCATTGTAGGATTTTGTCACAGGCTACGGTTATGACCTAATCCGATAGACCTATGTACCTAGGTATGTATGTATGTAAGATGAGGAACCGATACACATGCCAATTTTTGAGTAAATATCGACAGATGTACGAATTCATGAGGCACATGCACAAATATGCCTTGTAAAATGTACAGCAGCTGATTATTCACGCGTCATACCTTCGTTGGTAGAAGCGGTGCAATTGCCTTCCATACATAATCGAATTGTATCCACTTGGGGGACGTTGTTCAAACTCCTCTTGGCTAAAACATTCGAATTAGAGACGTCCACGCTCAACGGCCTCATTACAATTTCATGCCCCCTAGCTCCGATGGCTCTTAACGTTCCAAGAGCTAGAATCCCAATGTTTGGTGCAAACTCCATCACCACATCCGGATAAATGTTCAAGGTCGCCTCTGGCATTATAGTTATGTCCGCCCGAATGACGTAAGGTTTTTCACGTGGATACAGGGACAAGGTTTCGACCAATCGTCCCCCCAGGTTATCCAAGTCAACCACGGTCGGTTGGTCCCAGGAGACTGAAATTGACGAATCGATCGCATCTTCGGTCAGGTAGGGCCTGAAATTTGCCACCGCGTGATCGTTCCAATCGTCAAAGTCAAAAATCCTCTGCCTGTAGTAATGACAATTAATGGTGAGATTGATTAGTAGTGATTTCAAAATGATTCGCTCGTTTCTTCAAGCGCACAAATCACGCGTCAAATCACGTGCTCTGTCTTGCAACAAGTATGAAATTCTGCTCAGCCAATCACAAATATAAGACGTACCTTATTTCACTCAGATCAGAGGTACCCCACCAGTTTTCCGTCACGTCAACCAGATTGTTGATTTTCGCCGTTCTGATGCCCGCCAAAAGTTCGTAATCCAAGGTGTTTTCACCGAATAAATTTCTGTAGACGCGGACCTTTTGAATACCATGAAAACCGACTACATACGTCGGCATGTTGTACATCTGATGAAATCCTCTAGTTACGCTTTCGTAATGATTTCGCTTGACCTCGTTCGTGAAGAACCTGGCGTGTACCTCTCCTAAAATTTCAGACTGACTATCGGCCTTGAACTCCACCATATAGGTACCACTGTTCCTTTCGATTCTGTTGTTGTAAATTTCGATTCGCTTCTCCATACCGCGTACAGAAATCAGTCCAGTTTTACAACGATTTTTATCAAATACATTGTTGGACATGTTCAAATTGGCAAAGTGACCGTCGACAATGAAACTGAAATGTTCGTTGTTTCGCCAGGTATTGTTATCGAAATATAACGAATGAGTGAAATTTTCATTGTACTGCCATACGTAGGGCAAGGAGACGTCGAATCCACCCGCTCGATTCCTCTCGAAGGTATTGTCTTGCAAGATCCAATGAAACAAGTTATTCGAATGCCTCAGGTCTCGGCTGAACTGCGAGACACCTTTGCCGTTGTCGGTGATCAATGTGTTGTTTATTTGGAACGTGATTTCGGAGACATTCGATTCAAAGACGTTCCAATGAGGTGAAACGACGTAAATAGCCTGATCGGCGTTGTGCGATATTTCGCATCCAATCAATTTGATAGTCTCGTTGGCCTTTCGCAAAAAGTGATCGCCCAACTCGTCCAGATATCGATTGTAGTAAGAGGCCAGAATTCCTTGATTGTTTCCTTTTATTTTCGTGTTGGAAACTGTCAATGTCGGAGTTGGTCCTTGAACGATTCGGTTACGAATATCCTATAACGTGTGAACAATGAGTACATCGATATCCCGGGTTCATAGAGAGTTTACAGAAATACAGCTGAACAAGATTCTGGAATCGCATACCTGTATGGGCGCCAGAAGTGCCGTAAGTACAACAACGGTACCGCCGAGCGAAGCGTCGCCGCTATTATAGTCGAGGATAACTTTGTATGAACTTGAAGAAACTGGAAACACCGTAAGATCTCTCTTGACGTGCCAAATGTTACCTTTATTCGACACGTGCTGCGAGTCGTAGATAATTATCTCCTCTGTACTGCGATTTTGGATTGGATTTAAAAGTTGAATGCCAATCACGTAACCTGGTGTACACTGTTAAACATAAAACATTTCCATCATTGGTTGCCTGTTGCCCCCATATCGTACAGACGACCCATAAATTAGGTCGCTCGCGGTATGGCCACATCAATGTCACTCCTTCAGCTCCAATATCTTAAGACTTGCATTCAGCTTACCATACGCGTGAGCTGAATGATATTACAAAATATTGAACTAGGAGATGATAGCGGAAAGAAGGAAAGGCAAGTCGAAAAACAGCCATTCTGCGACGTATTTGAAACCAAATGGATTCTGATACGAGTGTTTTACGAATGTTCCTCACCTGAATATTTATCAAACGACGAAGACTTTCCTTGCCACCTCTGGCGGTAACTACGTACTTGGTCTCTCCACTGGCCAACTCAATGTCGCCGCTGTCTTGGGGTATAACGATAGGGTTGTAAGGCGTGTCGACTGTCATATCGGGCGATCGCTCGAACCATCCGGCAAATTCTCGTTGTTGAACAGCCGATAGGGCAGGATTGTGCCTGATCCCGGCGATCCTGTTGTTCTCCAACCGCGAATTCGAAACCGTCAGGCCGAGCTGTTTGAAACTAATTCCACTGCCGCGGTTATTTGAGAACTCGCTGTTCCTAACGGTATTCACCGCATCGGCGGAATAAATATCCGAATACAATATTCCCAGTCCATCCTGAAGATTGTTCAGGACTTTTATTCCGTCCATGGAGTGTCTAGCAAAATCAATTTGCAACGCTGAAATTTATAATTTATTGTTATTGCATTAGTACATTCTGTTGCGAGTGCGTAAAGTTCGCAATTTCCGACGAGTACGCTGTACGAGCCAAATACGAGTGTCAGTGCTTTATGCGAGTCGTAAATTGCCAACCCACGCGCATCCTTCTTCTTTCTGTAGAACCTACGACGGGAGGTTGGAATTCCCTCGCATATAAGGGGGGTATGTGGCAATGGCCGACTATTCTCTCAACGGTCTAAAGAACATGAGATATCGTGTGACGGAGTACGAAAATGTAGATTCAGACACCACTTTACCGCACAGTGTTTGGACCATCGGGGAATCGGCGACTCTGCGCACCTTCTACGGTACGGCGATTCAAACCTTTCCTCAATAGTCGAGAGTGGTAGTTGAGTGATTTGCTAATCAAACAGCATGCGTAATATACACTATATTCGTTCAATTTTGATCGTGAATTTTTTTTTTTTGTTTGTATTCTGCCAAAGGGATTTTTTCCTGTATGAAATAAATGAGTACATAAACGAATAAATAAATAATATCATGCTTGCCTGGTTTAAGTGCATTAGTGGTATAATCAAGTAGGCCTGCTCTTTCAATGGTGATGTACTGGAGGTCGCTTCGTTGAGCCAAAGGACTAAACCTGAGACCGGCCCAAGCCGCTTCCGAGCAGACAACTCCGACATCATTTTCATGGGTGCAAGAGTTTTCGAATTCGTTTACAGTTTCGGCCCGGCATTCGGTAATATCCACATCATCCTCCGTACATTGAACGTTACTCAGAATGATTTCCTCGTTTGTACCGGCACTCGGAATCTCGGACCGCTGCATGTACCAATTGTCTGGATCCAGAGTTAAACCCAACTGGTGACATACTAAAGCGGCATCCCGAATGGTCCATCCGTAATTGCACACCGTACCCCACCTCTCTCCAATGCGAACCTAGACATGGGAGGAATTGCAAATCACGTCATATCGAGACTTATACACACATACACGTATACGCACGAGTTATATTGTTATCGGTAGAATACGAATACTATTTTTGCTTCATAATTCGTGATCCTGACACATAAAACTATATCAATATAATGAATGATGAATCCGTGTTCCAGAAATACCTGCAATCTGCCTTCAAGATTGGTCCGGCCACCCAGCAGTCTGACAGGTGCGGTCGATTCGTCGTCATCGAACATTGGCATGTCGGTGATAGTTTCGTTCTCCGATTCATTAACGATCTCCTCCTTCAGGGTGAATAGAATGTCGCCGGGTCCTTTACCCCGGGCCTCCAGCTTCCCAGCAACCATCATCCCTACCGCAGGTGGAAATCGCAAGGTAACGCCCGGCTGTAGAGTCAATTTTCCTCCAGGTCTGATGTTGATATCTCGCACAACCACGTATTCGCCAGAGCTAAGATTTTCTTGGCCGTCAACTTCACCGCCAACTAAATTTGTACCCGGCGTTTGAAATTGTTGAACATACGTGGGATTCGATATGATTGTATTCGCTCCTGGATTGCTGCTGTGCAGTAGATAAGGGAGGTACTCAATTTTCGCCAAGTTGTACCTGTCCTTTCTGTGAGTACAAAGAAACGGTAATGAGAAACAAAATATTAGTATTACTTTCGATTTCACAAGTTCTCGACGTCGCGCAGAAATTTTCTTAATAGTGATTCAATGGTTTATAACTGGCCAAAACTGATGAAATTAAAATTTGGCAACTGTGATGAGTACACATGTAGGACTTGGTACATCGCATGGGACTCTAGCTAATTCGATATTAGGCAGATTTGTCAAACTACAAACCTGTGGAATAGCCGATCGAATATTTTTTGTTCTTCCGCAAATCCAAGCCAATTGTAGGTGCAATTGATGACCTTACTCTGATCCCCCAAGTGGGATCCAATCTCGTAAAGCGATTCCGGATTATGAATAATATTCCGAAACACGTCAACATTGCCCGATGAAACGACCACAGCAGCCGCAACTTTTGATCTTGGAATTAATCTTATTCCTTGGTTACCGCTGTTATCCAACGGTTCGCGAATCCGATTGTCCCGGACAAAATTGCGTGTAAATAATAATTTTTGAACGTCACTGTAAGGCGATAGGCCGATACCAACAACGAATACGCCACGATTGTTGTAAAACTCGTTGTATTGGATAGCCAGTTTTGCTGGCAACGTGTTGAATTCCTCATAGAGAGGATTCCGCACCAATATCCCGCCGTACGTATGCTCTCGAAAATGATTGTACTCAATGACACCGTCCATGTTCAAGGCCGGCGTCAATTTTATACCAAGTTTTGAATTTTGCACAAACACGTTGTGACCAATTTGCAATTTGAGCAAATTCTGATCTTGTCTCCAGTTGGATTCAACTTGGACCGCAACCTCCGAACTGCCGTTGAACCAGTTACCGGTTATATTCACAAACGAGTTTCCTGTCGCATTTCCTACCTGTAAGTGGGGAAAATTTCAAATAAGATTCTTTCATCGGCAAGTCAAGTGGAGTTTTTCATGTCTATCTTTCATTTCATATCTGATTTCAGTAATCGACGAAAAAATAATTAAGTCATGGCCTTTCACTTTTCAGATGAACAAAAATTGAAGGCAATTACAAGTATATGGGGTTACTCGTGCTCAGGTATACAAAATTTAATTATCTGTAACATTCGTGACAATCGATTTGACACAAAAAAAAAAACGGACTCGTCCGAACGTACTTGATCGACAAAAAAAAAAAGTTTTCGATGCAAACTCCCAATTATTATAGTGTGCAGAAATACACTTTCTATCGGTATGTGTCTATTCGTAGAATATACACTATAATAGGCACAGACATTTTTTTTTTTTTTTTTGAAAATTGTTTCAAGATTTACTGATATTATCATGGAAATCACACTCACCAATATACCAACGTCTTTGTTTTTGAATATTTCCGAGTACTCAACGACGGTTGTCTGATTGAACGAAATGTACTCCGAATCGGAGCTATCATTCAGCCATACAGCAAAACCGTAACCGCGATTTGAGGAAATGCTTGTCTTGGATATGTTTCGGTTACCGCCGTACAGAGTCACGTTCACCCCGTCTCCGTTATTGAACGATATGCGACTTTCTGTCACATTTATATCCGCCGACGCCCGGGTTACGTGAATCCCCGCTACGTGATTGTTATTCGATACCGAAGTGTCGTGAACGTGCAGAGCTGAACGTATCTTCTCGACGGCTATTCCGCGTCCGTTGTTGTCCGCAATTGTACTACCAGTTACGTTCAAGTCGTACGTTTTCTCTGCAAACATAAATCATGATGAAAATTAATAATGATACTCGAATCATGTTCAACTCTAGCATACATGTGGTGCTGTCCGCCTCAAATCATCAAGTCCCCGATTTGTTTTTCGTTCTTGCCCTACCTCCGGAACATTTTTGTTCGGAACTTTCCCCATAATTCTGATCTAAAACTCCGAGCCATTTCGTAAAGTCTGACGAAATTCACAAAACTTGTAAAGATGACGCCACACTGCGGTGGAACCAACCCCTTCTTTTCCTCATCTTCTTCTGCCCAATTTGTAATTGTATTAAAAAAAAAAACCGATTACGACAATTCGATTTGATTCCGCAAGACAAAAAATGAAGGCTCTCAAATCTAAGGTAATGAGGTCTGATCCAAAAACATGACAAATGTGTGGATAATGAGAATACATATATCCGATATCCTACACGGAGGTTACAGTCTATGCTTACGTATATAAGTGGTTTGAGGTAGACAACCTCGTAGTATACAATCTTGCGTTAACCTCTGGTTACGGCTGTGTCCGAGACTCTTTCTGAGTGGAGCTCTTGCCTTGACGGACAGGCAAAAACATACGATAAAGCAATAATTAGAAGTGTAATCTTACTGTATCCCGAAGAAAGACGCACGAAGGCAATCATCTGTGTACGAGGTTCGGCCGTGAATTTAATGTATAAATTATGTCGCGATGTTGTGACGCTCTGCGGCAATGTTCCGTTCCTCACTTCAACACTCGCCAGAAGTCTTTCTCCTCCGCTAGTCCCGTCATAAACCTCAATAGTAGCTGTGTCATTCCGGTCGGTGTTCATTTGCAGGAAGTGTACGGTCAGCACGTGGCCAGGTCTCGTATAAATGTGCTACGAAAGAAAATCATATTAATCATGGATCAGAAATAGCTGTACATATAATAGGCGATGTGGGGAAATCGAGAACTGTCCATAATGATCCGAAGCTCGTTGTAGAATTGTACAGAATGACCGCGCGCAAGAAACGGGTACATGGAAAATACATAAATGTATGAGTCGATGGCCTCACCTTGGTGCAAATTTCCTTGTTCAATTTATAATTTTGTTGTTCCATGAAAATTGTTATAGGAAAAGTTTGACTTGTAGTGCCCGGTAGTTGGCACAAGTCGTGATTATCAGTTCTATCCAGTTTTTCGTCCGGTTTTTCGTCGTGATGTACATATTTTATTCCGTCAGCCCCGTTGTCAAGAACCATACAGTTTTCAACCAAAGCAAGTCCAGTAGAGCTGTTGACGTAAATTCCGTACCCTGAGGAGACGTTAAACAAGTTTACATCAAGATTGCAGAAACAGAGGACATAATTCATCCGCAAACCCCAGCCCAGGGTTGTATATGTATATATGTAGAATCATAAATTCCAGCAATAATAATCAATGGCATATCTGTGCAAGCATAACATAATTACATATTAACGATCAGTGACGATAGTGTAGAGACGGATTATTATAAGTATACCTAATGTGTCAAGTTCACAGTCTTACCCTTGTTATTGCGTATGGTACAGTTCTTGATGATGATTGGCGCATTTGGCGACGTGACATTTAGGCCATGGAACGCCGAGTGGAGGATCGACAGAGATTCCATACGGGGTGGAACGCCTTCGACGTGCAGGGCGGACGTGGTGTTGTATTCTCGACCTGTACCTGCGTATCTAATTTGAAAATAATGTTATTAATCGCCTAGTCATAAATACTGCGTGTGTCTGTGGAAATGAAACAGCGGTAGCTAGGCATACCTGGGTGGGGTGGGGGCCTGATGCACCGTTTCGTTTCCTCAAACACTCGCTGTAAGATATCGAGAACACTGCAGTTATTGTATTGTTCACGCGGTGCGAGAAGCAACGTCTCTGTGTGCAGCGCGAAAGGCACTTTACATGAAATCATCCATTTACTCACTTGATGTCGACATTCCTCAGGCTGGATCTGGACCTGTACACGTACATGGTATTCTCTTGTATCAGTGGTTTATCGTACAGGCCTCCCTCGAATCTGAGGCCGCGCCAGTGTCTGACAGCCTGCGTGCCGCCATCGTGTCGCGGAAAGCACGAAATAGCAAGATCGGGATGGTAATCTGAAAAGGGTTTCGATATATCAAGTATCCGCACGTCAATACATGTATGCCCGATACCCATTGTGACGATGTGAATATACATATAGAGAGAAAAAAGTACCGGTAAAAAATACATAGTTGGGTTAACAAAGTGCCGTGCTGAATAGGGGACAAGCCCGGTTTTCTGTAAAATTTACAAAAAGTAAGGTAGCTCCAAGTAAGAGCCTTGTAACTCTCACTGAGCTTTATGTAGATTTTACAGAAAACTCGACTTGTAACACGGATGTTTATAGACTTTAAAAAAAAAAAACGCACAATATTGATTAATATCCAAACAGGTCTTTTTGTACCTCAAATATCATATGAAAATCTGTTTTTTCGAACAATTTAAGTCAATACCTATATACTCTATCTAAATTGATCACTTTCACGTATACCTTTATATTTACACTCATTTTTATTGCTTGCGACATGAATTGTTATATTTTTGTTTATACTGTTACGGAGACACTCCATAGAGTTTAGAGATCAGATGCTAGCTGTCACATTGACAGCTGGAGTTTTTAGTGGGCTGGGTAAACAGTTGATTTGGAATAAATGATCGGAACAAATGAGAAATGGGGAGAAAAGGGTTGCTGCGTCGACCGACATTCTTGTAAAAACAGTAAAAACAGTCTTGTTACTGTGAATATATTTGGTTTGGAGATTGGCGTACTTCTTGACTCGCATTCATTACTTCGTTGTGAGAAAGGACATTAAAACAGCAGAGTTGAACCTCTGTAACAATACATTGTTTTGTCCCCATATACTTGATATATTTGTTATTTTTCTTGTAAACTATAAATGAATAAATTTGACTATTTACAAACTGTATAAAGTTTTACTGTGTTGTTTAATTTATTTGCTCTATTTATTATTTCATTAAAAAAAATTGTTGCGCCATGCAACACACCGCGGTGCGATAAAATTTAGAAAAATATCAAATATCCCGCCTCATCGGTTTGATTCGCGATCTCATCGCTAGACTCATTGTACCTACGAGAGTTGAGCAGCGCGATGATGCAAAACACGACAATTGTTGTGCAAAGATCAAGTAAATCTTACCACAGACCCCGCCACCCAGTTGTCGATTGGACCATTGATCGCAATTTTGGAGGGATGATTCGGTCCCGCGACACCCGGGTTGCTCGTAGAGAATTCGAGGTCTCGCCGGCCACTGCCTGTCCAGCCAGCCTCGCCATGCTCCGCCCTGCAAGCCCAATTCCCTACAGGCTGTTTCAAGATCCGCCCGAGTCCAACTGAAATTAGAAAAGACCCCCGAAATATACTCTATACTATATTATAATACAATACTAGACAATACATATAGTTCGGAGTTGCGACATTTTTAGTCACGAGAGTACAAAGCTGAAAGTTTCATCGCTTATTCTGGCACCCACATAAGGGTCGGGACAAAGCTGCTGGGGGCGGGGGTAGAACGTAGCGTTTCCCCTTCATCGCAACACGACGGTGCAATGCCGACACTTTTTGTAGACATACCATTATCTGAAAGGTAACGAAAATTACAATCAGCTGAATGTAGATGGGGAAAGCGTCAGCTGCTATCAGCGGTTATAAAGCTGAGTAAATTCGATACACAAAGCGCAGTTCGGCGAACAAACAGGTGGGTTGTTAAGCACTGCAAATAAGTCCGCTTGCGGTGGATAAGTGCTCAGCTGACGAGTTAAATTGAGCTTTCGCTTGTTTTCGAAAAGTGGTTTTTATCAAATAACTCGGCCATTTTTGAATTTAACGAAAAACCGTGAAGACAAAAGTTGTAGGAAATTTCGTCCGCTACAAGTTTAGTCCCTACAATTTTTCTTGTAGGATCGATATTTTTCGGATTACACTTACAAAACGGTTCAAATTTCCAAAAATTGCATTATCTCGTTTATTTTCAACTTTTCACCTATAATGAATGGAACAAAACTTGTAGAGAATCAAATTTCCAACAATTTTGGTTTCTATCATTTTTTTCCAAAAATCGATATTTTTTAATTAAACCCGAAAAACGCGCCGATTTCAAAATCTTTGCATTATCTCGTAAATTCCGCCCTTCACGGCATAAATGAATAAAACCAAACTTGTATAAAATCAAATTTCCAACAACTTTGGGTGTTATATTTGGTTGTTGGTATTTCGAAAAATACCGCTTTTTGGAAAAAAATGGAAGAAAGCAAAATTGTTGGAAATTTGATTTTATACAAGTTTGATTATATTCACTTTTGCCGCAAAGGGCGGAATTTACGAGATAATGCAAAGATTTTGAAATCGGCGCGTTTTTCGGGTGAAATTCGAAAAATATCGATTTTTGGAAAAAAATTATAGCGACCAAAATTGTTGGAAATTTGATTTTATACAAGTTTGATTATATTCACTTATGCCGCAAAGGGCGGAATTTACGAGATAATGCAAAGATTTTGAAATCGGCGCGTTTTTCGGGTGAAATTCGAAAAATATCGATTTTTGGAAAAAAATGATAGAAACCAAAATTGTTGGAAATTTGATTTTATACAAGTTTGATTATATTCACTTATGCCGTAAAAGGCGGAATTTACGAGATAATGCAAAGATTTTGAAATCGGCGCGTTTTTCGGGTTAAATTGGAAAAATATCGATTTTTGGAAAAAAATTATGAAGACCAGAATTGTTGCAAATTTGATTCTCTACAAGTTTGGTTTCATTCATTATAGCTGAAAAGTTGAAAATAAACGAGATAATGCAATTTTTGGAATTTTGAACGGTTTTGTAAGTGTAATTCGAAAAATATCGATCCTACAAGAAAAATTGTAGGGACCAAACTTGTAGCGGACGAAATTTCCTACAACTTTTGTCTTCACGGTTTTTCGTTAAATTCAAAAATGGCCGAGTTATTTGATAAAAACCACTTTTCGAAAACAAGCGAAAGCTCAATTTAACTCGTCAGCTGAGCACTTATCCACCGCAAGAAATCCAGCGGACTATTTTTTTAGTGTAACTTATTGTATTACCTGTTGTTTCGCCGAATTTCAGCTTTTGTGGTATCAGTTTACTCGGCACATATTTTTCACTTGTTTACATTGACAGCTGACGCTTTTCCCCCCACTCTACATTCAGCTGATTGTAATTTTTCGTTACCTTTCAAGATAATGAACATGTCTACAAAGTGTCAGCTTTTGTGGTATTACTTTTTTTTCGTCATTATTTTACGTGTGGGGGGGGCTGCCGCAGTTATACCCCCCGCCCCCAGCGAAGCTGATGGTCCATTCCCTCATGTGGAATGCCAAATAAAACGTGGAAAAAACTTTCAGCTTTTGTGCTCTTGGTGACTAAAAATGTCGCTGGCTCCCGGACTAATATATTCTATACGACTGCGTAAACTCGGTGAAATTGATTGCAGCATATAAACCTATGGATCATTGCGTTGAGCGGCTGGAGCAGCGATAGTTGAAAAATGATCGCTATTCGCTTCGTTCATTGGACAATATACTCTCAGTTCTCATCCGTTAGCGACTGAGTTTGTCGATGTATTTGAGAATCTACCGATATCTATACATACAGGGTGTTCATGATAACTTTGGCAAAAATTACAGGGTGGGTAGAGGACCTAAAAACAAGGATTTTGAGTATTGGAACCCATGTCCGGAAATGTACCCATACAGAGCCATAGCCATTTTTCGATTTTGGTTTGCGCTCCTGTTGCGTACACGAAACTCGCCTCTATCAGGTGTGTCGCGTGTAGGAGATAACAGTCTAATTGGACAAGGCGCCGCAGTACAGATGCGGAGGTCCCGGTTCGAATCCGGGCCGGGGGAATTTTTACTCGAAAGATTTTTAATAAAAAACTGTTAATCAGTTTTTTTCGGCCTTTCTGTGGTCTGAATGCACTCGAATTGAGTGCCGTTCCTCAGTTAGAGGCGTAACGAATGAAATTAGTTCGTATAGTCCGACATCATCACCATCATAATGTAAAGAGACGAACGATAGAGTCACACAAACAAAAAAAGAGATAACAGTCATAAAAATGGCAAGTTTTGCGTCTACATGGTGGGGTCTTAATCCGTATATAAAAAGTAGATGGCAATTTGATTCTGCCGACTTCGTGTCAGTTGTGCTATTTTGCTATAGTTTGTGCCCGCGAGTGCATTTTTCTACGGCCGTCGTGAGATTTTTTAAATAAAAGCAAAGATTATGGATTTCGAGCTATGATATCAACAGTTTTTATTTCTGTCACAAATGTTGATAGACTCCGCGATCCTTATGAGTGAGAGGTAGGTTATAGGTTAACCACATCATCGTTTCCTCGACACAACCTACAGAAATGATGGTCCATCAGCCGAAAATTTCAGTCGCGCATTGTGTGCGAAAAATCAAACACCAAATTCTTAAGATTTGTAAGGTTAGTTCAAAGTTTTGTCTGGCTCATCCACGGCCTGCTGTGCTAATCACGAAATTGATTCGAAAAGGCAAAATAAATTAGTGAGCCACTGAGAAGCGCCATACATGAACATGTACACTGTAAAAAATGTTTGTGTGAACTTCCAACACATGTGTTGGAAGTTTTATGCACAGAGTCATAAAATCACCTCACATTTTAGTAAAATAAGATTGGATTAGTTTACAAATACGACGAATTTACTACACAATTTTGTCGAATCCGTACACAATTTCGTATTTTTGCTATGAATGTGTAGTGATATTAAAAATTTGTTCATAAATTCAAAGAAACCCTGGAGTTGGGATCAGTTGTAACACTTTTCCGATTTTTTTTTTTTTGACAGGCTCATACTTTTTTTCTATTTATGCTAAAGAGTCCTACTTAGCGCCATTTTGTCAGCAATTTAATGCTCTTTGCTATGGTATTTGGAACATTGATGTGTTCACTGTAGTTTGAGCTCATTGAGGGCAAAACCGAAAAATGTTACAACCGTACCCAGTCTACCCTATAACCTTAAGATGAACCTCATGCTTAGAATATCCGTAGAAGTTCAACGTCACAAGTTTTATTCAAAATTACGGAAATCACATAATTGAGTAATGTTGAAGTCGGAAATTATACCAAATTAAATATATGACAATTAATAATAAACAATGGCCGCTAATAAGAAAAGGTAAACTTTTTGGTCAAATGATTAAACAATTACCTACTGTACTTATGCACATGAATTGCCCTTTTTATTATCATTTGTGTTGTACACAGAAGTAATTGACCTTCTCAATCATTTGCTACTAGAAAGTTATACGATTTGAATTACGAGCCATCGACACTATTCTGTTAGCATGTTGAAAACAAAAATGAGCACGTCGAACAACAACAGAATGATGTATGAATTATGCCAGTTGAAAATGAATATGGGGCTGTCCACGTCAATTCACCTAGGCTCGTGACCGCAACTTTTTTTATTTGCTTTATAATTTTTTCTATTATTGTACTTGCTTTAAAACATTTTTCTGAATTTTTTCAGATTGAAAAAAAAAATCCATGTTTGAGTTATGATTTCTTTTCGACCGAAAAAAGGACCATTTTTGTTAATCGGAAAAAATTCACCCACAGCCCCATAGGTATATATATGTGTATATATATTCAAAGTCACGTCTAAATCAAACAGATCAGTCGAAAATAATGAAATTGCATCAACATACAACTTTGTTAACACTATACATGACAAGACATCGTCGCAGCCATGTTCGAATCAATTGTGGTTCGAATCAATTGCGTATCCCTTATTATTTGTAACCATCGGTTAGTCGTCTTTGGATTTCTGCAAAAGTAGAAAACAACATTCGATTGCAGATGTTATTACTTACTCACTCATGCCAGAGGGAAATAATACGAATCAAATCGTCCAATTCAAGTTCATCTTTCTATTTAGATTTGATATTTGTGATTCATTGTCAGATGAATTTCAATTAACGTTATCTGTTCAATAATTATTGATACGTGAAAATATTCCATTCACTTCTTTGTATTTTCTGTTAATATAAATCAATTAGCAAGAATTTGTTCCAGTTATTTCATGTAAAATTCTAATTATTTCAGTTATTATTCCTTATTCAAATCAATTCTTATTAATTCAGTTATTTCCTATCAATTGACGAACTATTGACACATCAATTTAACGAATTATTCCACAATTGATTTGTGTGTCAGCCAAAATATATGTGTGAAAATAGAACAATGTTCGTGTTTTACTTTCGCGAAAACTTCAGAATTTGTAATTGATCTTCTTTTGGGGATTACTGTAGCCTTAAGAAGTTCATCATCAGGTAGAGAGGACTCGCTACTTTCGTGATTTTGGAGAGAGCACATAGTGAGGATCTATAAGTAGGGGAGGGGCGGGCACGATGGGCACTGGCGGGCAGAATGGGCACCCCTAAAAATTTTTCGTATTTTTACAAAATTGAAAATTTTTCGGATTCCATTATTTTCTTGCTCTAACAAACTTCGAACACCAGATCGACCATATATCTTGAAAACATAGGGAGTGGCGGGCAAAATGGGCCGTCTAATGACCAACACCTCAAGTAGAGGTTTGAGCGAATGGATCTTCTAATTTTGACCAAAAAACGATAACCCGACCTATGCCGAGTGTTGCACGCCCTTATCTGAAAAGTCCAAAAATGGCGGGCAGAATGGGCACCCCTAAAAATTTCAAATTTTTTCAAAATTTGGAAAATCTTGACACCATTTTCGTGTTTACTTCAGAATCCTTCAAACATGAGATATTTAAAGTTTGCGAGGGCAAATGAATAATGAAATTTAGAAGGTTTTTTCAATTTTAAAGAAGGATGAAAATTCCGAAGATGCCCATTTTGCCCGCCACTCCCTATGTTTTCAAGATATATAGTCGATTTGGTGTTTGAAGTTTGCTAGAGCAAGAAAATAATGGAATCCGAAAAATTTTCAATTTTCATAAAGTACAAACATTTTTTCAGGGGGCCCATTTTGCCCGCACTTTCTCTAGGAGCGTCTTATACATAGCTAATATCATGTTTGAAGGATTCTGAAGTGAATACGACAATAGTTTCAAAATTTTTGAAATTTTGAAAAAATTTGAAATTTTTAGGGGTGCCCATTCTGCCCGCCATTTTTGGACTTTTCAGATAAGGGCGTCCAACACTCGGCATCGGTCGGGTTATCGTTTTTTGGTCAAAATTAGAAGATCCATTGATTCAAACCTCTATTTGAGGCGTTAGTTCCTCAGGGTGCCCATCGTGCCCGCCCCTCCCTATTGATATGATTTCAATACTCGATCTACGATCTCCAGAATTAGTTACTTTTTTCAATCTAGATCAAGACGGTAACAACGTGTCTCATAAATAATTAGTAACCGGAGAGCGCGCGAAGCGCGCTATTACCCTAGTAAAATAAACAACGGGAAACAAAACAAAAACATAATAATTTTTTACTCAACTCAACAAGAACATCATAATTTTGTGTTGAGTTTTCCGTTGTTAGGTTTAGTAAAAAATTATGTTTTTGTTTTGTTTTCCGTTTTTCAGTTACTGTTGTTAAGTTCCATGAAACCTTAAGATGTTTTTTTTTTAAGTTTAGTACAAAATTATGATGTTTTTGTTGAGTTGAGTAAAAAATTATTATGTTTTTGTTTTGTTTTCCGTTGTTTATGTTATTAAGACCCCACCGTGTAGACGCAAAACTTGCCATTTTTATGACTGTTATCTCCTTTACACGCGACACACCTGATAGGGGCGAGTTTCGAGTACGCAACAGGATCGCAAACCAAAATCGAAAAATGGCCATAGCTCTGTACTATGGGTACATTTCCGGACATGGGTTCCAATACTCAAAATCCTTGTTTTTGGGTCCTCTACCCACACTGTGATTTTTGCCAAAGATATCATGAACACCCTGTATATAGGTATATTCTACGTACGGGGTTTCCCTGCGACAGGCGGGACCAAACTCATATCTAATGGATAGTTATTATACTGTTCGAATCGAAACAAATTTCCTCGAAAAGTTATTTAGCCTGGATCCCTTTTTGAGAGATGGCATCGACGGGTCCTAAGAATAATGAAACAAGTGTACCTGCAAGGCCGGATAGAATAAAGTGTGTTTAGCCAGGCGGTCAAAAGAACAAGGCTAACTCGTGCTCGTAGTGAACCGTGCGGCAAGTTACATATTACCTTTTCACCACACTTGCACGGAAAGTACGACTTTCGGCCCGCTGCGTGAACGGGAAGTCGTGCTTTCCGATGCAGGGGGTAGTGAAAAATAGTATACTACCCACGGGAGTGAAACAGGCCATCCCAAACTGCGTTCTTGCCGCAAGTAGGCTATTCCAAACTGCATCTCACATGCAGTTTGGAATAGCCTACTTTCCCTCCCTAGGTGTGTAATATACTAATTAGAGATAGACTTCTTTCGTCCACCCCTAAATATACATTCGTTGTTTTATCCGGCACTTGTTTGCTCAAGATCCGTCGATATGACAGCTACCGACACTATAATACGTATACATTACCTGCGCATCACAGTTACAGGTATATACATACATCGCATAATAAATACGTGTGTAGGTTTATTAACCATACTTATCGTCATTCGATGAACATACTTGCGAGAGTTGGTGCAGACGGCTCGCCACTCGCCCTGGTGAAGAAGCTGCAGCCGTCCCTCAAGGGGACTCTGACCATCGACCAGTCGAATGGACCTAGGCTCGGGACGGCCGGATTGCTGCTCGGCACTCGTAAATACGATCGGTTGTTCGGGGGTACCCTGAAGTCAGAAATTATAATTTAGGTATCAAAGCTGCACATGCAGCTAAAGGCATATAATAGAGGAGGGGCGGGCAAAGTGGGTCCCTCAAGGAAATAATGTTACGGGTTGAGATTTCAAACGTCGAATCTTCTGATTTTTATCAAAAATCGAAAATTTGACCGAAGACGAACGTTCACCGCAATTAGTCGGAAGAATGCGAGCAGAGTGGACCCCCCCTCAGATCTTAAGGGGGAACATACACCGTAAAAATGTCTAAAAACTCAAAACCAACGGAAGTCATTTTTGAGTCTTTTCAACGGTTTTCATCTCGGTTTTCACATGATTTTAGTAATTTTTTTTTTTTTTTTTCGTCTATGATGCACGAAACCAAATCTACAGGTGGACCGACCTTAGTTTTCCTGGTCTCAAACCATATTCAGTAAAGAGGCCTTTCAAATATGAAGAGAGCATTTTTTCATAACTATATTTTTATTCGAGTTATCATGAAAAGTAACGTGTGAAGACAACAAAACGCTATTTTATTATGAAAAATTATGAATATCTGGTACAATTTTGATCGGATCAAGAGTTCATTTTGAGAAGGCCTCTTTACGGAATAGTTTTAGACCAGAAAAACTTGAATCGATCCACCGATAGATTTTATTTCGTGCATCATAGACAAAAAAAAATGTGTTCCCAAAATCGCGTGAAAAAAAATTGTACTCTTTAGAATATGAAAAATGATCACATCTGATTCATTTACAGTACGAACAAGCGCGAGGTACCAAATCCTTCAAAGCCCTCCACATCTGTTAGGATAAGTTTCCAACCGTATGGTTGTCTTACCTCAAAATGCTTTCCTAGGTAGCCCCAACATACCCTATAAAAGTGTTGACAGCGTTAGAGAAAACACCCTGTATACCGCGGAAATTCATCTACTAAAAAAAAAGCATATTTCTCCACCTCCGACTAGGTAATATTATAGGGCGTTGTACCTACTACCCGGTAGATGTATGGGTAAATTTACCCGAAATTATTTTTTACAGTGAACCTAAGACTGCAGGAGAGTCTCGGTACCTGGATACTTTCTCAGTCCGGGATTGGTAATTGAAAAAAATTGTCCAGGTATTGAGACTGTCATGACGAGCTTCATGTCAGATGCGTGTCCCGGTGTACTACAGGCATGATCGTTAGTAGAAAATGTGTACCGTGTTCGTTGGTCGTTTGTCGAGACAGACTTTGCAGTCGAAAGTCAAGTGAATTGGTTGACCCCTGCCTCTCAACTCTCCGGTTACCAGTCTCTACCGACGACGAGTTACTGCAGGCCCAACCTCATCAGGTCAGTCATCGTTGACCCGTCGCGTGGCCTTCTTGACTCGTCATCAGCACCACGCTTAATACCTCCTATTACCCACGATCAGCTGGTTCATATGATGTACACGCCTAACTTTGTCATTGCCGGCCTGGTGGAGCAGTCCCCGCGGACGTAAATTACGAAATTAAGATAGAACAGAGCAATTATTGTACGCCGGAAGTCAACTATACGTGCAACTATAGCACGCACGTGGTTGTTCACGCGTGTACAGTGATCGTATAGGTAGTGCAACACACAATTATCCGATCTTGCAAGATTCGTGGTGTGTCCGGTATTTCTGGTCGTTTCCCGCCCGTCATAATTTGCTGTTCCGTTGCCTCGGCTGTCTTTATTTTTTGGTTATCAGTGATAAAGCAAACAAGGATTATAAGAGGTCCCGTGTTCGGGATATTGCATTCGAAACAGCACGATGTTCGGATGAGTAGGGATTCGATTCGCATCTCAATTTGGATTCATAATTTTCGTCTCGCGGTTCCAGTAGCCGAAATACACTCCTTCAAAGAATTCAAGCAACACCTGAAAACGGACCGAAAAATGATGCTTTTTCAAATGCTTGTAACTTTTGATCCAGAGGTCGTACCAGAAACACAAGGTGTGCAAATTGAAGCTGCAAGTGTTGACTTTCACCAACACTGGACGGATTTTGGAAAATGTTGTTCCAATGTTCAGTTAAACTGCTTCGAAGCGATTGTTGCGCATCCACGTTTGACTGTCGATTCGAACGCTTTGCACGGGGTGCAGATTTTTTTTTCTCAGAAATCCATTCCGAGTAATGGTTAGGAAATTTGTTAAGCTTCAAAATCCGTTTTTACAAAACCACGTAAGATTTTTTTTCGCGAAGTTACGCCCGATTGAACCCCGAACGGATCACATTCCGCTATGTTCACGTCGTTGATTCTGGGTAACGTCACGAGCGGGAATCACTGCACGCACGGTTCGGGGGAGCTTACAATTTTTAACATTTTTTCAAGCAACATTGATCGGACGGCTGCAGAGAACCTCGGAAAATGATGATCGTTCATAAGTTATAGCGAATTTAAGATTCCTCGCGGCCGTAAACAGTGGCGTAACTTGCAGAAAAAACATTGTGGAGAGTTCATCAAGCACACCATTTTGCAGCGAAAAGATTAAAATGGTAGCGATTTCTAATGGCCGATCAGTGCTGATTGAGTTTTGGAGGTTGTATTTAGCCTTCATTTTCGATCCATTCGAACGTATGCTGATTCTTGTTGTTGAAAGTGATATCGGAAGACAAAAAATTGTTTAAAAAATTAATCTGACAAATGCATCTCATTGAAAAAAGGGTGAAAACGCATGAAAATTGGCGGGTCGAATTTCGTTTCACAATAATCCTGTCAAAAGTTAAAAGTTAAAAGTCGGGCGTAACTCCGAGAAAAAAATCCTACGCGGTTTTGTAAAAACGCATTTTGAAGCTTAACAAATGTCCTAGCCTTTACTCGGAATGGATTTCTTAGAAAAAAAAAAACTGCACCCCGTGCATGGCGTTCAAATTGACATTCAAACGTGGATCTGCGCAACAATCGCTTCGGAGCGGTGTAACTCAACAATGGAACACAATTTTTGAAAAAATTCGTCCAGTGTAGGTGAAAGTCAACACTTGCAGCTTCAATTCGCTCACCTTGGGTTTCCGGTATGACCTCTGGATCAAAAGTTGCAAGCATTTGAAAATGCATCATTTTTCGGTCCGTTTTCAGGTGTTGCTTGAATTCTTTGAAGGAGTGTACATATTGGAAGCTTCCGGAAAATGATTATGTTTCGGATAATTGCGACTCTTTAGTGACACATTGCTTATTTCGTTCAAATGATTCAGAGTTTCCGGCGGCTATTCGTATTTCACTCGGATAATGGATACAATTCAAAGCACGTGATTTTTGCAGATGATTTGCAGATTTATCTACATTTTCCGATCGACTCCGTAACCACTGCAGTCGCCAACATGAATGATGATGCTAATGCGGTCTCTGACTGGGCACTCACAAATGGACTTAAACTCAATGTAGCCAAGACCAAGGCCATCATCCTTGGATCTGTGCCGTATCTGTCCCAGCTTAGCCACCTACATGTGCCAGTACTATCTGTCAATGGTCAGGTTATTCCATATGTCAGCTCAGTTAGAAATTTGGGTGTTCAATTTGCGTCTGATCTTACATGGAACGATCATGTATCACAGATATCTAGACGGGTCCATGCAACCCTGCGCAGGCTCAGGTGTCATAGCGAAGTATTCTCGCCGCAGGTTAAGACTCTGCTCGTCACTTCCCTCATCATGCCTCATCTTGATTATTGTTGCCTGGTCTACAACGATCTCTCTAGCAATCTCAATCTCAAGCTGCAGAGACTCATCAATTGTGGGATTCGCTTTATCTTTAAGCTGAGGAGAGACGTCCACATTACTCCCTATCGGCAAAGGCTCAGATGGCTCCCAGTTGAAGACCGCCGGCTCTTTTTTCTCGGTTCTTTCCTGTACCAGTTACTAGACACATCGTCCCCTCTTTACCTTCGCACACTTTTCCAGGATCCTGATCCTTCAATGCGCCGCTCGGCCAGGTTAGCAAATTCAAATGCCTCCTCTGCCTTCCTCATCCCAGCACACAGAACGTCTACTTATAGAAATTCTTTTCTTCTCAGTGCCATTCATTTCTGGAACAGTTTGCCTCCATCTGTGCGTGATTCAGCTACCGTGAATATGTTCAAGACACGGCTGTTTGAACACCTCTTTCTAACCAGGGTAAATAGCGTCTCTGTTCTCCCACGTCCAAGGCTCTGAATCTCGCGCGCCCCACCGGCTTCGTCTTCTATAGTTTATACGAATGTTTATTGTTGGTTATTAACAATCTTTGTTACCTGGCTTATTGTTAATTGTTAATAATTCTTTGGCTATTGATTATTTTCACCTTTATCCTTATCTTTATTTTTAATGGCCGCATACATTTGTCTATCTATATGTATTCCTTAATTCATATACTTTTGTTTATTGTCAATGATTACTTACGAGTTATCTAATATTTATTCTCGCTATTGTTTATTTTTATTCTTATTCATTAATGTCTTATTATTCTTTCATATCTCTATCTATTGTTAACTAATTATTTTTACTGGCTACTCAACGAATTTTATTGCGCCTGCCCACGAACTGGTTCGCAACATCATCATCGTTACCTACAGTGCTCAATCCACTTCATTACCCGGTCATCTTGATACTAGCGGGCAGTCATGCAGCTCTCTCGCTGGTATCCAGACTCCACTCTTCTTTCATTCATCTATGCCTCCTCACCCACCCATCATATGTCTTAATGCCTCACCTTTTGGTCTCTACACCCCTCACCCTCATCATCCCCATCACAAACTTCATAATAACTTCATAACTTCATAATCACTCTGCTATAGTCTATCGAGTATATCTATTATATTGTATTGTATTTTATATCGTTTTTAACTATATGTATTCATGTATTATTTCTCCCTGTGCAACATTCCGTTTGCCCAATGGCTGTTCATCGGCCAAGGCATATAAATAAAATAAATTACAAATTACAAATTACAAGAGAAATATTCTTCATGATTCATGAACATTGACCATAACGACGATGATGATGACAAATTCATTTCATAAATCGGGAACTCGCGAAGAGAGTATCGAAATTCGTCGAAACGTGTTATTTTCGATTCGCTTATTGGTTCACCGGGATGAAAAACGAGCTCGGGTACCGATGGAACGACCTAACCTTATTGCCAGCCACTTATGGCACGACGGCAGGGCCGTAATAACGAATGTAACCACTGAACGCCTTTGCGGTCATGTCAGCTCATACGCGAGTACCGACTGGGCCTCTTCCTGCAGGGTGTATAGTTGTATACCTACGCAACGTCAGACGCGCGTTACGCCTTTGTGAAAGAGATCCAGAAACCGTCAGGGCCTGCAGCGGTTTGGTTATCGCCAGTTCGAGAGGTACGTTATTATACTATACCCAAGCTTCGACTGTATACAGACCATATACATATATGGGAAAAACAAATCGTAGAAATCATATGCGAATCTACAAACGTTGTAATTGTTGTTGTGAAAGAGTGAAAAAAATTTGGTCTGCAGTCATATATAAGAGAAAAATTCACAACACATCAATTTTTATGAACGGAGCTATGAATTGAAAGTTGATAAATGCCCCATAATTCTAATAGTAGTCGGAGGGCAATGATACAGGAAATGCCGGAACAACAGTGGACGATGCGTGGAAATAGCATTCGCATACGAATATAGACGGGGTAAAATACACATTTTGTGTCAAACCGAGTATGTATAATACAGGATATGCATTATGTCGGACTGGAGACATCCACCCGTCCTGTCTGGGGCTGTTTGGAGAATTGGAGAAGCGGTAAGCGCGTGTCTGCGCGTGTGCATGCATGCGTACACGCCGTACAGCGGGCGCGGTGCAGAAGGGAAGCCATGCAGCCAGCTCACAGCCGACCGTCGAGCTCTACTAGCCTACCGCGCGTTCTCTGGTCTCAAGTTTTTGGCACACGATGCGATCTTTCGTGCTTTTTAGCAACTGGCTTGCTTGCTTGATGTGCATTGTCAATGGCGTCGCAAGAAAACAAGCACAGGTGAACTTATATAGCTTTATAAATTAACTCTGCCCGGCGATTTATCTGGCATGCGACCGTTAAATTTGTAGCCTGAACTTGAGGGACATCTCAGGGACATCTTCTATAATGACAATTTCAGCGCTTGTTAATGAGTCTGCGACCATCGAGAACAGATGTAACGTATAATATGCTATAGAGATATAACTACCTAAATATTTATCCCACATATCGCAACAATACGTACCGGCACATTTCGAAACATAAGTACCATTTCAGAGCGTGAATGGATTTACAGAATTTTTGATCTGATATGAGAAGGATAGAAATCGGTTTGTCAGGGGTTAGTCGGTCCCCTTGTGAGAGGGTTACGAGCGCCACCAGCTGGGTCACCAATATTACATTACACAAGCTGTGCTAAGTCGGTACAAAGTCGAACAGAAAATTGCGACTTCCGACGCAACGAAATTTCTACGTCAAGATATTACAGGGTTTAATTTTTCAATGTTGAAAGCCGCTGAGAACCGCAGTGAGGTACCGTACAGGTGGACCACTGGCCCGAAACCAGGGGCCCCACTGTACGGAACGTGTAGAGCGTGGAACGTTGAGGAAGTGGCCAAGACCGACACGTAGCACAAGTTAGGGCTTGAAAATTCACGATTCTTCCAGCAGATTCTTCCAGCAGGATAAGCGCTATCACACCGTTCAATTAAAACTCGAATGAATTGGCAGTGAAATTTGCAAAAACTTGCAAAATTTCCAGCGTATAATGTGTGTAGAATTACCTTACTGTACGTACTAGTACGTAGGTAATTGAATATAACCAAGACAGCTGCAAGATTGCAATGCAGTCAGTGAAGCTAGTTGACATCTTCGGGGCCGCAAATCTTTACCGCTATTGAAAGGTGACGGTTGTTCAGAAAATGGGTGGTCTTTTATTGCACAAATATGCCATATCTTATCAAGGAATGAAGAAAAATATTCGAAAGAATACATACTGCAGCAGTGTAACAATCGAAAATATAACAAGAGCCAAGAATCCGGTAAATCTAAATTCGGTAAACTATTTCATTTCCTCAAATACTTTCGGTTAGGTATTACGCCATAGCTAACTGCGAGACGACAGCCGAAATTGAATATCTGTTGCCACAACATGCACGAGAAAGGTTTCGTCTCGAGGTGCCTTTTCGTATATACATATATAGTGCACTAGCGAGTTTATTATCGATCTATTACCCACGATGGTATGCGTACGGTAAGCTACATAGGGACAACTTTTCCACCACCAGAAACGAAACTTCTACATAGGTATACATACGACAAGATTAGCGCGTGTGAGTTTACGGAAGTGCTGTAGAGCGGTATATGTATGTATAGTACTCTCACGGTGTACAAATTGAATAGTATATTGGGCACCATGGAGGTAAACTCTCGGTGTTTTATAGCGTCCAGCGTGAGGACATATTGCAAATACGCGAGGCATAAAGGACCGTTGGATCTCCAGGGTGCAAACGAAGCTTTATACAACACAAGATTATGCCTCAGCTTTTTGTCAATTGAGTTTATATAGGTTGGAGCATCCAATAATCCAAGATTTTCAACGAATGTACACGGAAAAAAAATATTATCTGTTTACCAAATTATGAACGAGTTACTTGTATATTACCCAGTAAATGTGCGAAGTAGGATGGAATAGAATATCATTGAATTCAATGAAATGTATTGAATTAGATTATATTTACTATTCGGTGCAATGCTTATGGATGGGTCAAATGCAATCGTGCGCAACAAGGACACAAACCCGAACGCCGTCTTTTCAGTCATATTACACAACGCAATTTTGACACCCCACCCCCCAAATTTCCCATAAGTGTGCGTGAAATGTTTGCACGTATACGACCGTCAGCGCTGTCTAGCAAGGTTTCAGCATCAAACGCCTTCCTTCCTTTCTCTCGTTTATCCATTTCACGATTGTATGTATATTACGATTAAAGAACCTCTTTTGTCCTAACCCAGACAGTGTGTGATCCAGCTGATCGACCTCGGTCCCTCGCATTAAATGAATCTGCTCTCTGTCTTGAATTATTCACCCAGAATTAGCCAATCAAGTACGTTATTACATTGATGCAGGAAGTATAAGAGGTCATCCGTGGAACGACCCAAAAGTCGGCAGCTTCCGAATAAATATATACTCGGCCATAGTCAGAGTTTTATTTTGCTATTATTATTATTATTATTAGGTATTATTATTTTCTTCTTGACAAAAATTCTTCGAGTGATATAGAACAGCCTCCGGATGCAAAAATAAGAGGAGAATTTTTCTCCAATTTCTTTCTATTGTATAAAGAACGAAAGGGAAAAAACTCTGCCGCACCTTGGGTACTACAAATAAGGGGGCATACATAAAGGACGTCCGCGCTTATAGGGGAGGGGGGGGTTCGCGAAATGTGACTATTTGTGACCAGGGGAGGGGTTCATGCTGGGTGTGACGTCCACTCAAAACCCCTGCATTTGAAAGACTTGAAGAAAAAATTATGCGTCAATTTTTCCGTTTGGTTACCTTCGTTGTCAGAGAATTGAGGGGGGGGGTCTTTCATTGTGACCATCGGACGTTTCGTAGGGGGAGGGGTTCGAAGATTGTGACTAACTGTGACACGGGGGGAGGGAGGGGTCAAAAATTGGTAGAAAATCGCGGGCGTCCTTTATGGATGCCCCCTAATTGTAAAGGCTTGATAAAAAGCACGGAGGAATACGACCTATACTATATCATGTGCAACTCATGAAGATCGGATGACGCAAAATTCTGCTTGCCGCAGCAGCCTGCACTCGACAACGATGAAACAGTTTTTGTTTACTCCCTTCGCCGCGTGCACGACCATCACATCGGAATCCAACCACCTCCGGCCCCCACCAGTGCACCTCTGGTTCTATCAACAAAGAACATTCTTCGAATACCCTTTGCGGATGCATCGATACTGTTCATGTACCTATAGGTACTTCACAGCACCTATACGGTCAACCGCGTGCGCGCTACTGCATTTATGATGCACAAACGAGAGCACGAGTGTATGAAGTATAATTCGCATCACCCAATCATCGTGTTAGGCATCCAAAAAGCATGCCCGACTAATTGGAAACTGACTGAATAAAATCAAATCAACGGATTAATAAATAATTGAAGAGTTGAATCAACATGAAATAAACAAATTTGGCCAACGAATAATCCCAAGAATACATAACCAAAAAGTATCGAATCTATTCCGCACTACATAATACGTATGAAATATCAAATGCGGTACGTACGTACCTATCTACATTCGAGGCAACATAAAGTACTCGTGTAAAGATCGACGTTTATTGCTACATGGACGGATTTTAGAAATTCTCCCAATACACAATACCTGTAAAGTGTGGACCAACAAAAAAGTACGCCAGTGTAAGACCGATTTAATATACAAAACATAATCATGAGGTGTACCCGAGGGTGTGTATAAAAATAGTAACGTTCACAAATTGCATGATTACGCATTAAATGAATCGAAATTTCACGTTATCAATACGAAATTTCAAGTTATCAATAGGAAATTAATAAACAAAATAATATACATATACATATTCACTGTTATGCATAATTCATGGTGGCCACTAAAAACTTTCTTTTCCATTCCTGATTTTCACTGACCAAATTAAAATTATTTCCCGGTTGAAATTTGAACCGATACCTAATCGGATGTCACACTGGAAATTAGCTGAACCGCTACTTCACCCGTACATGACAACGCCACGATCTTAAACTAAAAACAAAAGACATGCCCCATAACAGCGTGCCCTGTTTCTCGGAGATTTTTCGATATCACTTTGAAATCATCGAAAATTACATAAAAAATCATCATTACACCAAAATGACGTAGGAAATCATATGAAATCCCCTGTACGCTAAAAGATTAAGTGAATATGGCGCCTCAGCCGAATGCTCGAGTATCAAAAACGTCACATGATTTTTACTCAAGTTCAACTAATTTAAAACATGATACATGCGCCGTATCGCATCGCTGTTAATTTTATCTTTCCCCGTATATCCTTCGATCGTCGTTCATTTTGATAATTATTAAATGCAGTTGTACAGATGATCTTAATGTTCTTACCTGGGCAGTGATAACACCGCGGACCGTGATGCCTATCATAGGGGCAAACCGGATCTCAACTCCCGGCTCGACTACGAGCGTCCCATCGCGTTCAACGAAAAGGTCCTCGCGTACAATGTAGGGACTCTGCGATCTCTCCAAAAGCCTTTCACCTCTGGTGATCCGACCGCCGGGTAAATCGGTAAGCCCCAACACTCCATACTCAGTAGTCACCCTATTGTTATTGGGTTCGGTGTAGTAGATCGTCGAAGGATTCGTAGTGTCAGATGTTTCTGCCGTTGCCTTCCAAACTTGACACAATAGAGACGCGAGAATCACCAACGCGTGTGTCAAGTACATGGTCACTTGACTTGTCGATACTATCACTGCGTTATGTCTTTGAATTGTCGTAGTTGACGAAAATTTTCAGTGAACAAGAATACCAAATCATGTGTATACATATATATATGTACTGTAACCATACACGCGTATAATACATACGCCTATCGTATGAGGTGAAGAATTGTTGCATATATACTCGCGTATCCAATTTACCGCGTGCGCGGATAACCAAGCTTCCGTTTCAATAATAAACGGGCTTCGTTATTTATTCTTTATCGATTTCCAGTAGACAAATATCCAAGTGAAATAATTATTAATTACAAGTTCGGTAGAGTTTTACGTAGCGTGCGTATGCAGCAGGTCTCCTTTCTTTGGAAACACAGCGTTCTTTTCACGTCAATCAGAAACGGATACGTAACAATACTTTTCATAATTGCAGCAAGGAATCAGATTTTTCATGTTAGTGAATCACACGCGATGTCATTAATAACGTATTCCTCGGACTTGTCGTATCAGATTATGAGTAAGTCAAGTGTGTGGTCAATGAATCACACTCATCACAATCGCACAAAGGCACACGGCGCCGTGCTTTATCGATGCACCGAGGGGACGAAACGCCATAGAGGTTTTACACGGTTATTGCGACACGGTATTATTGCACGATTCATTTGGAACATGTTTGAATCACAACCCGTTATAATTTCCAACTGAATCCGTACGACTGACTCGGTACTTTATGTCAGTTATGGCAGGTATATCCTTGTATACACAACCAGGCGCAACAAATCAACAGGCTGAGAAGCAACGATTGTTTATCAGTTCGCACGCGCTGCTGCACGGTGGCCGTAGACCAGTTTTTATTTACGAACAGTTGCGAAGAACCGATCCTTTCATACTCGCGCACTCCGCATCGCCCAAGTATCGGTATTTATACGGTTGACTCCCTATGACGATGTAGGCTACTCGACTCAACTGTCTCTGAACGGTTCTTCGAACGACGAACGACGCGTTCCCTGACGATGCTTTCGCCCGCAACCTCCAGCCGTTTCATTGGGCGCGGTTTAACTGGTCGGAGTGGAAGTGGTTACTGGTTACGAGGAGAGTCGCGGTCACGTGACCGGGCTACGTTACGCAGGTTGTGAAACAGGTGAACCTCTCCCGCCCCCGCTACCCGCTGTACAGGCCCTCAAACTTCAAAGCTCGGTCACCTGAGTCACCATCCATGCTCCGAGCGGTAGTATGAGCCCGTAATACGAGTACGATACCGGGTATCCCTACAGCTGGGTCTATCGCAGATCCGGTAGGTGACGTTTGACAGCGGCTTTACGGCTGTTCGATAATAAGCCAACCCATGTAAAGCCACCGATGTTTACAATCGTGGAACGTTACCTGAATAACGACCGACGTACTATTGCCAACGCGCTTGAAAACCACGCGCCCGGTTGACGTGTGCGCTGCGCATGCTCGGCGGAATCGCGAACGAATTTCAATCCACGTCGGTAAAGAAGGGTCAAATCATAAGTTATACAAAACGCAACTGCGAGGTCGGTAAATTAAAATTCAAGCAACAGCTCAGCTGAACAAACATGAAAACACGCCCTGAACTAGCGAAATGGCAACCAAATCTAGAACGAGATTTGAATAATTTTCGAATTCCTCTCACGCAGCATCGAAAGTATATTTTGGTATATGCATTTGTCGCAACGCACAGTCACTGATTCATTCGGCATACGATCAATTACACAAGTCTACACAGTCATATATTCATTTTTATTCGTCATTTTTTGTCTTGTAATTTTTCCGCGGTCGAAAAATTGGCAACTTTACGAACACTGGTAACCGACGCTTGTGATTGGCCGAGTATTCACTCGGTGATTTTATCGACGAATGTCAACATTTGCCAACCGCCTCCATCGCGCCATGACATGAGTCCATACTCCATACCGTCCTTCATAACAGCGTTGTCACGCGGTCAGGTATCACCGCAAATAATAAGAGTTTGAATTTTTGCTTACGCCGGTAGAACGTGTCTCCGAACTACAGATAGAATGGATCAGTGAGTATTCTTCAATCAATCTCTGCATCCGCAACACGCTATTTAACAGCTGAATACCTTGACACGATTGTAAAATATCATTCGGATAATCTCGAAAACAGCTAGTATCCTAACCTTTGCAAGATCGTGGTCATCGGCTGAGCACGTGGTCCCGTTCTTCGTTCCCCCTTATTGGGTTAGGTCTCCTTGTTACAAACGTAGAAGCATTTCCGAGTTCGTGGCTTATGCAGAAACAGCCGTAGATAGCCAATGATTTCGATACAAAATAGCGAAGTCCCATGCCAATATGTTTGTTATCTGTTTATTGTTTATTATCATTATTCAATACATCGTGCCGGGTTTAACGACTATTGCCGTTCCATTGAATTCTAGGGTGCCCGACGAGTGGAACAGCGACGAAGGAACGTCTAGCGATACTCCAACGATACACACTCAAAGTTACATCCGTGGTGGAAGGGGATCGACGTCGAGCTACGGCAGCCGCGGGCAGACCAACCACAGATCCCAAGGTATAGTTTATAAAGGCTGCATTTGAGTGGAGAAAAGAGTATTGTATACATATGATAAGTGAAAGTACCGCGCAGACTTTGTCGCCCAGCAACCATCTTTACCATAGTTTTATCATTTTTTGGTATATGAAATCATAGCCCCGTTCACTCGGATAGATTAGTTTATCGATGTTGCCATGCCGAGAAACTCGTGAAAGAACCTATTTAAGGTGCGCACGGACGCGGGCATCCGATCGTAAAGTCTGCTGGCATGCCGACCGCCGATTAGAAAAGCGAATGCATTCTCTGAGCGATCGAAACAGAGCAGGTCCTTCCACGCGACTCTTAGTATTGGGATAGGATAACGCGTATCTCGTAATGATCTTATCACCTGTTGATTTTTGTGCAGACAATGAGAATTGGAGATCCAATAATGAATATCGGGGAAAAGAAGGAGGAGGAGGAGGAGGAGGAGGAGGTGGTCTGAGAACCGAGGGAAGTAATAGAAACAACAGCAGATCCCAGGGACTCGAAATATTGATAGATTCGAGCAAAGTTGGTAAGATAATTGGCCGCGGAGGTTGCAAAATCAAAGAATTACAAGACCAGAGCGGCGCTAGGATTAATGTGAGTAACTGGGAACTCTCTATCGCTTTTACATTATTCTTGACGTATTGGAATTCGGTTTTAAGCGCCATGTAACCTTCAGCGTTATATCAATTGTCTACGATACACTTCTGAACATTTCTCACAGATTGGTAAGCCCGAAGACTATGTCAATACGCCGATAACTTTGATTGGCTCCGACGACGCGCAGCAGAAGGCTAAAGAATTGATAGAAGATTTATTGAGGGAAAAGCCGCCGCCGCCGCCGCCGCAATCATCCAGAAATAATACTTCGTCCGCCAACGATGAGAACGATTCTGCAGATTTTGACTGGTCCAAGGCCAACAACGATTATGTACGTAGTTCCGGTAAACTGTTATTACAAATCAGTATTTAAACGAGTTCCGACGAATGCATCTTATCGATCATATTTCTCAATTTCATAGTATTGCGTTTCTTTCGGATTCTTGCTCTCAACATTGATTTGATATTCTCCAATGATCACGTTTCTTAGCTCTCTTTTTCTCTCCAGGATTGCCTAAATTTCGCGTTAGAGATATTTATCATTCTGTTCTTCAATAATCTGATATCGGGTCAACAACTTGAAATCTCCTTTTTCGAGACTTGGATTGTATGAAAATGTTGCTCTATGAGACCTTAACGCCTGCACATCTCGGTCTCTGAAGAGAAGATTGAATTGGGCTTATCTTACAATTAGCCATGCACATACAATAGGGATTCATTTCAATTGTCAAGTTTCTTGTTCCATGCCCACAGGAACAATTTCAGAAAGAACGTTGGGCCAAATGTCCCGCTCTTGTTAAGAATTTTTACAACGAGGACCCAGCGGTGGCTAGCATGTCGGCTGAAAAAGTGGCGGATATCAGAAAGAAGAACAACGAAATTTCAGTCTGTCGTGTTTTCCAAAATGTCGAGGGAGGCGAGCAGGGCGAATATGAAGTACCGAATCCCGTTGAAACATTCGAGCAGGCATTTCGGGTTAGTACTTTACCTGCCGGTGCAAAAAAATCTTTCATCAAAAGTGTATTTCAATTAAGTCGACCGTCTCTGGCCTACCGCCGAATGCCCTTTCCTCACCACCTTGCTACTTTTCAGGACTACCCAGAAATTTTGGATGAGATTCGCAAGCAAGGATTCGTCAAGCCCAGTCCTATTCAGTGTCAAGCTTGGCCCATTCTGCTCAGCGGCAAAGACCTCATTGGGATCGCGCAGACAGGCACAGGTGTGTATACCTATGTATATGTATATGTGTTTTCGTAAGAGACTCCTTTCACAAATTACGCGATTCGTTTGGCGAGTGGTAAAATCAGAGGATCGGTATCAGATTTAATTCCAGTTATGATATTTTCTTACTTACAACATTACTTCCACGAATGTCGTCAGCTCGAATGGTATTAATCTCACTCCGATTCTAGGGAAAACGCTCGCGTTTCTTTTGCCTGCCTTGATCCATATCGAAGGACAACCAACACCACGATCGCAGAGGGGTGGGCCGAATGTTCTCGTAATGGCGCCAACCAGAGAGCTGGCTTTACAAATTGAACAAGAAGTTGGAAAATATAGCTATCGAGGAATTAAAGCGCAAGTACCAATTCATTGTTCTTCCAGTTTCTGTACTTGAACGCCGTCGAATGAGAATCAGGCAATCCGTAACTTCGCTGATTTGCTAGATTCAACGAATATCAAATAAATATGTACTCTTCTCTGCGTCGCAGGGTATGCTTGTACGGAGGTGGAAGTCGTAAGGATCAAGTCGATATAGTATCGCGTGGAGTTGAAATAGTCATCGCAACACCTGGTAGATTGAACGACTTGGTCCAGGCTGGCGTTGTAGACGTCACTACCATTACTTATCTTGTACTGGATGAGGCGGACCGTATGCTCGACTTGGGCTTTGAACCACAAATTAGAAAGACACTTCTAGACATCAGGCCTGATCGCCAAACTATCATGACCAGGTATCGTTACCGCAGATCACATTTTACGAACATAAAAATAGGGATTATATGATTTCAACAGACCAATGAGACGTATGGATTTTTCCTGGCTACCACCAAATTCAGCTAAATAAATATTTTAGGCCTAATCTAACCGTTGCATCGTCATTTTCTTTAACATCATCAAATCAATTTATTTTCGACAGAATTGCGAAGTTGGCAATAAATGAAAAAGGTGACACAAATTATAGCAAAATTCTATTACAAAGATGACACGGACTACACTTTGTATATTTTTTTTCAAATACCGACATACCATTGCACATTGCACAATAATGATCACGTCGTTCAGCAGATTTTTATTCACCATATTTACACTCAACAGCGCAACATGGCCACCTGGAGTCAGACGCCTCGCACAATCTTATATGAAAGACCCGCTTCAAGTTTATGTGGGATCGCTAGATCTGGCAGCCGTCCATTCTGTGAGGCAAACCATCCTCATAGTAGATGATAGCGAGAAGACTGAAATGGTGGGTGTAGCGGTGTCACTCAAACTTTTCTCCTTCAGAAGTAACATCAAACTCACGTTATATATTGTAATATTGATACCTAAAACTCCATGGTCTTCGGAACAAGTGAGCAACGAACAATTGTCGGCCACTTTTCCACCCTGTTTAAATAATCCATGAGGGTGTTTGAAACGATCAGGTTTCCCTTGTTGTTGCGACCATGATTCGATTCCGAGCTGACAAGCTGAACAGAAAAGTGTACTTCCAAAGGCATACAGTCTAAAGCCTCGGTACGATACGGTATGTGTTATAAATGATGTCTAAAACTTGACGATTCTTCCACAGTTGTATGACTTTTTTCGTAACATGGGCCCGGAGGACAAGGTTATAGTATTCGTTGGCAAAAAGGCACGCGTCGACGACTTGTCTAGTGAGCTGGCGCTCAAAGGGATCGCATGTCAGAGTATTCATGGCGGTCGGGAGCAATGCGACAGGGAGCAGGCACTGGAGGACATAAAGACAGGAGAAGTGCGTATTCTCATTGCTACCGACGTTGCCAGTCGTGGTATAGACATCGGTGACATTACGTAAGAATACTTTTCCCGTTTACTACTGTCCATGCTGTGTGATGTATCGTGCATGTCTATCAACTATTATCGTCCATTCTGAACTATTGCAACTTGCAATTTGCCGCACTCTCATTACGTAGGCATAAGTACACACTAAAATTTCGTTTGCGATTCAATTCCACAGGCACGTGTACAATTACGATTTTCCTCGTGACATTGAGGAATACGTTCATAGAGTAGGCAGAACGGGACGTGCTGGCCGAACAGGTGAAAGCATCAGCTTGATGACCAGAGGCGACTGGTCTCATGCTAAAGAGTTGATTAGGATCCTGGAAGAAGCCAGTCAGGTAATCGAACGAGGATTGATATCAGGTTTGACCGAAGGGGCTATTCATTCCCAGAATCACAGGAATCGTTTCGTGATTTCGCGCGATTCTTGGACCGTATTGAGGTGATTCTAGCCATTTTTAGGAGTCAGAATCTTTAAAAGTCACTTGGGATCTTTAACAGTTGGTAGATCTCGCTGCGATTCCGGGTCATGTGACTACTCGAAACAGTCTCACTCAAGTGATTCCTGAGTGATTCCGAGAATCACCGCCACATCAGAGATTTCGAAAGTGAATAGCCCCTCGGGTTTAACCGATCTATGTACGTGTGTTTGACTATGACATCTTTCTACAGAGAATTCGCAATAACGCAATAATTCATGCAATTGAATTTTTCAATCTTGTTCAATTGCGTAAATACTTGAACAGTTGTGAACATAAAATGCCTTGCGCCGCTTATTTTCTCCACAAAAACAAGTGGTCAGATTTTACGTAAATATACTTAATTAATACATCTAAATTTCACTCCCCGGCGCAGGAAGTTCCCATCGAGGTGGAAAAAATGGCTGAACGCTACGCCGCATGGAAGGAAAGACGAGCGCAGGAAAAGGAATGCGAGCGTGCCGACGCCGGTGGGTATCGTGCCGGTGACAGGGATGGCGGAGGAGGAGGGGGTGGTCGAAGATGGGGCAGCGGAGGCGGATTCGGTGGTAATCGACGAGGAGGAAGAGGTAACCGCGGAGGTGGTTGGTAAACGACAAAAGACCTGCTTCCGTTATTGGCCAAAACGTCAGAGACCGAAGCTTCCAGACTAGCGTATGATTTCACATATATAGGAGAATGCGATATTGGTACCAAATTTCGTGTACCAGGTTAGGCAGAGTTTATTTTCTTCTTCTCAGATATTCTGTCCGTAGAAAATGGATAACATTATCAATATTGATTCGAATTCTCTGATTAAAGTATTATGTCGTATGTAATGGCCAGTTTGTCCAAGTTTCTACTTGTATTTTGATATGTTTGCTATACGCCAGATGTATAAGTTTTTCCTTCTTTGTAACTCGACCAACTGGCGACTGGCTGAGTATACCCCACGCGTGTATAAAACCAAGACATGGGTATGGGTAATACAATTGTCCGTCTTATACTATCAAATTTATTATCGTCTTATTCTATGCCCAAAGTCTGCTCACCGTGAAACGTATCAACGTTTCAAAAGTATCCTGTGATTGAGCAGTTTTGTTACCACACGATCTGCTGGCGTTATTACTATTATCGTTACCATTGCTATTATCGTTTGTTATATTTCTATACAATACATGTATCTATCATTTCATCATAATTATAAGAACTCGGCGTACCACGGATTCATTTTTCACTTGCATTTTTCGTGTACCCTTGCAAACCATGACACAAATCCGTGATCGCGGGTAAATCTCCGATTTCAAGGCCTCTGGCAGGTACTTATTTATCCATGCAAAAACCTTGGAGGCGAAATAATACCTGACACTCGTCTAATTCATGTATGATCTTGTTAAAGGTATTTGATATGTATACTTCATGTTGAAAATACATTCCTACGATACGTATATTCATTGGTTTCATTTCTGTAATAAAATAGCGACGACCACGTGGAATTTTGTGATTTTGAAACGGGGCAAGTGATACAAATTCGACGTTACGGAAGAGCAGAAAGTCGATTGAAGCTAAATATATTTTTTCTCACACCCGGTCGCAAAATGCCACTTTTCATACCTCTTGAGCGGGCCGAAAACAGCTCTTTTCGCCCTAGGGCGGAAAAAATCGTTTCGGCCCGCTAAAGCGGGCGAAACCGACTATTTTCCTGCCCTCGGGCACAAAGAGCTGTTTTCCGCCCGCTCACTCGGTCTGAAAAGAGGCATTTTTGCAGACCAGGTGTGAGAAAAACATCGTGTGCATCATGGGCGCAAGGCTATTATGACGAGTCTGCTTTCACAGCAACTCGCCTTCGGCTCGTGCCGCAAATTGCATACTCGCAAAATAGCCTTTTCCGCCCTTGATACACAAATAACTATTACACCCCGATATCGAATCGTAAAACCGCATTTTACGCCCTAGGTACATAATATACTATGATAGTATGAAATGTGTTTTTTAATCGAATATATCCGTAGGTGATATTGCACAAACGACCACGTGTGCAGTATTAAAAATCGTTGACATAAATCGTGAACGACTACCAACGCTTACGACTAAATGTATAACAAAAAATTTCAAGTCGTTCCAAGTACCTATTACTACCGTTCGTTGGTTCGCCTCAATTAGAGTAAAATATCGAATCTGCAAGTAGACGAATGATGAATACGTAAGGAGTCACTCGATGCCGGGTCTGATGAAGAAAAAAATTAAGGCTCGGGGTAGCGGATCAACTGCGTTTATTTATCATCTTGTGCGGTTCGCATCAAATAAAGACAGTTTGAGAGAACATTAAACGTATACAATGTACATTCTATATTGGCGCTGAAAATATAATAATTTAGGTCTAAATCTGTGATTTAGTTGTACCCATGTACGTAACATCTTAATTGTATACTTTAAAACACCGAGTGTTGGTATACTTTTCGGCAAAGGCTTTGCCTCCCGGGGTTGGCATGGAAAAAGCGATATCATCCACGGCCAGGACATACCCAAAGTAGAAGTTGGCTCTGGAAACGTTTAAAACAGAAAACTTTGAATGAACATTTCCGTTTCTAGCATTATTTCGAATCCTAATACCGTATTCAATAAGCAAAACATCTACGGCTATCGAGGGGCTATTCGCTCCAATTCCGAAGAATTTCAAAGATTTCCAAAAACTCCCAGAGACTTTCGAAGACTTTCAAATACTTTGAGAGAATCCGGAAGACTTTGGGGGCCGATGTATACTTGGCGCGATTGATTCTGAGATCAAAGCCCAAACACAAGCCATAGCTGCCAAGTGGACGTAGTAGGTACGACCTGCCAAGTAAATAGCCCCACGGTGGTGATTCGTCGATATTGAAACCTACCAAGGATTAAAACTCAGTTTTCTATCAAACTTTGCGACGGCTAGAAGAACTGACAGCTGATTTTACTCGAATCAATAATTGGTAGGCAATATTTGTAAGAATGAAAACTATGTCTTATTGAACTTCGGATACGTATGTGTCTAAAGATGTACAATCATCTGAAAAATATTATAGGGCGAACCTTAAGACATCCATTAACTTTGTGGCAATGCCCTGCCTCCGTCGGCTCATGGTCGTCCAAACTACTTTAACTCCACATTTCACTGCAGAGCTCTCCAAACTGCAGCAATCGATGTCGATCAAATCAGGTATCATGCGATATCCAGCCGTTACACGTTCAGCTGCCAGTACACCCATGATCTCTTTATCCCTAATATAGAGGTAGATCTGAAACACGAAACATTGGGGAACATTGTGTAGTTGTCGAAGACAAGAAAGAACATTTCGGACAATGATATCGATAGAAATTCCTTTGATCGACTCACCTTGTCATTGTGGTAATCCGACGGCTTTGCGTCTGCTAATCCCAGATCTTGATCTACAACTTGTAAAATATCCGACACTTTTTTCCAGCAATACTTGGCGTCTCCGGGTTCCACCAATATTATTCTGCTAGATGTGTAAGGGTCCGTACCGACTATGCGCTCTTGTTTCCAGCCCTGGAACATTTTTCAAACGACTAAATGGAAACACCTTATGGAAGCGATGAATGTTGCGCGTCGATAGTTTCTTCCAGCTTCTGCAAATATCTTGGCAAGGAGTTCTATGGATATTTTACCGTCCATGTGTCGAAGGTAATCAATCTTAGGGGCATTATTATGCATGTACTTCTGAAACTCTTGGACGTAATCGTCTTCAAACAGTGCTGAAAAGCTAGCGAGACCGAGTACAGAGCTTCTCGACACTCTGTTCAATCAAGAAGTTACGGAATTGCGGACTGTAAAGTCATCAAGTTTGACAACGAACTTAGTACTTACAGAGAATTTCAGTATTTTTCTACTATCGTGGTAGTTGCGATGAGATCTTTCGTCTTCAGGCTCTCCTATCTGATAAACAACTCCACACTCGGGGCACTGAATGGCACCGAATCGCTTTTGACCAGCATCAAGCTGGTACTGATTATCATCTTTGTTCCCATTTTTCGATTGTAATTGCCAGCCGATAGGTCTCTTGGTGCCGCGGCCACCTTTCTTACATGTCCCCCTGCATTGAGAGGATAGCAAGAAAAATAGTCAGTGGCCACAAGTACAAGTAGAACAAGCAAACCAGCGAGTAGCCCTCAAGTTACATAGATTTACTCAAATAGCACTAGAAATTGAAAGTCACCTTGACCTTCGTGGTCAATTTATTTTTCAAGTCAATCAATGAAACCATTCTATTTCTATCGTTTATTTTCATGGGGCGGAGCCCTAGGTAGAATCAATCCGACTAAAATGGAATGTTTATTCCTATACAAATTTTATTCACTCACGTGAGACTCTTATTTCCATAACATTTTTTATGAAATAGGGGATAAAGCTTTGGTTCTCCACTTCGGTCGGCATTGGATGAAGTGCAGTCAACTTTAAGGGCACCTCGACTACCCGCATCCTCTATATTCATTAAGGACGTCATGTTACTAAGTTCACTAGCCGGAGACATGGTCACATCCACCGGAGCGACGGAAGTCTTCGGTGGCGATATCGCATGTATCCGTTTAGTTGTTAAGGGTTCCATCGTGTCATAATCGTCGTCGGCCCAATCATTTTCCAACACTTTCAGGAGGTTATCGACGCAGGTCCCATCTATGGAAACTGTAAAAGTAGGATCGTCGACCGTCAAATCATCCGCGTTGAGCTTCAAATCTAGACCTTTGGACTTGTTGCACGGGTTTCGAGGTTTTGTCATTTGATGCGGTTCTAGCTTGAGCTTTCCATTCAACACCTGTAATTTTATCGTATCGTTGACAGTTACAGTGGCCAAAGAATTTCTTGCAACGGTCCTGTTAGTTTTGAAGAACTTTTTCTCTGGATCGAGTTTGGGAGATGGCGGTAACTGTTTCGTCAAAGCTACTACACGCCCCTCCGAAGAAGTTTCAGTGTCTTTCGCGGTCATGCCATTATCAACGATCGGCGAAACACGTTTTGTCTTTTTCCGTACGGAACTTGAGACGGGCGAACGGTGGACTCTCTCTCTTTTCGATACCTCCGAGCATGACACGTGTCTTTTCGGTTTGGGCTTTTTTATGCCGTGACCGATCCCGGCATTTATCTCCCCGTGCTTATGTTTTTTGGTCGATCGTCCACGGTTGTTTCTGGCAGGTAAGCTACGCCTTTTTTGTCCTCGTCGGAGGCCGCTTTTTTCTATGCTCGTCGGTAGTTCCCGTGTTTGCGTAGACTTTGGCGGCGAACTGTAGAACGACTTTGTACTGAGTTTGAATTCTTCTTTCTTCTCTTGGAAGAGAGCAGCTCTGGCTTTAGGGATGGTGGAGCATTCGTCGGATTTGAATAATTTCGAAGCAGCCGACGCCGCGGAGTCGCGGGCCGTTCTCTTCAGTGTGTTCTCTTTTCGGTCGGTCGGCGAAGTATTTCCGTTTGAACCGAGCGTAATCAAGGATTTTCTGTGATGTAAGCGAGGTAGGGCGACCTCTTTGCCGACAGAGCCCAAAGGGGTGATCAACCTTTTGTCAGGACTATCCTCTTTCTGTGGCGTTTCAGCTATAACCTCATGTTCAAAGTTTGGCTCGTTTTGAATTTCTTTACCAAACCTGCGTCTCGGCGTCTCTCCTATAGACTCATTCCAAGGTAAGGTTTGGTCGAAACGTTTCGGCGTGGTCGGCGGTGTTTCTTGCCCCGAATCTCCGTCAGACTCGGGTACCGATTTCGCCGGAGGCAAACTTAATACTTTGCCGTGCTGAGAATATCTCGCGGAATTGGTCAACATTTTGAGAACACCGAAGGGGGAAGAGGAACACACGTCGGCCCCGTCCGGGCCCTCGTTTGACAGCGCTCTTTTCCACGAGCTCGAATCCACCGAAGCCAGACTGACTACCGAAGGTGCCGATACCTGTGTCGCCAGCGGCGAATGAAGCGTCGGGCCCGGCGAATTAGTCGCGTCGCTCAGCGCGAGGGGAGACATAGGCCCCAGATCCGACTCGTCCCCGGAATTTCCTCCGGCGGGGCTCGAAATTCGGTTCTCATGGAATAAATTTCGTTTGCTAGAACCACTCCCCGAAGTAAACAGACGCTTTTGAACGCGTCGTGGACTACTGAAAGATTCAGCCACACCGACGGAACAGCTGTCGCCCGTCAACATTTTCGTACGCCGAGAATTCCGCGGAGTAGACGTACGACGATAGGTAGATACAGCAAACACTTGCAGCCCGCTCGCTGGCCTCGCGAGTCGATATTTTACAGTCGGTTGAAAGGCGAACGGATACCACGGACCTCGAGCATTCACTTCTCCAACAGGCTCACGGCAATAAAGCGCGCAGAGTTTGGATGCACTACTATCGTATCTATACTCAACGACACCCCAATTATCGGCGCAGAAGTGCCATACGATCACGTACAATAAAATATAAAACTGGGTTTGGCGTCTGCAGGTTTCGCGCCCAACATCTTCCTCTCGCCGGACCAGGTGTTGCCAATAGTAAAGAGTTGCCGCCCCGAGTATAAATTTTCACGAAGCGCTATTTTTCATAGTCTATCAAGGCGATTCGCATCGCACGCGTTCGGCATCTAGCGAATCGGGTGCAACGACCAATGGGCGCGCGATATATCGGTATCTGTAAAACCAAGGGGAAATCCGGCCTGGCCGGACTGCCGGAGAAGTAAAAACATGTGGGTCGTAGGGGTAGACTTGGGTTAACCTCCATATGTCAGATATCCCCACGTTGTGCCGTGTTTGTTTACTCACGGAGCTCAAGAGAAAATTACTAATCAATCATCCACGCGGTACGTTGATCGCTTAATCCGTGCACGTATCAAACGGACGGCAACGGACACTCTAAAACCTTGGGTGTTATGGCAAGCCGCGGCCGAGGAAGAGGCAAGGCCTCTATGTCAATTAATGTAGAACAGTTGGGCTTTGGACGGGGTGAAGCGCTACCGGGTCCGGTTCTACAGCCGCCGCCGAAGTATCCTCCGCTAGACTACAAGCCGATCCCCTTTGTAATAACGGACCAAGTAAATTATTTGCTAGAAATAAAAAGAGATTTCGCTGAGTTTCTCAGAGAGAGGCCCTGCCACGTACAGCCAATTGTTGTCAATAAGGACATTGAGCGTTACTCCGACTGGTTTCAAGATATGATAGCGGACAAGACGAGTTATGAGGAACAGTACGATTGGTCTGTAATACCGATGGAATTGAAACCCACGTGTAAGCGACACAAGCGTCCGCAGGATCAGGATAATGAAAAGGTGGCTGCGAAGAAGAGCAAAGACATGGATGTTGAATCGAGGCTCAAGGAGCTTGAGAAGAAAGAGAATTCCCAGCGTAGCGATCACGAGGAGGACGGGAAAGGCGACGAGGAGAACGATGACGACGAAAAGGAGCCTGAGGAACGCCCTGAGGAGGAAGAGGAGGAGTTGGACGAAGAGATGGACGACGGAACAGATTATGTTAACAGTTATTTCGACAACGGAGAAGGATTTGACGACGAGGACGACATTTTGGACGATGGTCCTGTATACTGATGCACCTGAGTGTATTATGTCAAATGGAGTTTGTCAGTTGAGGGATATTTTTTCGCTATCCTGCGATTCAATTCAGAATTTGACACCCACCCGGATCCAAATTGTTCGTGTCGGTTACTAAAATTCTCGGTTCATCTTTCCCTGTTATTATCCTCTGTAGATTCAATGAGGTAAGCTAGGCCAGCTGTGGTCACTTCGACGTTCAGAGCCGCAAACCTGTTGCATACTTATATTGAGTTATGGTAGGTATTGTTGATTTTTCTTGTCAGATTGTAAGCTTGAAGAATAAAATCATACTCGCATAGATAACTCGAGGTACTTGAATGGTATGGCCAAAAATTTATTCTCCAGAAGTACCCCCAGGGAGAGGGTCACATATGCGGTTCGGAGAAAGGAAGGAATAAATTTTGAAAACTCTGTTAACGATTTTCTCACTCATTCGTAGAGGGATAAGACAGAGGAAAATGGATATTTTGACATTAGCGCATGAAAATAATCTAGGCTTACAAATGACCGGCAGTAGTCTTACCGTGTTACCGTCAGATTGAATTGTTAATGGATATAAAAACGTGGTCTTCGTAAACTTTCTTCTTCACCTGTCATAATAATTGCCCGTCTTTCCTGAAGTATATATGTATTATTATGGGCATAGCACCAATATACTTCCTTGCATCACGGGATTCTTGTTTGAACGGGGCTTTTTTCAGAGGTCTGTATAGTTTTACATTTTTTTTAATTCTCTTAACTCTCATCGTCACGATGATACGTGTAACTGCTGAAAACTCCAAATAGTAATAGCCAGATGATAGTATTGCAATGAGATATGTTAATTAATGAAACATTTTTAAGTTAATGAATAAATATATCCATGAGGCAACCCAGAGATAGTCAGATTTAATAGTTTCTGAAAAACCCGCGACATTCATTGCTGTTGTGAATTCAAATTGAGATCCAAAGTTGACGGCAACGTTGCTGTGAGCAAATTTACTGAATTGGCGGACCGCTCTTTGCTCATGGGCGGTGGAACAACTATTTTTCGTTCATCTTGTAAATCTTGCTGATTGAAAAACTGGCATTTTACGAGATACCAAAACACTTGCACCAGACTGTTCAGTAGTCCTGTAACGAAACAAAAAAATGTTAATGTCTTTGTACATTTTTACTATAGTATATCTATATGGCGCGTTCTAAGTGCCATAGTACACGATTTAGTCAGACTTTCAACAGACAACGGACAGTCAACTCATATACCGTTCAATCGATGCCCACTAAGGTGTGTACAACTTACCACTGGTTACAAAAATACCACCGACAGTGGCGCAAAGTTTAACCAAAAACCGAAACACCGAATCTCTTTGCTGAGTCACCTTGACTTTCAGTGCGCTCATGTCGTACTTGAAAAAAATTCCAGGTATGCCGTGCGATCCTTTGTGATGATCGATGGGCCGCTGGTGATCCTTTACACTGTATTGGTATGTTTTATACGTGTGCAGCAGGGTTCTTACATCGGTAGGTACAACTTCGACAAAGTATTGGTACAACATCATGTCTGGAAAAAACATTCAACACAATACGTCATAATCACTGATAACTGGAATGAACGGTTATACATATACATAATGAGACTTGATCACTCGATGTGTAGAATATTCGGGTTTTCCTGACTCGATTTGATTGCCTATCCTAAATATAGAATGGTCATATACATACCGAGCCTTTCTGAGGAAGCGAAACAGACCCTCTCTCTCCCTCTCCCAGGTATGCCTAACGCAGGCCTGTGGAGGGGGGCGGGTTTGTTTCGCTTCCTCAGAAAGGCTCAGTATATATGGAGAACCCGGCATGGTGGCCATGGTCAGGGAAAACCGGAAAAACCGGGAAATATCAGGAAAAACAAAAATTGGTCAGGGAAAAAGTGAAATAAATTGCTAACTCGTAATCGTGTCGTAAATGATTCGGCAAGAAAATTAAAAAAATTTCATATAATATTTCCCAACATTGTTGGATTTCCTAATCAATTTGCATCGAAATGAAATAAAGAATTAGGGGTATTATTATCTTGTAGCACTAATTAAGACAATATTAGAATTTCGGTCAGGGAAAATTGGTCAACCAGTCAGGGAAAAGTCAGGGAATTTTTTTCCCGTAAAAAAGTGGCCACCATGAACCGTTATCACGGTAGAACTTCGATTATCCGGAGAGGGCGGGATCGGAGAGTCTACGGATAATCCGAATTCATGATAATTAGTCATATAATAATAATAAATCAATAATTCTGTGGATATCGCAGAGCGATAGGAGTCAAGGATAACACTATCGTCATATAGTTCCCTACATCTATTTCTTCGTCTCATATTACATTCCCGTTTTTTACCCCTTTCCCTCTTTTAGCGCCGTTGACTTCTGTCTAATTTTACATGTAGGTCTAGTTGTGATACTATAGCATATACTGACTATGCGTTACCATGGAATATTGTCATATTTTATGAGAGAGATGGACAGGTGACTTTGCTTGGCGCATGAAAAAATCAGTTTTTCTTTTAATGCAGAGTAATGTTTGGGTATACCTTCACATTTTCGGCTAAATTATTTCTGCGCAGAGGCGAAAATAGGCTGATCGCGGTCCTGCGCATAAATTAGACCACTAGATGCGAAAGGGTGAAAGGCGTACGCGAACATTACCGTACTGTGCACAATACCTTGGAATAGTCAATCCGCACCCGGTGAATTAAGGTTCTACTGTGATACGATTTTCTGGCAAGAAACAACAAGTAGTAGGAACTTCTGCACTGGCATAAAAACAGAACAAGTAAACAATTCTTGTGATTTACTTGGATCTTTGATCATCGATGGTACCTAGTTAAGCATATGTATGGATTGTCAGTTGTGGAAAATTTCACTCACTGTGGTCAGCGACTTTCTCATCTCCTTCGAGGGGATGTATAACACCTGGGCTTGGTTCTCCAAAGGAGAACCGATTGATTCTATGTGTAAAGTTGTAGTCATGTTCGGTCATGAATGCAGATATATGAATATGGCCTCGAGGAAGAGTCAAGGATTTACCCGCCGTAACATGGAAATTTCCGGCAACCTTGTTGACGTCTAGACTGCCATAAATACGACAAGCATCAGGTGTGTGGATAGGTTCATTATTTCTGAAATGGCAAGTCCGAATTAGATACGGCTTCAGCCTTCGCTTTGCCGCTAACATGATGTGCTGGGCGAGGCTGTCTGTTATATTTCTGAAAATTATCAACTTTTGAAATCACGCGTGATTGTATGTTCAATATTTTGTTATTATAATTGCTGGTCAATCATTTCTATGCTATACCGCAGAGCGTGCACAGGTGCTGAAAGCGTCTACAAGCGGTGTAATCCACTTGTCCTCATTTCTATGAATAAGTATCATATCGTATCATATCCTATAGTGTCGTAGGTTCCTTCCAATAATGAATAAATTTTTTCCCTAATGCAGGCATAACTTTCATTTTTGGGTCGAATCAGGGTAATCAGCGAATAAAAGGTAGTTCCGTACCGCTTGGGCATCTCGCTGATAATTGTCAACTGGTTGGATTTCCACAGCAATTCGTGCACCGCGTGATACTCTTCTCTCAGGTACGAGTTCATGTACTTGAGAGAATCAAAGTGCGAGCGTTGTTCGGGGCTCAACTCCCACCATGTATCTTCCTCTTCCAACGTTCCGAAACCCACCAAGTTCTGATTAGTAGAATCTAGTACGTCGGCACCGACACGACTGCACGGCATTGCAACCGTTATGTCGATGTTAACTTTCAATTTATCATCTATCGAGTCATTGTCAGGCTCGAACTTGAATTGTAACCGGCTATCCAAGAAGTATTGCGTCTCGGCGATTGCCAAGTAAGCTATCAGACAGAAGCTCAGAACTGAAACTGTGAGGTTTCCGTTATTAAACAAACACACAAGCATACACCTGTGGTCATAGATATGTAATAGCACTCACACGTCCCACCAACTGCAGATTGTTTAACATAGGTGTCTGGTATTTTGGGGAATCCGTCCAGCTCCTTGACGGCCTTGAAATTCACTGTCCTTCTCCGTAGCATGGTAACTGATACGATCAACAGTTGCCACAACCCAAATCAAGGCTCTTGCCCCGATAAAAAAGAAATACAAATTCTTCAAAAACGATCACGAACGGTATTTGACGGCCCTTAGTCAAATTCTCTGTCGTTTCTTCTTATTCCTCCTAATTGTATCCTCTTTGCACCAGGGCCGGGTAATATCTCTACGCGGAGAAAGAAATCTTAGAGGTTAGGCGACGACAGTTTCATGCCAGCCAAGGTCTTACACGTGGACGAATCGCAGCTGAAGTCAACACAGGCAGACATAGGTATACGTGGCAGTGCGTGAAGGTGATTATCGGCTGACAAAGTAGCTTGACGATCATCACCCGAAGGTAGATCCTTCACCTGCGAAAAGACGTAGGGGCTGCGGTTTCGCGATGGAAACAAGAAAAACAACCGTGCGGTTGGCAAGATCCATGACGCCATGACGTAAACGTTGAATCAGTGTTGCCAGGTGGTCAAAGTGATAATCCTCTGAACTCATCTCAATTCCCCCTAAAAATCCCCTAGACAACCCCCACCAATCAAACAGAGGTCCGCGGGACCATGATTTAAAAAAAAATGGCGGTGATTTCAAGAAATGTTTTTGCTTTCCGAGATCTAAAGTACTCGTACGACCAGATAAAATTTTATAAATTCCTACAGAATGACTGATTCGTTATCGTATACTCGAAATTGGTGTGTTTGAGGATGAGTTTTTCAGTTCAAAGGCGATGAAAAAACACAATTCTCGGAATATTGAAATCCCCCAGAAAATCCCCTGAACAATTCTTTCCCCTGTTTGTCCCCTATAAGGCTGCATTCACATGGGCCTGAATTCACCGGATCGGAACGGAATCGCAATCTAGGGAGTTTTCGAAGAGCCAATCAGAGACGTTCCGGTCATTCTTCGTTCCGATGAGAATATTAGGCTGCCGTCCCATGGCCCGGAATTTGTTCCGTCTCCACGAACCCGGAATCCAGTGACTTTTCAAGCGCCAATGAGGCGTTCCGGCCCCACTGATTTACGGGATACATTTCGCCTACTGTCCCATGGTACGGAATTGACACGCACGGAACGATCGCCGGCGAATTGCGATCGTTCCTTTTAGCGCTGAATTCGAAATACGCTACTGTGATTGGGTGTCGGCACTTCCGGGTTTGTGAATTCCGTGTTATGGGACACCCGATGCTGGCAGGCACGGATTCGTGTCACCCACACAAGCATATGTATTAAGTTTAGATGCACGTGCGCGCTAAACCTCTGTTTTGGTAAATGAATTGTATTATTATTAAGAATAAATGGATGCTGAAGAATAAATTAGAAATACATCTTTATTGCTCAGGGATATTTTCCCTGTATCAATAGCATACATAAATACTTAATTCGATTTTCGATTCCGGACAGGTTATGAATATTCTCGAATTATATACCGTGACTTTTCGTGGAAGGCGTACACTTCGGGGGTGCCACCTGAAACTCGCTCGGCAAAAGTCCCTAGCCCTAAGTTGGCATCCCTAGCGTTCGGTGTTCGACGTGGTTCGACCATACCCTGTTCAAGCTAACTTGATTCGGTGCGAACTCGAGAATAGCGCGCGTGAAATTTGAAGGTTAAACGCATTTTGTTAAAGGAAGCGGAACGGAAGAACAAGAACAACGAATTCTGCTCGTGTAGGAATTATTCTGCGAATATTAACCAACAATGTAATTTTGATATTAGGCGCTCTATTCAAGAAAATTAGTGAATCGTCTTAATAAATGGAGTGGCGGGAAAATTGGATCAGGTAAGAAAGTTGATTTAGTCAATTGATCAACAAATTTTATTAAGTAATGTCAGGTTCGACTAGTAATCAATTTATTATGAATCAAGCAATTTTCCAGATGTTTTTGTATCGTCGAGGCTCATCGAGGGACTTGACTCCGGAAGCCTGTTTCGCTGCGACTTGATTGTATCGTCCAGGCTTATTGAGGAACGTGACTCCGGAGACCTGTTTCCCTGTGGCTGATATTTGTATCGTCGAGGCTTATTAAGGAACTTGACTCCGGAGACCTGTTTCGCTGCGGCTGATTGTATCGTCGAGGCTTATTGAGGAACTTGACTCCGGAGACCTGTTTCGCTGCGGCTGATTGTATCGTTGAGGCTTATTGAGGAACTTGACTCCGGAAGCCTGTTTCGCTGCGGCTGATTGTATCGTCCAGGCTCATCGAGGGACTTGACTCCGGAGACCTGTTTCGCTGCGGCTGATTGTATCGTTGAGGCTCATCGAGGGACTTGACTCCGGAGACCTGTTTCGCTGCGGCTGATTGTATCGTCGAGACTTATTGAGGAACTTGACTCCGGAGACCTGTTTCGCTGCGGCTGATTGTATCGTTGAGGCTTATTGAGGAACTTGACTCCGGAAGCCTGTTTCGCTGCGGCTGATTGTATCGTCCAGGCTCATCGAGGGACTTGACTCCGGAGACCTGTTTCGCTGCGGCTGATTGTATCGTCCAGGCTCATCGAGGGACTTGACTCCGGAGACCTGTTTCGCTGCGGCTGATTGTATCGTTGAGGCTCATCGAGGGACTTGACTCCGGAGACCTGTTTCGCTGCGGCTGATTGTATCGTTGAGGCTTATTGACGAACTTGACTCCGGAAGCCTGTTTCGCTGCGGCTGATTGTATCGTCGAGGCTTATTGAGGAACTTGACTCCGGAAGCCTGCTCCGCTGCACCTTGATTGTATCGTCCAGGCTTATTGAGGAACTTGACTCCGGAGACCTGCTTCGCCGCGGCTGATTGTATCGTCGAGGCTTATTGAGGAACTTGACTCCAGAAACCTGCTTCGCTGCGGCTTGATTGTATCGTCGAGCACGTTGAGGCATCAAATATTAACACGATTTACTAATTTTCTTGAATAGAGCACCTAATAAAAAAAAACTACATTGTTGGTTAATATTCGCAGAATAATTCCTGCACGAGCAGAATTCGTTGTTCTTGTTTTTCCGTTCCGCTCCATTTGACAAAATGCGTTTAACCTTTAAATTTTACGCGCGCTATTCTCGAGTTCGAACCGAATCAAGTTAGCTTGAACAGGGTATGGTCGAACCACGTCGAACACCGAACGCTAGGGATGCCAACTTAGGGCTAGGGACTTTTGCCGAGCGAGTTTCAGGTGGCACCCCCGAAGTGTACGCCTTCCACGAAAAGTCACGGTAGGTTAAAAATCGGGTGATATTAGGTCTAACGTGACGAATGTTTCCATTATTTCCACTTCAACAATTAACTACACAAACGAATAAATAAATAAATGAATTTCGTATTATACTGACGAACAAATTCCGGGCCATGGGACGGCAGCCTACACGTGATGAAATTCCCCTGAATCTAGGGGGAAATCCCCTAATCTGGCAGCACTGCGTTGAATCAAGTTACGTCCGAGGACATGGAGTAGAAGGAGACATATCTTGAAAGAAAAAAGTGTCTCACGGTAAAGGGGGCGCTACGAACGAGTCTGTACCGCAGAGCACGGACGTATATTAGAGGACTGGCAACTCCCAGCAATATCGCGCCGACTTTTCCGCCGCTAGTAGGCGCCTTTGCCGTTGTAGCGCTGACTACCACTGGGGCCTCTTTGGGCGAGATAATTCAAACGGGAGTGGCGTGACATGGAGGAAACAAAAGAAACAGAATGAAATGGGTGTTTTAGAATTCGGAGCAATGCACCGGCGACCCATTTTCACTTCATGCCACTCCGGGGTCACTACCGTGGTCACTACTATACCTTTACTTGTAAGGTTATGTTTCGTTTGTTTATCAACACCAGACCTGAAAATCGGCCCCAGTGGTAGTCAGCGCCGCGCAGCATACGACGGTACAATGCGCAACTACCGGCACAAAAATCGGCGCTACTCTAACACGGCTGACATAGGGGAGTTGCCAGTCCTCTAATATACGTCCGTGCCGCAGCGATCCGGGCTGACGTGAGCGCGCGCACCAGATACCGCGTAACCCCCATCCTCTTTTCCGCGTAACCATAGTGACCATGGACATGGCTACGTGTATCTGATGCGCGCGCCTACGTCAGTCCGGATCTCTGCGGTACAGACTCGTTCGCAGCGCCCCCTTTACCGTGGGATTTTACGACCACTTTTAGAAGCCTAAACGTGGGGAGATATGTCTCCTTCTACTCCATGTCCGAGGATTAGATAGAGGGACCGTTGCCATAAGGCCGCAATGTATTTTGCGTACACAGCTTTCAGCGCCTCAAGCAGGTGAGATCTGAACTATAGTACCCCCACCCTTCTTTTTTGCTAGTGCAGCGCCAGATTCAAATGTACGGTTCAGAGAAAAACGGTTCTGAGCTGTGCGAGCTAGTCTTGAATGGATAATGACGAAGTCATTAAGGAGAAAGGAGACGGATAATGGTAATGAAGTAGAAGCCTATTCCTTTATCACAAAATAATTTGGTTTTATTGTGGATAGAAATAACTTGTGGTGAACTTTCACACATACGATTTGGGTAACAAATATTCGTCATTGAACATCAATTGACGGGATAAGTGGCATTAAAAAAATATTGAGATCAATTTTAAGGCAACAGTTTGGCGAAATATATTTGTACATAAAAATTAGATTTACCTCATAAATCTATGTAATACTAATGTTTATGTTAAAAAAATCTTTACATTGATCCAAGTCCTAATTTAACAAAATATTAATATACACTTTCACTCTTTTATGGCGTTTTCCGCTGGGCTACATCTTCCTGCACTGCCCTGCACTTCTGCACTGGTGTAAGCATTTTTTACTGTACACGAGTATTAGGGATAGGAGATATATATCGTAATATCGATATTCTCGCCGAAAAATATCGATATTTATCACCGATATTTGGCGTCCGATATATCGATATATCGACATTGTAGCAGTCATATCGAATTTCGATATTGTAACAGCCCAGTAACAGCCATAATGCCTGAAACTGGCGAAATCACAACACATAGGTATACTCTGTAGTCCGTTGAGTCCGCAGTAGAATTGGTGTATCGATATATGCACGCCGATATTTATCGATATGATATATCGATATTTTTTTTCATATCGCCCATCCCTAATGGTGAGTCCACAATGGGAACGTACACGGACGTATATTCACTGAAATATAATATAACTGGAACGTCTGCCACCCATCCTTTCCGTAGAGAGGCCGCGGTCAGAGAGAGATAGCTCCGTACACTGCTGGTTGGTATCCTCCTCTCTGTCTCACCTCGTCGCGCACGCGCACATCCAAGTATCGTACAGCATCTACAAAAAGTTAGTCCGGCCTGCTCACTTTAATAATAATCAAAACAATCTGAAATAGAATTGAATTTGTGAGTTTCATTTATAATTGAAACCTATTAGATCGCTGTTCGATAATTTGAAGAGAGAATCATTTATACATGGTAGGTTAAATTTTGAGTAATCATGAGTAAGGTCAACTTTTGGACTTGACTGTACGGACAGAGAGGAGAATACCAACAGCTGTCGCGAACAGCTATCTCTCTCGGCTCGGACCAGCCGCCTTGGCGTACGTTCCAGTTATATTATATTTCAGTGCGTATATTAGAGGACCGGCCAAAGAGGATATTGGGACCGGCAACTCCCCTATGTCAGCCGTGTTAGAGTAGCGCCGTCTTTTCGTCCGGTAGTTCCGCATTGTACCGTCGTTATTACTACGGGGCGCTGGCAGTAACCGAGTCTGACGTTTACGTCTGGTGTTGATAAACACGAAACATAACCTTACAAGTAAAGGTATAGTCACGATAGAGTAGTGACCATAGAGTGGCATGAAGTGAAAATGGGTGTTTTCCAACTACCCAAATAGCCGACACAGTGCGACACCGTCGCCGGTGGTGCTCTCCAACAACGACACGGTACGGCACAGTTCAACCACTGAATTCTATAATACTGGAAGGCGATCCATGGAAGTGGGCGGTAGTAAAGGAGAATTCCTAACGAGTATAAAGCCGAAATCCAGTGCTCATGTGCGATCCGCGATCGGCAATTGTTTCAATTGCTTGCGAGATCCCTGATTGGTTGCAGTGGATTTGAGGGAGCAGGACGATTCGGCGCGGCCATTTCGGCACGACCGATTCGGCGCGACCGTTTTGGCGTGAGTCGTTTTGGCGCAAGGACGATTCGGCGCATGGCCGTTTTGGCGCGACCGTTTCGGCGTGAGTCGTTTTGGCGCGAGGACGATTCGGCGCCTGGCCGTTTCGGCGCGAGCCGTTTTGGCGCACCCGTTAATAATAATAGTAAACAGCAAATTTACGTGAGACGTTAACTGCATAATTGTGGCTAGAGGGATAGTTTTTCGTTACCCTGGACATGTGCGTGAAGCGGCAACACAAAATAACTATAAAAGAACCGTACCCAGGGGCCCAAATAGGACAACGCAGACGGTGTTCTATGAAGAGTTGGAAAAAGTTAGGCCACCCATTGACGGTTAGAGAAGGTTAGGCCAGTCAATCATACAACACACACACACACATGGATACAACACAGACGGTGTTCCGTGAAGGGTTAGAAAAAGTTAGGCCACCCATTGACGATTAGAGAAGGTTAGGCCAGTCAATCATACAACACACACACACACACACACGCATGATACAACGCAGACGAGGTTCTATGGCGGGTCAAGTTTATATAACTGCATAATTTTGGCTAGAGGGATAGTTTCTTGTTACCCCGGACCCGTGCGCGAAGCGCACGTGTCTGGCAACACAAATTAGCCGCCATGACATCGAGACGGCTCGCGCCGAAACGTCCTGGCGCCAAAAGGGTTCGCGCCGAAACGTACTGTACCCTGGATTTGAGTCCAACTTCACTGGATTTCGGCTTTATACTCGTTAGGAATTCTCGCTGTATGTAGGTATATCAGTGAAAGAGATAGTCTCCAGGGGTCTTTCCATCCTTGTCGCACGCACAGGCATAAGCGATACCTGCTACCTGAGCATCAAACGTCGGCTGACGTTAGATGTGTGCGCTAGACAAGGACGGAAACACCCCCGAAGAACCATCTCTGCCTAACCGCTGGTCGCTATATGAGTGATATGCCGAGAGTGTTCTGTTTTCGAATTGTCAACAGCACAGACACGGTTGTTCTGAAACTTAATTCAACAATGAACAGTTGAATAATAGTTGGATGAATCATAGTAGACTTTATAAAGAAGACTTATAGAAATATAAATAAAATCTGATGTCGCTTATGTGTGGTATTATCACACAAGCGGGTGTGCCGAATGCCTGCAATTAAGAAGTAATCGAAAGACTCAGGTTCGAACTCAATTTTTATTCAGGTTACCGAGGCTAGAGACTTCGTGAATAGTCGAAATTTTGGAAATATTTCTGATATCTCTTATCTATGATATTATAATACAAGCGGGTGTGTCGAAGGCTAATAATAATAAGAAAGTTCGCGAAAGATTCAGATCCAGAAACTAATTTTTCTTCGAGTCACAGAGGTTTCAGACTTCAAAAACTCACCTCCACGAGACAATTAAACCATGACAAGCTTTTAGCTGAAACTCATGCAAAATACAGGAATCACTAGTTTAGCGACCTTGTACATTTATGTTTGAACTCATAAGAGTTAGTCTGATTTGAACCTTCAAGATGTAAACACGTACTATAAAACCTATTCTAAATATATCACATTATTTCCACCTGGTTAATACACCACAGACAAGTAGCTCACCTTCTGACAAAGGATATGTCTATCATAGGCTTACGACTTTCCGACACTTTTGTGCATCAGAATTCTTTTTCAGTGAATCCATGCTGTCCTGCTCAGAGAGTGGTATTTTCCGGTCAATTTTTTGGGCTACACGGAAGCTCATTAGACCGACTCTCTCGAAGAATATCTTCTCGGTGCCTGTGAGCACAGCAACACAGGTCTATTATAAAGGACCTGCGTGCATGCATACATTACACGTCACGGGAAGTAGGAATTTTCGTACTAGCCCCAGTTTACGCCATATATACATATGTATATGGAGACGTTATTATAGCCGTATAGTAAAGAGAAGAACAAGATATTTTCTACGCTAGCAAGCTGGCCACCGTCCTAAACCTACGATTTTATAACACAACCTTATATGTAGATATAATTATAATGTAGATACAATTCTTTGAACTATCGATCGTGATATTTGTCAAACTTCCAGCTTTTCAACCTTTTTTTCATTCGCCAAACTCATTATACTAAAATAATTATCCTCATCTAGGCCTTAGATTAGGTATTATAAATAATCCTTTGCTCGCACCACACCAGACAACTTGGTCCTCTCATTCACAATATACACAGGTATATGTATGTATATGTATTATAGAAGCTTCAGCGGTATAGTCCCGCTCAACACGTCGAGGCTCAGGTGTTCTGATTTGGCACTTGCCGTAGCTTATGCTAAATACGGACGAGCCATAAAGGAAGAAGAAGAAGGTGTTCTGATGCCGCAGAGCCCGCCGCGTGCATGCGTAATAGGTATTTCTGTAATTTCAAAGAGTTTCGGTTAAAAAATCATCCATCCCCCATGATTGTACACGCATATACGCTGATTCTAATAAAGGTATACATATCCGGAGGTATATCAAAATCGAGTACGACATGATTGAATAATTCTGTAGTTATATAAAAGCAACAAGTTTATACCTATAGTAGATATATCTATAAGGTTGTACTTATACTTATAGCACGGACATCGCTGACATCAGTCATCAGAATGAAATCCTGCCGCGGGTACTATGCCAATAACGACATTACAAATTACGATATTCTGTCACAGGAGATTGTGATGACCCTTCTGTAAACACCCATTGTGTTTGACGGAGATTCTTACGAGTCATGATGATAGATGCAGGAAGCTGTCGTCTTCGTTGGTAAATAGCCTGTCGAAATTATGAGACTGAGAATTCATCAAGAGTTTACAAATCTGGCCCGCCTACATAACACATCTCTTTCCTTGTTCATATTCAAACATGGATACACAGTCGTAGGATCACAAATCGGGGGTGGTGATAATATGTTGCCGACTCACGACCGTATATACTTACACACCTTATACCCAGATCATAGAATGCCTTGCGATGTAATTATTTATTCGACAGTCTTGGTAGATCGATGATGCGACTCCCTGGCAAGGAAACGTTACGTGACACGACGGACAGGACGATCTTGTTATCCAGGAAATAAGTCACTTCTTTGGACGGCGAATACAATATAATGTTGATCACCCTGTGCCACCTGGTTTCTTTTTTGCTCCCCCAAAAACTGCGAAATTACGATAAACGTTATAGAGTCCACACTGTTCCTACAGAGTTCGTACAAATATCTCTTTTACAGGTTCGATTTCACCGTGTCATCGTCGTAACTACGGAGACGGTGTTCCGTCGCTTTGAGACTGCAGGCATAAAAAAAATTGGACCGGCCATTCATCCAACGCACCCTAAACGGGATGAAAAGTTTCTCGCGAGAATATCCTCAATTCTGTGCAAACGAGCCTTCGGGTGCGAACTCTGTAGAAATAAACTTCCCTGTCCATTCCGTACACTTAGAAAAAAAATGTAGCTGCCATGACCAAAATTGTCTCCTGTGTGACCTATAAGACGTCTTATGCATGAATTATTTCTGGTTGTTTGATGTTTCGAAGACGACTCAGGCTGATCTCCCATGTCGAGTCCAGTGACGGCACCCGGAGGTTTCAGCCAATCATGATTTTATACAGACAAATGCAAATTTATTTTAGCCTATAATAATTTTCCTGTAAACACGAGCCTGTGGGAGGATCTCTGCAGATACGTACCTCAACTTATTCTATTATATGTGGAATCGAACATTGGAACGGTTCTGTGCCAAACATATTCGGTGGTGCGTGTGTCTGGTGTATTATACTTGCATGCAGCTTTTGCGAATACGAGTGTTGCGAAAATGTAAATGGACATGGAAATGGAAACAGATATACAGATTAGTCAAATTCCAGCTGAAAAAAACGATGCTCCCTGATGTAAACCACATTGATCAAAGAGACGATGTTTATTTGGATTCGACTGGAATAGAACTAAAGAAGTTTCACCCACTCGTGATTGTGAGCAGAACTCGTGGTGCTTTGATTATATGTGCTACGTGCTTAATTTGCGATACCATCGCACATGGCGATCGTTAATCGCATTTCCACCAAAGAAGTTAACTATGGTTTCTTGTATTTTTCTTTATCTTCCAGAGGTTCAACGCCACCATTATGTATGTATCGCGGACTGTCTCCAGTTGTCTAGTATATCTTTCAGAGTTGTTAGCCTCGGGACCGGCCATGCTTCGCGAACAGTTTTCATATCTTCTATAACCCGAATCAAAATTTAGCGCCCAGTTTAATACTCCCAGCATCCAACTCAACCTCCTTAGACCCCATTTGGACCTCAAACTCCTATTTTGAACCTCCAAGTCCTCCACAGTTCGAAATTAGCATCCATTTAAAGACTCTTTGCAACTGTTCGAACTCGAGCTCCCATTTAGGGCTTCTAAGTCCTCTGGTTTCATGATTTGGCGCCTATTTTGATACTCATAACGTCCGGCCCACCTTCGGGCTCCTATTTTGAACCTCGAAGTCCACCGGAATCATAGATCACGACAGTCGGCTGGGTGTAGCGAGGGTTTAGTGAGGTTCTCGTAAGATCCTCATTTCAGCCTAAAATTCTACATTTTGTCCTGTGTCTGCACGTTTTAGGCATTGAGGAGGGTTCGATTTTCAATACGAAATAAACCTCTCTAGACCCTCCAGAACCTCTGTGGGAGTTCCGAACGGTGGAAGTTGGAGGTTCTAAGCGGACGCTAAATTTCGACTCCGGAACCCCGGAAAACCCGGAAAAGACACTTCTTTGGTTAAAAACTCTGTGTTTCGAGGAAAATATCAACCAAACGACCACCAGTCCGACTCTCAACGTTGATATAAGGCCTTGCGGCTGGGGACATGTTTGGCCACTACACTGTAAAAAATGCGCGGATTCTATAGTGGTCCACCCCGTTTGAAATCAAAATACCCCGTTTGGTGTCGAATTAAACACTAATCAGAGTGAATTTAGAAAAAGCAACACCGATTTGTGTTAATTCTACACAGAACGGGGTGGACCACTATTATAGAATTCTTCTCTGTGTTGAAATGGTGTTGAATTCTAACCACAATCAACACCACATTTTTTACAGTGTAAGCAGCGCCACTTGTGTACGCTCTCGATCCCTATAGTGCCCCGAAGGAGTACCCAAGCACGATATGTGTGACAACCTCGCACATTGTTTCCAAATGGCTTAAATGGCGCGCAAAATATCAAAAATGTGGCGTACAAAAAAATTGTTCAATTCGCTTCAACATGGAATTGAGAATCTCACGCTCAAAGGGGCCCTACATAGGAGCTTCGGTTTATCAACCCCATTTCCCACAGTAACAATTTTCTTTATGAATTCTAGAAATCTATCATTGGGAAAACTGGATGTATTGCATTCTTCGATGAAACGACAAAATGCGAACCCTCAACTATCGTTGGTTTTCGATCAAAATTGTGTCAAACTACTGGAAAATATGCGACATTAAGGCGGATCAATTATTCGTCAGAAAATACATCCAGTTTTCCCAATTATAGATTTCTTAAATTCATAAATAAAATGATTCCTGCGGGAAAACGGGGTGATAAATCGACTCCTATGTAGGGCCGAGCGTGAAATTTTCAATTACATTGAGGCCAATTGAACATTTTATTCATTTTTTTTCTTGAAAGTCACTTTTCGGGTATAGGTACCTTTAGAGAGTAGAACAACATCTGTAGACGAGCCAAGTGTTGCTGGGGTTGGAGTCTTCGATAATTTCGAACAAAGGTGAACTACTCATAATATAATGTCCAGCATTAAATCACTAGACCCACCCCGAGTGCTGTATACGAAGATACATATTTCGTATACGAACCGCTGTCGCCCATTATGAGTGGAGACTAGAAAATGGTTTCATGTGCAGATTTTTATACGCGTATAGATTTTATTTTATATGTCATTCTTCTTAATTCGTGTATCAAGGGCGCAAAGAATTATTTTCCGAGTGTGAAATTTGCAGCACGAGCCGACGGCGAGTGTGCTACAATAACAGTCGCCATAATAGCCTCGCACCCGTGATGAACACGATTTTTTTTTCTTAACAACTGGTCTGCAGAAATGCCTCTTTTACGCCCGAGGGCCGAAAAGATCTGTTTTGCGCCAGCTCAAGAGGTATGAAAAGTGGCATTTTGCGACCGGGTGTGAGCAAAATAAGTTTGAATAAAAAGCCTTCTTCCAAAAATTCCTACGAAAATAAACGTCTCCTCCATTAAAATCAGAGATCAACTGTCGAGTATACGTGCCTGTGCAATAAAAATTCAAAATACGTAGATATGCGGGAAAAAAAGTGCGGTGAATTTTACATCTTCGGTAGTAAATACATATATGGACAGCATTTTTTTGGAGTTAAATCTACAGTAATTGTGTTAAGGGCCTCGGTTTGTTCAGAGTGCCAACAGCTAGTTAAGTGCAGCCCATAATTAACAACCAGGCTACACATTTTGGCTGGTCTAATTGGTCAAGTTCATCTGGTGGACTGGCAGGTTGATTCTGCCGGTAAAGCATGTTGAATTAGTCACCCCGGTGAAAGCCTGCTAGAGTTGTTATTAGCATGTGCAGTTTGACTGATTCTGCTGATTATTCCACAGGTTGGTAATTGATCGTTTCGGTCGGGATGTCAACCGGTCAAGTTCCTGAGTTGAAGACAATATCAAGACAAACTTGAATCGTTGGCTGATTTGACTGATCTGACTCGTTCGACCAGCCAAAATGTGTATTGTGTAGGCTGGCCGCGGCCGATCAAAAACTTTTGGCTCTTTGAACTGTCAAATGCTTCAAGTCCCAAGTCTCTGCAGCTGCTCCGTTATAATATATACTAGTTGATTCATGTTTTGTTCGTTCCGAAGCTGGCAAAAAATGCTGTTCCACATACAACGAGAGCAGATTCGCACTGTATGTATGCGGTTTGTTTATACATACCTATAGTTGTCCGACCACCATCGCATAAGTATGTATAAGTATAAGTATGTACATACATACATACATACATACATACATGAGCGTGACGCGGTCCATTTGAGGGATCGTAGGTGAATCAGTAATGTCGGTGAATCAGTAACCGAACCTATAATACATACACCTATATATCTATATACCTATAAGACCACGCGTGTCTTATAGGTGGGAATGAAAGTAACGTATAAACACCAGGATACGGGTTGAGAAAATTCACGCAATTCCAACGCGTCGTAGGTGAGATGTACGTAGTTGTGTACGTAATTCAGTATATACATATATTCGGATATGCATATAGGGATACATACATATAACAGTAGCTTCGCTCAAGTGGTTGACACTTTAACTACCCTGTACCGATGAAACGGTGAAACGTTAGCCCAGGCGGCGGAGCTTTTACCGCAATCAATCATATCTCACTCGAGTTGAGTTGATTCGATTCACTCCGGATGCTTCATAGAAATATAAATAACACAAAATGAAGATAATACCGTAGGTAATAACACTGTATGGACATGCGACATTATACATATAGCTCCGTGCATTTTTGTATTATTATAATATGCTTGCCCTACTGAAAAACTCTTTATGATAAAAGTGGTAAAAAAGTACATGATAAATCATATGATAAATCACAATGCGTTATGACCGAAATCACATTATGATTTATCACATGAATTATTATGTATTTTATTATGTGATTCTTTAAATGGTCCGTAGATTTGTGTAAAAAACATACTTAATTTTGTAATTCATCATATGATTTTTCATATGATGATATTTTCATGATGGAAAAAGAAAAAAAAAAAAAACCTGGACTGGGATCGAACCGACCACCGTCGGATTCGGAAGCAGACACGCTACCGTATGAGCTACGCCGCTCGATACAATGCTTGTGCAGTTTTAGACTCATGAATCTCAATCATTTCCAAGGAACTTGGGAAGTAACGTAATGATATCAAAGCTTATGAACCAAAGACTGCGACTGCTTGACATCGAGCGGCGTAGCTCATACGGTAGCGTGTCTGCTCCCGAATCCGACAGTGGTCGGTTCGATCCCAGTCCAGGTTTTTTTTTTCTTTTTCCATCATGAAATATCATCATATGAAAAATCATATGATGAATTACAAAATTAAGTATGTTTTTTACACAAATCTACGGACCATTTACAGAATCACATAATAAAATACATAATAATTCATGTGATAAATCATAATGTGATTTCGGTCATAACGCATTGTGATTTATCATATGATTTATCATGTACTTTTTTAACACTTTTATCATAAAGAGTTTTTCAGTAGGGTGATGCGCTTCGTTCGAGATTTACACCACGTATAATTTAATTAAGTACAATAACAACTATGGATTATCCGTATGATAATGAATTACAAGAATTGGATATAACAATATTGGGAGTTCCGTTCGATGAAGAGATTCGATTACACGTGGTGAATTCAGATTCCGACTAAACAGTCTGGACTTGGCTGCAGTAATCGAGAAATCAGCTATTGGTTCAGAAGTGCCTGAAAGTCCATGTCTCGATTTCAGCCAACTTCGGACCGATAGCCTTGGTTGTTATAAAAACCATGGAGAAAAATGTCGCATAAATGCCTCGACGTGGCGTGAAAGTAGCGATTCAGGATCCATCCAAAGTTTGCTGTTTGTATCGATTTCGAGCCAATACCACAAGAAGATGGTTTGATCGTGCCGGAACGAGATGATCTTCGTTTAATGAGCAAGATGTCGAGGTCGGACAAAATACTGCAAGAACGAGAACTTTGGGGCGCGAGTAAGTTTTATTGATTGTCGAGTCTTATTAATTCGTTTCGTTCGAGCTACACGATACACTGTTGCTGAAATCTCGACGTTAATTTTCAACCTATTCCCATTGTTAGCGCTAGTTGGGGTTTCTAGGTAAATAATTATCCGTACCCGTATCGGTGTGTACGTTATAAATAGCACCTGTTCATTCACCCATCACAAGTTGTTCATCAAATCCGCATTTATACCCCTCACAGTTACATGTTTATGAGTTATCGATGGGTTTCTCGAGTTCGCCGAAGGTTGAGAATTCATGCGAATGCAATTCAACGTCGTGGCCGTTGACGCCGTTGCTTCTCGCATCAGCCAAACTGTATATCGACGGGTCCAAATGAAATAAGGGTATCTCGCCGGGCGGGATAGAACGAGTGTATCTCGCCGGGCGAGATAGAACAAGTGTATTTCGGTGGGCCGAATAGAACAAGTGTATCTCGCCGGGCCAGATAGAACAAGTGTATCTCGCCAGGCGGGATAGAACAAGTGTATCTCGCCGAAAAGTCAGAATAAGGCTAACTCGCCGGTCAGGCTAGAACAAGGGTAACTCGGCCGAACGGTTAGAACAAGGCTTACTCGCCAGTCAGGCTAGAACAAGGGTAACTCGCCCGTCGGACTTGAACAAGACTATACACGGGAAAAAAAATATGTAATTTCTACGTCTTCGGTAGTAATTATTTGGACTGCATCTTTTTGGAGTTAAATCTACAGCAATTGCGTTAAGGTTTATTAATCTCATACATAAACCTTAACGCAATTGCTGTAGATTTAACTCCAAAAAGATGCTGTCTTTTTGCATCTTTTTTTTCCGTGTAACTCGACAGCCCGGGTTTTTCCCTGAGGCCCAACGGGCCCACAATAGCTTCTCTTCACGAAATCTGCGTATTGAAACTCGAGTAATCATCGAAGCGTAAGCTGGCAGAAGTTGAAATGAACAATCTTTTTTGCTACCCCAATTTTAGTATGTTTCAACAAAGTTTGGAGTTATACACATCTCATCATTTATCAACAATAATCCTCTCAATCAACATTTTTAATCATTTATTGTCGAAATTCTGTGTCTTTAAAAAAATGTTACATTTTATTATTCACATTTTGTTTTATTAGGAACGTCCGATCATACGTTATTAGCCATCTTTCTTGTTCCAGGAATCCAATTATTCAGCACGAGCTGCCTTGTCGTTAAAAAATCGTATTCATGGTCGACTTTTCCCTTTATTAGAAATATTTTACCACAATATGTGCTATTAACAATCTTTGTATGATGTCCATCAGCTCACACAGTCATGACAAGAACCTGCTCATTTACTATCATCAACCATCTGTTTGGTATGAAAACCTCTGTTATTACTCAACAGTAACAGTTCTCGGGGGAAAAAAGATGTAATTTCTACGTCTTCGGTAGTAATTATTTGGACAGCATCTTTTTGGAGTTGAATCTACAGCAATTGCGTTAAGGTTTATTAATCCCATTGATAAACCTTAACGCAATTGCTGTAGATTCAACTCCAAAAAGATGCAGTCCAAATAATTACTACCGAAGACGTAGAAATTACATTTTTTTTCCCCGTGTATAGCCTTGTTCTAGTCCGACGGGCGAGTTACCCTTGTTCTAGTCTGACTGGCGAGTTACACGGAAAAAATGTTGGGCAAGAGGCTGCACCATGGCATAGTCGCACAGCGCCACCGCACATCGGTGCGGCGGCATTACCACTATGGTACGGCCACGGTCGTATACACAGGTCCGGAAACTCCCATGGTGGGGGTGAGGTTCTTAGCGAAGCTCGAAAGTTTCCTGCATTGGCCGCCGAAGTTCTGGCGCTGGTAGTAACCTAGTACAGGGTTGGAGTATAAACAAAGTTCCTAACCTAGAAATAGTGCTCCATGCATACTACGAGCGGGGCACAGTGTTTAATACCAGTTTTCATTTTTGGATCTACAAATCTCGGCATTGAAAGATGCCGTGGGCTTGCTGTGTGCCGAATTGCGAATAAAAAAAAAAATTCGATCTCGAAGCAAAAGTACATACTCGACTTTTAAAGTACCGAATGACGCGACCCTCCGTTTATTCATATTATTATTGCAATGTTTATGATAAATAACAGCAGATTACAATTGCCATATCACTGATTTTAAAATGATTGTTTATAGACTAACAATTAATTCTTACTTGGCGTTGTAATTTCGAAAATATCCTTCAACACAGCGATTTGTATCGGAAATTCCAAGGAAAACAATGAAAAACTAACGAAATCTGCTTCAGTAGTTTTCTTGATATCATTGAATCACGGTCAGGTATCATATCATTTATTTATTTATCAAAGCTATGCAATCGAATTTGTTAATAACAAACTATAGGAAAACTGTGATCTGTACAAAAAAGTAGGTTAGGAACTTTGTTTATACTCCAACTCTGTACTAGGCTTCTAGCGCGCCTCAGCACCCGTGGCAGCTGGCGAAAACACACTTAGATTCGCTAAGAACCTCACCCCCACCATGGGAGTTTCCGGACCTGTGTATACGACCGTGGGTACGGCAGGGCGCCCGATGAGGGACGGCAGCTCGCCCGTAGGGACGGCAGCCCGCCCGTAGGGACGGCAGCCCGCTTGTTTTGGGGCGGCAGCGCTCCCAAACTGGGAAGGCAGCCGCCTCGAGCTGTGGTCGCCCCACTCTCGGTGTTTTTGGGCGCGCGGCCGTACTCGTCGGGCGAGCAGCCCACCCGACATTTTTTCCGTGTAGCCTTGTTCTAGCCGGTCGGCCGAGTTACCCTTGTTCTTGCCTGACCGGCGAGTTAGCCTTATTCTGACTTTTCGGCGAGATACACTTGTTCTATCCCGCCTGGCGAGATACACTTGTTCTATCTGGCCCGGCGAGATACACTTGTTCTATTCGGCCCACCGAAATACACTTGTTCTATCTCGCCCGGCGAGATACACTCGTTCTATCCCGCCCGGCGAGATACCCTTATTTCATTTGGACCCGTCGATATGTGCGCGTCTGGGTGATATTTGTTTCTCTCATCGTGCAGCCACATCGATGTATATAAACGTATCACGATCACGTATATTACCTTGCTTGCTACAAGTTTGAATTCTAGTCAAATAAAGGAACAAGGTGAAGTGCAGGGTATTAAGCATTGAAGCATTAACGTTTCTGGTTTCAGAGCGTGAATAACGGTAGTAACGACGAACCTGTGAAGTTGGAAAAATATCAAATCAGCGGGTGACAATGTGATGAATTGGAACTCCACTTCTGCAAAAGATCTCGTTGACGTACAAATTTATAACACAGAAACATTCCGTCGTCCGAGCTTACCGACCAACTGCAACGGCAACACTAATTGCCAAAGGGCACGTTACGAAGACGGCAGTGCAGGTTAGCTGGAAGAAGATTAGTTTCACCAATAACCGTTCGCAATCAAAGCCGATCGGACATGTCGGATGAGAACGCCGGAGAGGCAACAAGTATGGCAGAAGCTTACAGTTTGGCCAGACTACGCAATGACACCGCATACAATACTTCCCTTGAGATGGATAAGATGACGGCGGTTCTGAGTAGCTTTTACGACGACATAAATGGCGGAACAAACTATGTTCTGATCATGCTCTACGTTCCTGTGATCATTCTTGCCGTCACCGCCAACATCCTTGTCATCGTAGTTGTCCTCAAGTACCACTATATGCGGAGGTATGTATCGCTTTCGTTGTCGACAACGTATATCGGTATACCTACATGTATTGCGCTTCTTACTTGTTTTCGCTGTTTTTTTTTCCCATTATTTCGAACAATCCAATCAGCGCGAATCAATGATCAAAATCCGAGTGTTACCCGTCACAGGCGCCCTGGTAAAAAATGTGTCCAATTTTCTGCCCATATAATTTTCACCCTGACGGATTACTGTCATCCGAGAGAGATCTACAGTTACACCCCTAGATAGATTACCGGCCAGAATATCAGATAATGTCTTGGTTAATCTTAAGTTCCAGCTTTCGAGATTTTACTGACATTTTTTAAGTTCACTTGAACAATAAAAAGTGTCAAAATTAACATAAAATTTTGGGTGGACCTGCTCTGACATTTTATTTCTAACCGTGTACTACCAATATCGACGTTACAGTATGTACTCGGACCGGTGTATAATATACTGGGAAGCGTGGAACGCGTCGTATAGATTCTTCTTTGAGCCCTCAGTAATTGCAAACAGTCTCCAACTACGGCAGTTACTAATTACGGATTAATTGAGGGGAAAAGATCAAGCGCTACTGTGGGCACTACGTCCGTATGTAAAACCCTGTCTTCGATCGACCTATTGATACTCGCCGACATCGTTTCGGTGATCAAACGCCCTTGTCGTCGCGACTTGTGGTCTTGATCCAGTGATTTTCTGTACATAGAGCGTTTCTGCGATATCGAAGGTGAGCGTAACCAGCCTATTTTGTTCACGCCGACGGGATTTTGAAATCGATGATCGTACTTCGGGAATGAGGTGCTGGTCCGGTAACTGACGAGGTTAAACGTTGATCGCGTTGTACGTACCACGGTGCACTTATTCATCAAGTATAAGTATGTAACGTAAATCTCCTATACCTCCAGAAAAAATTGTAATCAGTTAGGCTTTTATCGCTGAGGGAATCGAAGGATTAACGAATTCTGTAATCAGTGGCGAAAAAAGGGAGCGGGGAGCCGCTCGACAATAATTCACTCCGCCTTGTTGATTCACCGACGATTCCTCTAAAAAAACATCACCGTCCCAGGGTGTCCATCAGACTGCCACGCAGTGTTGGATGGCATTAAATTACGTGGTATAACGAAACTAACAGATTTTTCCCAACTCGACCCGATCCGACCCGACCCGAAGAATTCTGATACGCATACTAATATTTACTCAACGTTTCAAAAAAAATATTATTGCAACCGAGTTAAAGTATAGCTTCCCACCCATTATTAGAACTGTTGAAAAACGCAGGTCTTATGACCTCTAATCCTGGATGCACCGCGAACCAACGAATCCCGAGTATAGTTTGGGGCTACATCACTGATATAGTGTATATTATATTTATACGCCGAAATAGTGTATTTATATAGGTATATCATTAGGCTACATGGGATTGAATCTTGACGCGAAGCAGTCATCTCCCCCACTTTTATTTCACGATGTACCACGAAAATTGGCGATTCAGATTATGACCATTCGTAGGACGTTGCTCCGTGATATTATGGGTATATAGGCCATGCTCTATATTGTTATGATGAACAACACAATCTTTTCACTCAGACACGTTTTCCTATTTTGCGCGCCCTTTCGCCCTTTTCCGAAATTATGTGCGACGTCGATCAAAATTACCTCTCGCTACCGAAGTATACAGTCCGTACGGTGTAGCGGATCGCAATTAGATTATGGCGATTTATCTCAAGTTCGGAGCGTGATGGGCTCAGTCTACCCCCAGCGAAACGTCGGATACCTAATCGTAAGATAAATTTTGATTGCTGGGATGCTATGTAATCACCCCTCAATCAGCCACCATTCAGTATGTATAATTAGCAATGGTGCACGACGTGACGGTCAAACTTCCACTACCCAAGCATTTATTACATTCGGAAGCTAGGAAAACTTTTGGATGGATGGTTCACCAGAATGCATAGTTTTCCACCCGCTTGAATAATGTACTGAGTTTATATGAATATTTGATATACTACAAGCGGCCATAATAATAATACATTTTCACCCGACTACGATAAAATGACCGTATTTCCGTGTTTGGGATGATACAACATAGGTGATCAATTTCATTAAATGTACAGATCTTGCGTGTAACGCAAGCATCCGAGGCATTGAAAATGTCCCCTGTTTTATCGTCTTTGTGCATTATGTTTTGACTATCTTTTGTTTTGTTGCCTTTGGATTTGCTACATTTGGATCAATTTAAAAAGAAAATGGATGCTGGTACAAATTCCGAACGATCAAAAACAGAACGGCCGATATCTCGATTTTTTCCATACGAATCTAAAAATCACGGAACATTAGAAGAACGATTTTTTTCTTATCGACGTGCCTAAAAAATCGAACAGCTGTATCAGCGAAAGGGTTATTTATTTGAACGTTCAGTCATTCTAAAAATTTGTTATGCGATAATCAATATTCCGGGAAAACGAAACATCGATTTTCAAAATAACGATATTCTGGCCGATCCTTATTATGACCCATTTCACATTTCGAATCGTTGTTAATTTCACTTTTCGACATTTCGCCCGTTCTATTTTTTGGTCTTTTGGAATTTCGCCCGCGGGCACTCTTGTGACTCAAGTTAGTGTGAATTCGATTTAAAACAATTCGCTGATCTCTGTTTCCGAATTTTATCTGATCTGTATAGAAGAGGAATTTATTCTTTGCTATACAT
>JAEUYN010000518.1:0-186382 GCA_018257835.1 Euura lappo
AAAAAAAAAAAAAAAAAAAAATATCGACTAAAGCTTCATCATTGTGATGTTTATTACCTGGTTATTAATGGTGGATGGCTTATTAATAAACCACAGTTCTTAGATTCTGTTAATTATGTTTATTGAGGCATAGAAGCGCATGGACACCCTCCGTGTCCGAGGCATACACTCTCGCTCGCGCCATCTGAGGGGTTGGATAGTAACTACTTATTTTACGTTACAATCATGTCGTATATATTTTGTAGTTTGTACCTTTAGGTAAGCGATTATGACGGTCAAACCCGATATTATTGCGATGTGATTCCGTCATAATCGATATACAACTAACCTCCAAATTGATCACTTTGCCCCGATATTGGGGTAAAGTGATCAAGTCTATGAGATAAAGCGATCACAATTGGAAAAATTTGTTTTTCCGGCACAGGCATGAACAAGCCACTTTTCGACGCCTGTTTTCGGCCCATACAGTGGCTCTTTTTATGGCTAGCCAAAAAAAATTTTTTGAGTAGTTGTGACGCGCAGTTCCTGACTTTTGTTGCGCGGTACAAACTGCGCATCTCAGAGCTGCCATACAAAAGTATTAGACGGCAGTTGATGCGGAGGTCGAAATGTGGAACTCAACTGGCGTCAAAGTGACTCTTCATGCCTTTGCCGGAAAAAATATCGTATGGGGCGCACCCGTAAAGTAACTTTTCGGCGAGGTTATGTTTTTAGTACTCTCCGTTGGCTTTACCTTAGGCTCGCCGGTAAAACCAACGGCTCGTACGGAAAACATAACCTCGCCCGAAAACAGTGACTTTACGGGCATGCCACATAATATACTAATTATGACGATTTTATTATTCGTATTATGATGAAAATAACGTCAAAAGATCGCAAAATCTGTACTTATAACCCCGAGTCTGAGAAATATATGTGACTGTAAAAATGTGTGATACTTAGTTGAATCGAAAATGTTCGAAACACTAGACCGCTGTCGCGATTGATATCTCACCGAAGTGAGGTGAGGTTGACGCTCGGCGGCTAACAGCGCTCGTGGCGTACATGGCCACTTTTCCCTGACCATATTACCCCGCAGGTAAACCGACAACAAATTAATTGAAAACTCGATGCAAACTATGTTTAACAAAAAAAAAAAATTGACAGTACCATTAAGTAGACGTTACAAGGAATCGATAAAAAAAATAAACCCAGTCAAAACATGCCATTGACGGCACGATAATCCGAAATCTGAGTTGACGGAAACGATCAATTCTACACGGCATGAAACAAAATTGATTGATTTTTCCCGAAATATTGAATATTTCATGAGGTTCAACTATTTCATTTTGTAAAGTACGTTAGCACAAACCCTCGGTGTAAATACTGCCTCCTTAGAATCGCTCAACAAGAAATTATTCAAGATGGTCACTTTACCCCGCATGTCTACATGGCCCCGGTCTCCCTTAAGTGAACAAAAAAATGCATCCACTTCAATTCCTTCCCAGAACACCGTCTGCGTTGTGTCATGTAAAATCAAATCAGTGCACAATCATGCCGTATAGAATAATTTTGCGTATAATATTGTCTGAGGCAAATCCAGTTTGAGTCAAATCGGACTTCTCCCGTTGGAACTCGTAGAGCTAAACTTATGTAAAACTCATGTAAAACATCACACAATAAATTAGATGATAAATTATGTGTATTTGTAGAACGCATCATCGTGTGTAGAACGTGAAATCATGTGATAAAGTACATAATAATAATTGACAACATTCTTAATTTACATGAAAATTCATATCATTAATCCAGTCATAACTTTATGAAATTTATTATCTACTTTTTCATGTAATATTTTACAATATCTTTTTCAATAGGGATTCGACACGCGGTATTTAACAGGCCCGCGTCATTGTCCCGAACGGTATTTTCGTGACTCGTTGAATTCCCGAACCGCCATCCGCCCGAACGTTATTCGCCCGAACCGCCAAAGTCCAGAATCGCCAAATTCCCGAATAGCCAAAGTCCCGAACAATCCGTCTTTTTCCCGACTCGGCATTGTCCCGAATCGCCAAAGTCCCGAATCGCCGATGTCCCGAATCGTCAAATTCCCGAATCACTACAATTGTGGAATCGCTATGCGCTCACGACCGAATACAGTGACTCACTTTTCGACACCTTTTCACTCGATTATCTTCCTTGTTGAAATCCTTCAAGTTTCTTTTTAATGAAAATACTACGCGCCCTTACACCCCTAATTACTTGTAGAGAGCCATTCGAAACAATAATCTTCATAGGGAATTATGCGCACAAACTTGTAGAATTTTAACTGGGTTCGAGTCGGTATTAGTGAGCAGAATGCCGACGCGACGGATGGAGGTATAAGCAGTTTCAAATGAATTTCGATGCACATATCTCCATAAATTAACTTTTCCGGCACATGCATTAGAGCATATATTTACGTCGCATGCCCGTAAAGTGGCTGTTTAGTCGGCAAGGTTATATTTTTCGTACGAGCCGCTGTTTTGCATGGCGAGCCTAAGGGCAACGCCAGCGGAAAGTACGAGAAACATACCTCATCCTCGACCTCATCCTCGCTGAACAGTTAATCTCTGCGCATACCACATAATCTACTAATCATCTTCTGGAAGGGCAATTCCATATCAAGTGATCAAGGCTTTTGGGACAAATTTTCCTGATCTTGACGTCGATCTCAGAAAAAGTTTCACGATGAAAAAAAATACTCGCCAAAGCATTTTTTTTTTATTCTCAATATTTTCGAAGTTGCAACCTCTTCGTTTTGGTGCATATTTTTTCCAAAAAATCATAACTCCGGCTACGTTGGTGATAGGGAGATCCACTTTGGCTTATTGTCTTCGCAAAAGAATATAGTTTTCAGAAAAAAATGGGGCATTGGGATTTTCGATCGCTCAACATAAAATTGGCTGCATTTCCCAAAACAATTAGAGATTGCGGAAAAACGCATTTTTTTTAATCTGAAAAAAATCACAGACCTAGATATATCGACGGCCGCTATTAATATTGTCTTATGTTTTCGCTTCCATTTGGAAAAGACCTATCTGAAAATGGCTCCTATGCTTATACACAGGACTTAAGTCTTTCACCCCGAGCCATTTTCAGATAGGTCTTTTCCAAATGGAAACGAAAACATAAGACAATATTAATAGCGGCCGTCGATATGTATCCTCTCAGTGCTGTGTAATTTTCAGAGTGGGAGAGCCAGGCGTTATTTTTTTATGGCCTAAAATGTGTATTACGTATTTACGTTGATAAGTACCTTTTATCGTGAAATATTTTCGGCAGACTACTTAAGTATTTAGAATTCAAGAATGGGCTTTTCGGTTCAAATAACATCTTTAATCATGTATTTTGGGCCAAATTATGTTGCTCCAACTCCAAGTTCAATGATTATTTCAACTAACATTGAAAATTCTGCAACTCTAGGTCCAACGAATATTCATAATCCATGTAAGTCTTTTCTATTTCCGAAGAATTTTCGTGACACAAAATATAATCTTTTACGTGGATTATGAGTATTCGTTGGGCCTATAGGTGCAGAATTTTCAATGTTAGTTGAAATAATTATTAAACTTGGAGTTGGAGCAACATAATTTGGCCCAAAATACATGATTAAAGATGTTATTTGAACCGAAAAGCCCATTCTCGAATTCTAAATACTTAAGTAGTCTGCCGAAAATATTACACGATAAAAGGTACTTACTTATCAACGTGTACTTGCTTCGGCAGTATAATACATATACTACTTACTTATCAACGTAATACACATTTTAGGCCATAAAAGAATAACGCCTGGCTCTCCCACTCTGAAAATTACACAGCACTGAGAGGATACATATATCTAGGTCTGTGATTTTTTTCAGATTAAAAAAAAAATCGTTTTTCCGCAATCTCTAATTGTTTCGGGAAATGCAGCCAATTTTATGTTGAGCGATCGAAAATGCCAATGCCCCATTTTTTTATAAAAAATATATTCTTTTGCGAAGACAATGCGCCCAAGTGGATCTCCCTATGACCAACGTAGCCGGAGTTATGATTTTTTGAAAAAAAATGCACCAAAACGAAGAGGTTGCATAACTTCGAAAATATCTCTCTATCTATACATATATAATAAAGTCCTTTTCGTTCGTACGTTCGTCACGTAACTATGGTCTGTTGTTGATTTCACGAGCCGGCAACCAAGGAGGCGCGAAGCGCCGGCCCACCACGGCCCACTGATATACATATACAATCTATCCTCCAGTGGCTGTAGGTAAAGTGAGGCGCGTATGTAAGCAGAGAAAAGAAATAAGTGAGTGTTCCAAAAAGGGTTAGAAAAGGTTAGAACAGCCATTGAAGGTTAGAAAAAGTTAGGCGGGCCATTCCTAGGAAAAGTGAGGCGCGCAGCGCCGAACAGCGAGAGCGAGGCGCGTAGCGCCGAGCGGGGTTGCCGCGCGAAGCGCGGAGCCCCTAGTTGAGAATAAAAAAAATGCTTTGGCGAGTATTTTTTTTTCATCGTGAACTACTTTTTCTGAGATCGATGTCAAGATTAGAAAAATTTGTCCCAAAAGCCTTGATCACTTGATATGGAATTGCCCTTTTAGAAGATGATTAGTAGATTATGTGGTATGCACGGAAAATAACTGTTCAGCGAGGATGAGGTCGAGGATGAGGTATGTTTCTCGTACTCTCCGCTGGCGTTGCCTTAGGCTCGCCATGCAAAACAGCGACTCGTACGAAAAATATAACCTTGCTGACTAAACAGCCACTTTACGATCATGCGACGTAAATATATGTTTTAGGGGCCGTCCATAAATTACGTAACGCACTTTTTGGGCAATTTTGACCCCCTCCCCCCCCCCATGTAACGCTCCGTAACGCTAAGCGGACCCCCCCCCGTAGGTAACGTAACACCGGGTTTTACTCTCATATGCGTTAAATTAATAAAAATACAGTTATTTTCATCAATTTAGTTTCAAGTAGAAGCGGGGTATTGGATTGATAATCTTTTGATCTTTTCACGAGGAAAGCTGAAAAAATTGCGATAAATTGCGTTACGTAACGGAGGCTCTGACCCCCCCCTACCCTCCGCGTAACGCCGCGTAACGCTCGGCCAGACCCCCCCCCCCTAAAGTGCGTTACGTAATTTATGGACGGCCCCTTAATGCATGGTGCCGGAAAAGTTAATTTATCAAGATATGTGCATCGAAATTCATTTGAAACTGCTTATACCTCCATCCGTCGCGTCGGCATTTTGCTCACTAATACCGACTCGAACCCAGTTAAAATTCTACAAGTTTGTGCGCATAATTCCCTATGAAGATTATTGTTTCGAATGGCTCTCTACGAGTAATTAGGGGTGTAAGGGCGCGTAGTATTTTCATTAAAAAGAAACTTAAAGGATTTCAATAAGGAAGATAATCGACTGAAAAGGTGTCAAAAAGTGAGTCACTGTATTCGGTCGTGAGCGCATAGCGATTCCACAATTGTAGTGATTCGGGAATTTGACGATTCGGGACATCGGCGATTCGGGACTTTGGCGATTCGGGAATTTGACGATTCGGGACATCGGCGATTCGGGACTTCGGCGATTCGGGACTTTGACGGTTCGGGACTTTGGCGGTTCGGGAATTTGGCTTTCGGGACTTTGACAGTTCAGGAATTTGGCATTCGGGACAATGCCGAGTCGGGAAAAAGACGGATTGTTCGGGTATTTGGCGATTCGGGACTTTGGCTATTCGGGAATTTGGCGATTCTGGACTTTGGCGGTTCGGGCGAATAACGTTCGGGCGGATGGCGGTTCGGGAATTCAACGAGTCCGGAAAATGCCGTTCGGGACAATGATAGCGTCCCACTATTGTTGAACGTTATGCTCTTTGTTTGGAACCATTTTATTCTCTACATTTTATGCTACACGGAATGTTCAAACCATTTTCAAGATGTCAGGTTCCACTCGATTCGTCAAGTATTGTCATGATATCCTGATTTTTGTTTCAGGATACAGCGCAGCCGAGGCCGCAGCTGCCAGACAGAGAAGTAAGTTAAAGAACCAGTGATTTTCGATAATGACAGATATTCACTTGTTGTTCGAATTTATAACGTTATGCTCTTTGTTTGGAACCATTTTATTCTCTACATTTTATGTTACACGGAATGTTCAAACCATTTTTAACATGTCCGGTTCCACTCGATTCGTCAAGTATTGTCATGATATCCTGATTTTTGTTTCAGGAGAAAGGGCTGCCCTAATCAACGGTAAGTTAAAGATACGGAGATTTTCGATAATGACAGATATTCACTTGTTGTTCGAATTTAGCTCAAGCGAGTCGTGCACCGCGGAATGACGACTTAATCACAGTCCTCTTTACTTAAATTTCAGGTCACGTGACACGTCTCCAAACCCAACTGGGGGGATTAGCGACTCGTGTTAGAGAGTCGGTCGCCAGTAAGTTCGAAACAATGTCACCCAATGAAGATATTCAAGTATTAGCTACTAAGACATGCGTCAAATATTGACAAAGTACAATAGTGTCATGACGTACCTATTTTATTTTGCAGATGGCGGTTCCCTGGTGTCCGAAGCAGACGCTCGTAAGTGATAAGACTTAAGACTAATGTTTTCGACTTCGAAAATGTACATGTCGTTGATTCGGAAAACAACTTGAATAAGAGACTGATTAAAGAAATGATACACATTTCCAAGAACAATACTGTCAATAAACGTACTGATATACAGAATCTTAGTCACCTATACTCTGGAATTTTGAATTTGAATGAACCGCCTACGTGAGACTATCGATTGAATTTCTGTCAATATTGATTCTATCTATTACCTATCGAGCGATCGCTAACCAAGTTCGAATCACTTCCTACGTAAGCGTCAAGGTATACGCATCGCAGTAGGGTGTCACGAGTAAGTTTTTTCTGAATCTTTAAGTAATTATAATAATGTTACCATATTGTAAATTCCCAATTATATGATTAAGCTACAAATAAGAAAAATTTTTTATAGCCTGAAGATGACCGGCCGGGCCCGGTCGAAACGTCGCCCATCACAATAAATGTTTTTATGACCTTCTCCGACGAATTTCTCTTAATTACAACCCAATGGTCACGAATCTACAATATTGTAAGTGATAAGTGGATACACTTACTTGACCAATTTATACGTCTACCAAAACGCTCGAATTATTTTTGTCTCCGTCTTCTGGAAAATCATTCCGTTTGATATTCAGGACCTCTCTATTTCTATTTCAGATGCTTTGACGACAGCCGGAACCGAGTTCGGAGCCGCTGTAAATTCTGTCCTAGAGGGTCACCAGGGTGAGTTGAAGACGACTTTTAACCTTTAAAAATGTTTTCGTGATCTACTGTTCGCTTCACATATCAGGGTGAAGTCGAGAAATTGTTTTAATTGACCGAGATTTTCTATTTTGGTTCTTCATATTTCATTCTTTTTTTCACTTATTTCCATTATATCATGCGTCAATTGGTGAATTTTCACTCTGTCATGATACGCCTATTTTATTTTCAGGAAACAGAAACCAAATTGAGGCCAGATTCAGGGGTAAGTGACACTCATTCGAAAAATACATCAAGTCTAGCTTGATTTTCATCCAGCTGTTGTACAACTGAGTGAGAGTCGAAGACGACTGGATCATAACGTCTTTATTCCAATTTCAGCTTTAGTTACCCAACAATTAAGATCCAGAATGGAATCCGATACGCGAAGAATTGCATCGACACCCGGACGTGAGTTGAAGACGATTGTGCCCATCTAGAATATCGCGCCTCAATTAGCACTTGAAAATTGTCTAAATTATTGAGGTATCTTTTAATTTCCAGATCCCACCGCTCTGATCGGACCTACTGTGACCGCATTTACTACCTTATTCGACACAATCTTCCCCCAAGTCCTATACAGGGTGAGTTTTCTCCGACTCTGAACGAGGGAGGGGCTTATTACACTGTTAGAAAAAAAGTGTTAAATTCAACATTTTTCGCGTGTCCCAGTAGGTCCACTATAAAAAATATGTTAATCTGACACAAGCCGTTAATGTCAAGCGTTGACACAACGAAATGGTTGTAAAAATTAACACAAATTCAACATATTGTTTTGTAATTTTAACACTCCACTTTTGAGTTAATTGCACAGAACGATAATGTCAAATCGTATGTTGTTTCAACTTTCAATATGCGTGGAAAAAGCATAAGTAAATGGCTCGAACTAAAATTGAAATTAAAAAAACAGATTGTTTTCGATGCTCATGCTGTTAGATATTACTAGTAAAGGATATTTTAATGCACATTTAAACATACATGTGAAGAAAAACGCATTTCGAGTTCGCAGTGATAAATTTCGCCATTCCTAATCCTAGCCGGGGTTTGAACCGGGACGCTCACCGGTGTTCGCATTACGAGTCGCACGCCTTAACCACTACGCTATACGATCGCTTAATAAAAGGAACAACTTTTTCCTTTATATCATTTCTGCAGATGTACAGTTAATGAAATTGAGTTAGCGTAGCACATTTTTCACAGATTTTAGCAGAAACTCGAATTGTCGAGTCTAGAAGACCGTGCACGACACGTAATAACAGGCAAAATCCGACGACTGTGGCCATTTTTGTTCTACTATCATTTCAACATTTGTCAGTAGTACATTTCTACATAAAATGGTGTGTTGTGTTGACGAAACAACACAAATTTAACATTTTTCATATCCATTAAGGAGCGAACGAGATTTTTGTGTTAAAATGAGCGGCTTTTGTGTTACATTTGGCTTTAACACTTTTTGATGCATTGACATAATTCGCGAATGTTGAAACGACTCAAAAGGATAGTAAAACATGACACAAAAATTTTAACACGCAAAAAATTTAACATTTACACAGATTATTTCCAACAGTGTACTGCCAATTGCTCCGCCCCTTGGCCAATCACAACTTGTTATCAAAATCTAAGTTTACATCAAGCCGTCCATACCTGGTCTAGTCGGGTAAGGTATTGATGATCGTCGAATGAAAACAATGAGCGGATTAGGACCTTCATTGTTTTCATTCGACGATCATCAATACCTTACCCGACTAGACCAGGTATGGACGGCTTGATGTAAACTTAGATTTTGATAACATGTTGTGATTGGCCAAGGGGCGGAGCAATTGGCAGTAATAAGCCCCTCCCTCGTTCAGAGTCGGAGAAAACTCACCCTGTATATTTTGGATCAGGCTTTCGCGCCTGTCCCTAGTAAGTTGGAAACAATCGTACGATTAGAAATATAATTGTCATACTGAGATCTATCGTTTGCTACAAACCAAATTCCAATGAATCTTTCATAAATTGATCTATTTCCTTAGCCTCCAGTAAGGCAAACGTATTTGACACTCAACATTCGATCCCTGATTTCAATTGTACCACCAGTTTAGTACTCCTAAACTACGATCCTGAATATTTGGACTTTTTACATTATTTCCAACATCAACTAAAATATGATGATTTCTTAAATTATACTTTCAATGTGCTCTGGTAATTGCCATTGAATCGTAATTTCACTTTCTCAGGTGGATCTGGATCTGGATCCAGATCTCCATCTGGATAATCATAAATACCATGCCAGTCCAGCTGAACCGAAGCAGCGGAAGAGACTATTGGTGAGTGTCATCGACAGTATCTGCACCTGATACGAAGATGCTGAATATATTTATTCATTAATTTTGGTGAATCTATTCGCAGACCACTTCTTAGCAGCTATCGCGGAGCTGAATATTCGGAACCACTTGTGCTAATCTGAAGAACTTTTTGTGGAAGAACGTAAATCATCTGCTGGACGAGAGACCACCACTTTCTTGCAGCACGTCTTCCAATTCATTACTGAATATGTATATGTATACCAGTGAGAATAATGTGAAGCTGCATAAGATTGTGAGCAATAAAAATCAATTTCGAAAATATTCATTCGCTGTATATCGTATGAATTTTCCATTTCCCAAAACAGATTCCGAATACAAAAGAATAAAGACATTCAGAGGCCCTCATAAAAACGATTACTTTTTCCTTCCGAGTCACGTGATATGTGAAAAGGTTTTTTTATTTGAAACACCCGCATGATAAGTTTGATTCCGTTCGGACCGCTAAACCGATTTGGATGAAATTTGCAAGGCATACCGTTCTTATTCGGAGGCTGTGCCAATAAAGTTTTCAAACGTCGCTCGCTAACCATGTTTAAGTACAAAACACCGTGAGGAATATTACGATACAGATAATTAGTCACTGATTATCCGACAATAGCGATTCAAAAACCGAAAGACGTTCAGAATGATATCCAAACGAGAAGAGTCGGTGCCTCACCCGTGCACCCCTTCCATGGTTAAAGACATGACATGATTTTTCCGCTCAAAATTAGGTCACCTTATGGCATCAACGGGCCTTCGATAATCTTGAGTCATTTCGTATCTAGATATGGTATAGAGGACATTTCAATGACGGGATTCGTTTACCCCGATTGTCGAGTCTGATATTGTATTCATATTGTATTGACGCAAGTACTTGAATCGTTAATTCGTTATCACTTCTGAATATTCAATAAAGTTTTATCATCGTCTGTACCTTTTTGATGCAGTTGTGCATCGTGGACTACGAATACCTAAATTCAAATATTATTTTGTTCAGAGGTGGATGCCTAATTAGCGTTCACATCATCTGAATTTAACCAAAATTTCTTGACGTTCATCATTCTTTGTCACATTTTGTGCAGTTTTTTTTTTTTTTCACTTGCATTCCCTCAAAATCCGAAGAGAAATTTCAAGAATTCAGAAAATCAACCGAATGACGCACATTATCTTGAAAATCGAAAAAACTCATTTTCTTAAAAATGAAACTTCTTTTTCCAATAAATATTTCACACAATATGTGGGATGATATGACTCATAGGTTCTGTGAGTTTCATTGTTGCTGAAACATCGCTTCATACTGAAAAAATATATTGTTTTCCATACATGAACGGAAAGGCTGATTTTGCTACCTGTTTTCGGGGAGCAACTGGTGGTTTTACACATCGGGAAGTCTTCTCTCCCGGTAAGTCTTTCGTCGCCGGTCTTTCTTCCCTGGAACTCTTTCCTCCCTGCTTTTAGTTCCCGCACCGGCCGCGCTACACTTCAGCCACATAACCTCAAATGATCAGTGTTTTGCCCGCAAAATCGACTTTTCCGTTCATGGTGGAAAAAAATACAGTGTGCACCGCAGTCGCAGGACTTTTCACTCCCTCTCCTCTCTCTCGTGCAGCAAACTACACGCTCGGGAGCGAAAATGTCCTTCGCTCCCTTGGTGCTATAACATTAATCCTCACTGTAATCCATTCAGGTCACGAATCACCATAGGATAAAATGATTAAACTGATATTAATATAATTAAACTCCGATTAAACTGATATTAATACGACTTTTGATGCTATCACTGAGTTTTCTTTTTACTTGTGGTAATTTATTAATTTTAGTGATTTGATAGCACTCGTACTGGTTCAAATTTTTACTTCTATGAGAGTATGAGACTCGTCAGGGCTTCGAAAAGGACACCTAGATCGAAATAACCATCTAAACTGTGGAAGTTTGTGCAATGTAACGATTTCTCATTACAAGGAGGGATTCTTCTACCTATTCTAATCGAGAGGACTCAGAATCGATATACTACTTTCGTTTAGTCCCTTTTCCGAAGATCCGGGGGTTTCTACTAATAGTAATCTATCTGAGGACTAACCAGTTGTTGTAGGATGTCATAGGATCGGAAGAATCGTCTGTAGGAATGTAGAGTGTGATGATGTGTGTAGGTGTTGAAATAATTAGATTAAAACCGATTTAATATTGATAGTGAAGATGCTGCGAATGTAGAAGAACAGAAATATAACTGATAACTCGGTTAATAATTAAAATTTGATATACCAAAATTAATAAATGCTTTTTCTATCTGGCGGTTAATACAATGGATTCTATTGACAAAATTTTCTCCGTACTAGGAAGGCAGTAGCCTGAAATGTAATATCTCGATTGCAAAATTTTCTAAGTCAATAAATCGAGAAAAATAAAATTTTCTATTTTCGAAAATGACTCTAAATTCGTAGATTCTTGGACTGCTCCCACGAATTACGTACCAAGATGTCCCAGTGGACAGACCGAAGTTAATACTCAAAATTCGACACGTCTGACAGGCTTGTCAGGCCGGACCGAAGTGAATACTTGAAAAATCGGCACGACTGATTCGAGGATCGAGCCGGACCGAAGTGACTCTACTCGTATTCTGATTTACCATTACGGCTCGGTTTTCGCACTATTTCTCGATGCGCGTAGTTACATTTCTTCAAATTTTAGGGGAGGGGACTGACCCACGAACTCCTCAACTTCCCTACTTGTCGCGTATTGATACTGTTTATAGATTTCTGTTCTCTTCTATCTGTGTTAATCCCCTTTTATTGTAAGTGTAACATGTATGGTTTTGTTGAGCGTGTATACTGCAGGCAATATCCTTAAATCTAATAGAACATAATATTGAGAGTTTACGTGTGTGTGTAAAACAAAATTTTGTGTGTGTAACTGTTGTTGCCAGAGTGGCGATGTTCGATGTGTCTGTTTGTCTTCTAACGATAGCATGTGTGTCTGTGTATAATGTTTTTGATTCTAATTTCTAATATTGACTATTTAATTCTCTAATTTTAATTTCAAATGTAATCTATGAAGAATTGAGTTGTTGAATACGTTACAGTGCACAATATATTATTACAAGTGACTGTATGGAATCCGTCGATTTCTGTATTGGTTTCAACATTTTTGCCACTTTCGAGCATCTTTTGAAGAGATCGTTCGGTTCAGAAGATTATCGGTTCGATTTGCTCTATCCTCAAATTTCCCACTCTTCGTAATTTCCAAGTTCCTAAGGGGGCGTCCACAAATTACGTGAGGCGTTTGGGGGGGGGGGGAAGGGGTCGAACCAAATGTCACGAAATCTCACCAAAGGCGCAGGGGGGGCCGAAAAATCGCAAAAATCGCCTCACGTAATTTATAGACGCCCCCTAAGTTAGTCTGATCCCTTCTGACGTCACGATCACTTTGCAATCGATTTTACAATTTCATATAATACAATTCGATGAAATTTATAGGCATCATGGGGCTCCATGGCTCCCGCCTGATATCCTCACCGAACTTCGTCAATGAAACGAAAGCTCCGTAGCAAATATAGTCGAAAACTTACTTTACTTTTTCTAACCACGTCTCAACGCTTTCCAAGTCGATTAAATAATTCTTATCAACCGTTAATTCGAATGACGTGACGTGTGAATTAATCGTAACATCTTCTGAGCAAATATTACCATAATCTCGTGTACTGAAAGGTATTTAGGAAAACTTGTGCAAACTTTGTTACATCGCGTGTCCAATCGCATAACGTCGTAGCGCCAAAAACGCGATTTTGGTGGCAAAAGGTCGTATAATTTTTTTATCACGCCATAATAAAAAACAACGTAAAAGCAGAAGGAAAAATCGGAATCGACGTCGTTTCGAAAAATTCGATAAAAGAAATCACAGTTAAAAGCAGAAGGTCATATCCGCCCAACTTACGACGTTTTGCACTAACATTTTTCGACTACGTAATTTTAATTGATCTATACGTTTGGAACGTTTTCAGAGCGGTTGGCGTGAAAAATAGTATATTATGCACCTAGGGCGGTACGAAGCCGAGGATTACAATCGCACGAGTCTAAAACAACGTTTGCCCTGTGGTGCATACGATATTTTATACACCAAAGGGAAATAAAGCGGTATTTTCGGCTGGAACAGGGCAATAAACCGCCGTTTATATCCCTGAGGTGTATAAAAAAAATTATACGACTTCATGCCACTATAAACAGCAAAACGTCGTATAATGGCGCTTACGTCCTTATGTCATTAGACACTCGAAATAAAAACACCATGTTGAATAATATTAAATCGTTTAAATACAACCGTTTCTCTATTCAAAAGTCTATAACGTTTGAAACAGTACCTTTTTCGCACCGTACCGTGACGTCACTACAGTAGACTCTGTATAGTTGCACGTTTTCGGGGCTGTAGGGGAGCGAAATTTTCGGAAAAACGCAACTAATACAGCGCCCCTTCCTATGGCTTTCGGGCTCCGCCTCCGGACCAACCGCGTGAACGCCGATCGGGCGCACCAGCGTTCAAACTCATAAACTTTCGCCGTATCTTCAATAGTCCAGTTGACATACCTGCCAACAGATGCGATTTTGCCATAACAGTAAGCGTTATCACTTTTCTCATAGTTTCCGACCTCCTGAATCGAATGGTCGTAGATTTTTCGCGCTGAGGGTTGAGCAAAAAGGTGAAAACATTTTTTTAATCATTAAAATCGCAATATCGCGTTAAGGACGAAGAAACTGAAGGAAAATTTGATACAAAAGTTGCAGAGAAAATAAACCTGCATAAAAAACATGTCGACATTTCTTCTCTAAATCGAATAGGTGAGCCAGTGGAACGTGTTCAACATTTTCAATAGGGTTAGATGAAAGTAGAGGAGTAGGGGCCCACGCCAGCTGTATATGGAACCAGAAACAGCCGCGTGACGGCGCCACTTGCCGGCGCTGTACGTCGTGCTTTCACTCACACCCGTTGGAGTATGCCTGCTCTTACAAGGGGAGGGCCAACTTAAACGGTTGCCGTTCCGGCTCATTTTTGGTACACGTGAAGGTTGACGTCACAGGTATAACAAGTGCAAATAACAACCTCAGACGATCAGCCGTTTCCGAGAAATAAATTTACGGAAATTTCCGTGCCTTTATGTATATACCTTCTACGTTAGCGGGACGACGAGCGGCGTGGCGCGCGGCAACGGCTTCGCTGCATAAGCGCGCGGTCGCTCGATCGATTTCCGCCACGGGTACTATTTATAGCATTGAAAATGCTTCCATTTTCGGGTCAGTACAGTAATGCCCCTCAATAGTCAACCCCTCAATAGTCCATACCCCTCAATAGTCAACGAATTTCCCCTCTCGAGACCCCGAAATAGGCCACCGACGTTCTCCTTCCATAGTCCCGATTCCCCTGAGACCCTGTTCAGTGGCGCCTCTTAGAGCATGCGCACAACTGAGTTTCTCAGCAGACGAACATACATATGGCAGTTACAAACCTCCAAAAATGATAACATAACCTGCACAACGAAATCAAACTGAGACATGTGATACATAACCTCAATGATCTTACCGTCAGTGGCGCATGTGCGGCCTACTAGACTGCTTGTTTGTGTGTGTGTGTGTGAATTTCGTCTATTTGGGTGGGGATGCGGACTATTGCGGGGCTTGAAGGTCCCGAAGAGTTGACTATTGAGGGGCATTACTGTAGTGAGGTCTGTGGGATCAAATCTTGAAATGATGCAACGGAAGCAATGCAACGGAAGTGGGAACGAGGGACATTTAGGTGATGTAGATTTCACTGTGCACATAATGATTCGTATTGTAATCATAGATGGCAATAGTAATAGCGCAGCATGTAAATTTAGAGATTTAGATGAAAAAATGCACGAAAACTAAGATAACGAAGGACGTTTTCAGTGCATCAGATGCTTGCGTTACATGCAAGATCTGTAGATTTTTTTTTTTTTCTTTCAAATCATTCAAAAAATCATATATAATTATGTGTCTTCACAAGTGTTTATTTGGAATCAATCTTAACACCTTATTTTGTAACAGGAAAAGGATTCTGAAGAAACCGTACAGGATGTTTAAAAATGAATACTTTTATTTGCAGTATTGTATACATGTATTTCGTCAACTTTTTTTTTCATTCAATATCTTCATCTTCGAGCGACGAAGGACTGCACGAAGTAGGGTGATACAAGTCGTAGAAACACGGAAAGCAGTAATTCTTGCGGCATCTTGCGCACGTGATGAATGCCATATCCTCGCACTCGCAGGGTTTTTGTAGAACATGTACCGCAAAGCAGACTTGGTTCACGTTTATGAGCGATGTCCTGTCGCTCGAAGATGAAGATACTGAATGAAAAACAGTTGACAAAATACATGTATACAATACTGCAAATAGAAGTATTCATTTTTAAACATCCTGTACGGTTTCTTCAGAATCCTTTTCCAGTTGCAAAATAAGGTGTTAAAATTGATTCCAAAATAAACACTTGTGAAGACACATAATTATCTATAATTTTTTGAATGATTTGAAAGAAAAAAAAAATAAAATGTAGTTATAAAAAAAAAGGTAAGCCTTTAATGCCACACGGTCGTGCAGGCATTACACATTGCGATACATCACCTATATTACATACTGTGACGAGGACTTTTTATAAACGCGACTCAGGCCCGCGTCTGAGCGCAAGTCCTTCACTGGGAGAAAATCTGAAAAGAAAGCTCAACTAACTGACTCACAGGGTCACAGTTCTCTCTACTCAAATTGGGTCGAACTCATCGACCCACAGGATAATCAGTAATCAAACCAATCCGGTCGATACGGATCTGCCGTATCGACTCGACGGGTAAAGCAGGGGTTGTTTTGGGCGCCAGGTGCTCCAAGCACCGATTCTCTTCAGTCTCTGAAATCCTCTCAACAAAACAAAAGAAACGGCCGGCAGCAAAGTATTTGGTAGAGGGGCGGGGAAACGTTACGGCAAGCCGAGATGGAGGGGAGAAGTAGGGGTGGCAGCAACAAACTCAGGTTTCAAGGCAAACAAAATAACTGGCAATTTATTCAATAAAAGACAATGAATCTCCAAGGGAAATTCTGAAGAACAAGAAAAACAGCAAAAAAGCAAATAAACAATACAGCTCAAGGCTGAGGTCTCGGAACAATAAACAAGAATAAGTTATGAACGGTGTGTTGCCGACGTTTCGTAAACATTGCAGTTTACTTCATCAGGGCGAGAGGTAACCTGATACTGATGTATCAGGTTACCTCTCGCCCTGATGAAGTAAACTGCAATGTTTACGAAACGTCGGCAACACACCGTTCATCAACGCGGCTCCAACCCGGAAGCCAAGACTCATCCAGAATCTACCCGCGGAAGCCTCAAAGACCATAAGAATAAGTTACTTCCCCGACAGGCCCGGGTTAACCAGTCAGTGAACTTAACGAGCCTCAGGGATCATTCTTACAACTAAATTAACGAAAGAAAAATAATCAAAAATACTCAAAAACAATAATTTCAAATAATAAAAAAATAATAATCAGTATCACCCGAGGTGACAATCCTCCCTCAAGGTTCGTGAAGCGAACTAGTATTCTAATAAACTATATTAACAGAAATAATAACAACGCTGACCGCTACAGGCCTCGCGCGGCTCTCGTGAGGCGAGACCGAGCTCCGGGAAGAAGGTAAACAAACCAACGCTACGCCGATTTCAAATTCAACGGTTCGAGAAGCGAACCGTCGACTTCCCAAATTCTCTTAATACTATCCCGCGGGGGACCAGAATACCAAAAAATTAACAATAATTAATTAACACGCCACCAAGGCATTAATTCTCATAAAATCCATTTTCTCAAAACAAATAATAAACCCTACCGGACTCTGGCGTGTCTGACTCTCCGCTAAGAGCGACGAGGCAACGACAAAGACAAGATGGCGAATCACGCCATGAGGCAAAACCCTCCGCAAGATAAAAACTCTATTCAAAGCTCAAATTTAACAATAAAAACCCAAAATTCTCTTCAACAAGAACCCTCTAGGCAAACTCTGGCTTCGGTCGACAATTCGAAGCTCAGTTTCGGTCTGAACTGTAGATCCAAGGAACCAAAATTGTCTATTCTCAGACCGCAAATACAATAAACTCGAGGGATCCGTTCAAATTTACCGCAGGTAAAATGAGGCCACTTACTTTATAACCAGCGTAATCAAGACCCCCTGAGGTCCACGGAATTCTCCTCCAGGGACTTCACACACACTCAGAATATCCTCAGAGATCTCTCCACAAAATCTCTCAACAAAATCTCTCAACAAAATCTCTCAACAAAATCTCCCAACAAAATCTCTCAACAAAAGTGACTCTACGTCTCGACGCTCCTAGGCCTAACGCCAGAGTGACGATCAGCGACGAGCGAGGTGTCCAGCACCCCCTCCTTATGCTCTATTTAATGCTAGGCATGTTATGTGTCGTCCTCTCTGCCAATTTCGGAAAACCCTTTAACTCCTCAGAGTTATGCGGAGCGGTGTCACTGCTGTGTGCTGCGGGCTGTCTTTCTGCAGGCGGGTCCTGGGGAAGATTCACGGTGTTTCTCGGTAGCAAAAGGACCTTCGCTACCATGTCCCTCGGTGGTGAGCGGTCAGATACCCTCTCGTGATTATGTTTCCCCGGGCTCGTTCTTTGCCTGCGTAACTCCCTGGGTTTGCTTCTCGCCTCTGAGTCTTTTCCATGCCTTTCAATAGTCGTTCGGAGTTCCCCACGGGAAACGGGTTACCTCAAGAGAATTTTTAGGAATAACACAAGAATTACTAACAAGTTCATCAACGGATGTTTGTCTCTGTCGCCGCTCGGAGCTTTTCTCGGTTCCTACAGTTTCCTAGGTGAAGATTCGCTTAACTCATTCTCTCACACAATCACTCCTAGGAAAATGAATTTACTTACCGTCTAGGGTTCAGGGAGCCTTTAGTAACGAGGCGAGCCGAAGCTGCCACGTTACAATACATACAAATCTTTCGTACACAGTCATCCCATACATTCGTTCGCTCTCATATGTACATTCATAGTCGCTACATACAAATAAAGTCGCCGTTAACACAAGCCTCGAAAAACCAAAACAAACTACCTTTATTTTATATTATTCTTTATTTTCCTCCTTTACGTTATGCCCATACATTGCATCGTTATCGCTCATCCCTTTCCTCGCCTCGTTTCGTCCTGTCTTCTTCCCTCTCTCCTTTCTCACTTCCCTCTTTATCCCCTTGTCTTTGCCTCCTCCTGTTTGTCCTCCTGTCTTTCAAAGTCTTTCTTCAGTGCGCTCAGCTTTCTTTCCAGTCTGTCTTTTTCTTGTTCCCTCCTTTTTTTTATTCCACTCGCTTTCTGTCTGTAATAACACCTAGATTATCATACAATTAGTAATTTCAGAGCTTTACAGGAGCATCTGCGTTACAATCAGCTGTCTCGTATTGACAAAGCATCTACGTATTAGAATAATAGATGTAATCATGCGTAAAAGGCATAGATAAATTGAAAGAACGACCATTTAGAAAAATTCAATAAAAAATATTCGTAGTTAAAAGCAGAAGGTCGTGAGCGCCATTTTGATTTTTTTATTTGTCACGATTTTTTTAAGTAGCTGTAAAAACTCGTAAAACGCAAAGATAAATTGGAAAAACGACCGTTTCGAAAATTTAAGAAAAAAAAATACTAAGATAAAAGCAGAAGGTCGTAAGCGTCATTTTTTTATTTTTTATGATTTTTCCAAATAGTTGTAAAAACCCGTGAAACGCAAAGATAAATTGAAAGAACGGCGATTTAAAAAAATTTGATAAAAAATATTGGTAGTTAAAAGCAGAAGGTCGTAAGCGCCCAACTTACGAGCTTTTGCACTTACATTTTTCGATCTCGTAATTTCAATTGATCTATACGTTTCGAACGTTTTCAGAGCGATTGTCGTGAAAAAAAAAATTATACGACTTTATGCCATTATAAACAGCAAAACGTCGTATAATGGCGCTTGCGTCCTTATGTCATTAGACACTCGACATACATTACCAATGTTTTGTTCATCGCCTACGTTTGTAAGTTATCGACGTGGTAGGGGGTCTCTCTGCTGTGTATAAATACGACGGATCGGACGAATTCTAACCAGAAACCTATTTCTAACGAAGTAAGTGGCTACCTTCAACATGAACAAGATCTTCTGTCTTCTTGTCGCCTCATTGGTGTGCGTCGGTGTTGCCAGCGGTAAGTTACATACCAATAGCGCATGCTCGAACGTTCTATTTTCCAATACAATGAAACCTCCCTTATGCTTATTTCAATCGGGTACGCTGTACAATACATATATATAAGTGAGAATAACGTAAAAAAAAAAAAACTAATTGAGAGTGAAGTGGTTCGATAGCTTCCACGTTAGCATTGCAATTATCCACACACATCATCAACAGGTGAAAAAAACCTGTTCTGTAGATAAACGTAGACATATTTTTGCATCAAGGAGTAAAATATTCTCGATACAACAAGGATACAATATTCAAACTGAGAATATTTGAATTGTTGATTTCAATTCCAACTGGACGTATATACCGAAAGCAATCAATTTTTTAAGTGTTGTGTCACGAAATATCGCGGGTCTAATAACATAAGGACGTAAGCGCCATTATACGACGTTTTGTTGTTTATAATGGCATAAAGTCGTACAATTTTTTTTTTCACGCCAATTCGCTCTGAAAACGTTCAAAACGTATCAATTGAAATTACGAGATCGAAAAATGTAAGTGCAAAAGCTCGTAAGTTGGGCGGATACGACCTTCTGCTTTTAACTACCAATATTTTATATCGAATTTTTTTGAATGGTCGTTCTTTCAATTTATCGTTGCGTTTTACGAGTTTTTACAACTATTTGGAAAAATTATTAAAAATCATGAAAGAAAATGGCGCTTCCGACGTTTTGCCTTTACGTTGTTTTTCATTTTTCGTTAAAAATTGTAATGGAAGAGCGACGTATCCGCCAAACTTATGAGCTTTTGCACTTACATTTTTCGATCTCGTAATTTCAATTGATCTATACGTTTCGGCCGTTTTCAGAGCGAATTGCGTGAAAATAGTACATTTCGATACAAGGGCGAAATGTGAGGCGTTGTTAGGCCAAGTGCTGAATACATCGCACGGGCCTAACCGCCTCATTTTGCCCTCGTATCGAACAGTATTTTTTATTACACTAGCCGGTCCCGACGATTTCTCGAATTCTCAGATTCTCGAAATGATGAAGATTGTCTCATAACTTGTATCGTGGGTTGTCTTCCTTAGCATTAAAATGGATTATTTTTAGAGCTGTGCGAATATAGCATTCGAATCGAATTGAATCGTATATTCAGTTCAAGATTTCGAATAATTAGATTTTCCGAGTAACTAGAATTTTCGAATAGTTAGAGATTTCAAATAAGTTGAAAGTTTGAATAATTCGAAATTTCGAATAACTCCAACATTTCGAACTATCCGCACTACTCGAACAATTCGTAATTTTCGAACTCTTCGAATTATTTGAAGATTTGGATTCTTCTAAAATTTGACACTTTCAAAGATTGAAATAATCGAGGAAATAATTTGAGTTAGTCGAGGATTCGCATTATTCGGTCCGAATTCAGAACATTTTATTGTTGTTCGAATCGAGAACACTTTGTACGCTCACTCACTAAGTTGAGTTTTTTTCCTTTGGGCCGTTGCTGCAAATCTGAAAAATTGTGTACGTGTAGTTTCGAACCAAGAAACATATCCGCGCTACATCAACGATCTACCACGAACAATCGCAAAGATGAAAATCAGCTTAGGTCTCATAAGTTCCAATTTCGCTCAAATCCGAATGAATCTTACAAAAATACTTGTATTTCCTCAACGCGCACACCAATTTTCACGATCCTATGTCGATTGATGTAGGATTTAATCCATTTTGAGGAGAATAATTTTCGGACAAATTACAATTACTTCGGTTGAAAATTGATGAAAAAAGATATGTACCCAATTGTCGTTCATCAATTTTTAATTTTCTCAAAAACCTTCCTTCTTTTCAAGTCTTTGAACTTTTTGCATCTCAATTTTTCCGGTCAAACCCAAACTGATCAAGAGCTCTATGGTTTTATTTTTTTAAACCCATCTCTCTCAGCAGAGATTTTAGAGGTGAGAAAATGTATTATGGGAAGAAAATCTGGTAACGAAGATCAATTTCTGAATTGAATGATCGATCTTTCTACGCAGCTTGGATATGACAAGAGGTATTCATGTACCCTATAGAAAATTACCAACAATGAGATTCGAACTTCACGTGAACAAGAAATCTCCCTCATCTGTCTCGAAAATGGACTGGCTCCCACATTGATATTGATTGATAATAATAATAATAATAATTAAAATGAAGAAAGTAGTCAGTCATGTAACAACATTGTTGAAGAATTTTATGCACTTACACCCGTATCTCAGTACACTGTACTTCATGCATCATCAATCCGAAGAATGATTAGCAGTTTCATAAAATGTAATGATACCATAGAATGCACAAACCGCAAAGTCAAATAAAGTACAACTTCGTCGAGGAATTGTTTTTCAAATAATCTTACGAACATGACTTTTTTCGATGCATTTGACCACGAATTTAAAAAAATATATTCAACCCTCACTAACTGTTCACTTTCGTGAAATGAGCAAATTATCTTTTCGCATTATTAATTTTTTCAACAATTTACAATTTTGATTTTGGATATTCTATCATTCGTATCGTTCCAGTTTGAAATTTAACGGACTATACGAATCGATCGATTGAGTGATATAACTCTGACTGAGGAGAGTCACTCAATTCGAGTATTTTGTACAAACCTCAGGAAGAAAGAAAAAATCGAAAGAAAGTATAATTTATCATTCGAGTAAAAATTCTCCCATATCAATTAATTGATTGATGATTCGTATAGTCCGTTAAATTTCAAACAATTACCAATTTCTGTTGCATTTATATCATGAGAAGTTAATCGTCAGCGTCGCAAAATTTTACCATCGCAGAATCTTTTCCGCATCACAATTTCTTCCAAACTCATATGAGAAGTTAATCGTCAGCGTCGCAGATTTTACCATCACAGATTCTTTTTCGCATCGCGATTAGAGGTTAATTACTCGTCAGCGTCACAGACTTTACTATCGCAGATTCTTTTTCGCATCGCAATTTCTTCCAGATTCATATGAGAGGTTAATCGTCAGCGTCGCAATCGTCAGCTGCGTCGCAGATTTTACGATCGCAGACTCTTTTCCACATTGCAATTTCTTCCAGAATGAATATGATATGAATATTACTTAATGGTACCTTCAATGACAGAGCAATCGTCTCTAGATTGAGTGTATTCGCTAACCACCACAGCAACTGGCTGGACTTTTTCAACCAGTCCTTTTACTCCTTCTGTAAGCGTGCAAGGGATGAAATTTTGGAATTCTCCTAAACTGTGGTCCACTCGCATTTTCTCTGTGATAATTTTACTTATCCTGTCATACTTTATTTTATTCTATTTTATGTTATGTTATTTTTGTATTTGATTTTAATTCATTATTATTTTTTCTGTTATTCAAACCCATGTCGCCAATGTACTACCTTTATATATGTAATAGGGGTTTTTGCCCCGTTAACTCGATGAATAAAAATAAATAAAATATGAATATGAATATGAATACGAATATAAGAGGTTAATCGTCAGCGTCGCAGATATTACAGATTTTCTGTCGCATCGCAATTTCTGTTAGATTCATATGAGAGGTTAATCGTCAGCGTCGCAGATTCTTTTCCGCATCGCAATTTCTTCCAGATTCATATGAGAGGTTAATCGTCAGCGTCGCAGATCCATTTTCCGCATTCTTTTCCGCATCGCAATTTCTTCCAGATTCATATGAGAGGTTAATCGTCAGCGTCGCAGATTCTTTTCCGCATCGCAATTTCTCACAGATTCATATGAGAGGTTAATCGTCAGCGTCGCGGATAGCACCATTCGCAATTTCGCCATCGCGGATTCTTTTCCGCATCGCAATTTCTGTTAGATTCATATGAGAGGTTAATCGTCAGCGTCGCCGATTCTTTTCCGCATCGCAATTTCTTCCAGATTCATATGAGAGGTTAATCGTCAGCGTCGCAGATCCTTTTCCGCATTGCAATTTCTTCCTACCATCGCAGATTTTCTGTCGCATCGCAATTTCTGTTAGATTCATATGAGAGGTTAATCGTCAGCGTCGCAGATTCTTTTCCGCATCGCAATTTCTTCCAGATTCATATAAGAAGTTAATCGTAACCGTCGCAGATATTACCATCGCAGATTTTCTGTCGCATCGCAATTTCTGTTAGATTCATATGAGAGGTTAATCCTTCAGCGTCGCAGATTCTTTTCCGCATCGCAATTTCTTCCAGATTCATATAAGAGGTTAATCGTAAGCGTCGCAGATATTACCATCGCAGATTTTTTTCCGCATCGCTATTTCTGTTAGATTCGTATAAGAGGTTAATCGTCAGCGTCGCACGTTTTACCATCGCAGATTCATTTTTGCTTTGCGATTTCTTCCTCAGCGCAATTTCTTCGTCGCAGGTTAAATCCCAAGTGTAGTTTCAGGTTGTATTCAGTAATATTTTTTTCTGCCCTCCGGCCGGAAAGTGGCAACTTTCTGGCCACTGCGCTAAACGAAGTTGCCGCTTTCCGGCTCCGTCGAGCAGAAATAGTATATTGTGCACCAAGGGAGCAACGGACGTTTTCGCTCCCGAGCGTGGGTTTGCCACCCGAGCCGAAGGCGAGGGGGGTATCCACGCTCGGGAGCGAAAACGTCCAATGCGACCGTGGTGCACACGATATTTTATTCCCTACATGAACGGAAGCCGATTTCGCGGGCAGATCAGTGCTTACATTTTAGGTTATGTGACGTAACTACAATAGAGATTAGGGAGATAAATTCTTTATTCACGGTCTTTTGGTCGGTACGGCAGATCAAACTGGTAGATAAATTCTTCATTCACTGTCTTCACTCCCACAGCGGGAGTAGAAACTTCTCGGTCGATAAAACCGCTCTTTGGCCCCCGAAAATAGATAGCGAAATCGGCCTTACCGGTCATGTATGGAATAAAATAGTATACACACCTTGGCCAGTAAATAAGAAAGCCTCAGATCACATGTTTGTCAGCCTCGGCGTCGCCTCGGCCAACAATTACATGTGATCTGAGACGTTTCTTACTTTACTGGCCTAGGTACGTAATATACTAGTACATGGTGAAAAAAGTCCAGAAAAAAAAATTGAAAATTCTGTATGGAATGAAAAAAGTGTGATTTCACTTATAGTGGTTTGGAAACGATAATATTCTGATTGAGATCCTGTCATGTCTTTAATTTACTTCGGGTATTTCCGGAATACTTCCGGAATACTTCGGGTATTTCCGGAAGACTTCGGGTCTTTCCGGAAGACTTCGGGTATTTTCGGAAGACTTCGGGACTATAGAACTTTCCCGTCTTAAAAGATCCATGTCAGGAATTATCGAAAATCTCGGAATTTTGTCACCGCGATAAGCCCTCTGCCGATTGGCTGTTGGTGTCGTCGCCTGTGAGCGTGAATAGTGTGAACGTGTCGCTTGCGTTCGACTTCACATCGAGCCCAGTTTGAATTGTCAGTTCGGCAAAGAGGTTTTATATTTCCAAAACAATAGTTGAAGTGAAGGATTATTCTAATTTGCTATAATTCGCGAGTCTATTCTGCCGAAAAATGTAAAGAGGCTGCACGGTATAATCGGACGAATGATGTCAGTATAGACATATGCGATATACTATTTTTATCAGTATAAGCGTGAAATTAATGTCAAACAGTTTGACAGATGGACGGGTTGAACGTTGACAGATGATTGCAGACGTTTGACAGTTCCACTCGCGTGCTCTTCTATCTAACTTACGTTCGAACAGATTCGCGAAAGGACGTGAACATATCGCTTGCACATCAGTATCCCAATATGAAACAGTTTGGTATCCCATGAAACATGTGGTGATTTTAAGCAACTTTTTACCAATTAAAATGAGAGCAACAAGATGTGTAATTGTTGATCATCGATCGAACATAGTAAATTGGGGAAAGAGTTCTCACAGTTTACTTTAACACAAAATATGAGAGCACTACCAGAAGAAATGAACTTCCCAAAATTTATATTAGACGTAGGAAGTGTTATTTTATTATTGAATGATGCTGAAAGTAATATTTTACTGCCACAACACTGCGTAGCACCGGCGAACTCAAACATAGTCGATCAAGTATACGGGCAATGCATTCAAAGAAAACAATATAAAGAAGCTGCAAAATGTGCAATACTTTCCGCTAGAAATGTTGACGTCGATGAAATCCACAGGAGCGTCGTGGAACTGCTTGATCGAACCATATATGGATCGAACAGGAGAAAAAAATCGACACAAGCGCGGTCGACACTGTAGAATACAGTGACAAAAACGAAGAGATAAATGAAGCACTTTTACCAGAATATTTAAACTCATTGACACCATCAAGCTTACCGCCCCATGAATTACGTTCTCAGAAGGTATTGCATCATAATGCTTATCCGGAATCTGAGTATCAATGAAGGCCTTTGCAATGGCACGAGATTGATGATTCTAGACCTTGCCAATAATAGGTATGTTGTGATGTGAAATACTGACAGGTGACAAATCTGGCGAAATTATCTATTTACACCGTATAACATTACATTGCGAAGATATACACCCGTGTAGAAAATTGTTTAGGCATCCCAAATTAACAAGAGGCCCCTGTTAGGCATCAATATGGCATCCACTATAAGGGATTCCCATCTGTTACCAAACTAGGGCCAAGTTAGGGCTTATCAAGGCATCCAAGTTGATTGTGCCCTGGCGTGCCCAACTAGTACCAAACTTGGACCAAGTTAGGGCTTCCCGTGTAGAAATTTGGTCAGGGGGGCAATCAGGCCCTGATTATTTGGCCTGATCACAGTTCAGGCCCTGATGATGACATGTAACATTCGGCACGGCGGGCCCCGATCTGGTTTTAGTATAAATGATTAGACCCTGATCAGGCCCTGGTCAGGCCCTGATCTGCTGACCTCTCCACAATCCAAGCGGTATATTTATTTAAGAATAACGAACTAATCGGGCCCTGATCAGGCAATTGTGAGGGTATTGCTCAGGGCCTAATAAGCTATCCTCAAAAACATACTGCTAAGATTTTGACAATGCCAGTATATCAGGGCTTGACCGGGGCCTGATCAATTATCCTACAAAAATTGAAAATATCGGGGCCTGATCTGCGAAATGTTACATTTTCAGTCGGGACCAGAAATGGACACTTTAATGGGGGCCCTAACATTGGTCAGGCCTTCCCTAACAAATTTCTACACGGGTTATTCAGGCATCCAAGCTACTTGCTAGTCTTGGCGTGGCCAACTTGTGCCAAACTTGGGCGCATTCGGGCTTACTTAAGTATCCAAGTTAATTTTATCCAGGCTCTCCTAACCTTTGCCAAAGTTGGGCCAAGTTCAGGCTTATTTGGATATCCAAGTTAATTTCGTCCAGGCTTCCCTAACCTTTGCCGAACTTGGGCCAAGTTCCGGTTTATCTGGATATCCACGTTAATTTCGTCCAGGCTCTCCGAACCTTTGCCGAGCTTGGGCCAAGTTCGGGCTTATTTGGATACCCAAGTTAATTTCGTCCAGGCTCTCCGAACCTTTGCCAAGTTTGGGCCAAATTCGGGCTTATTTGGATACCCAAGTTAATTTCGTTCAGGCTCTCCGAACCTTTGCCAAACTTGGTCCAAGTTCCGGTTTATCTGGATTTTCAAGTTAATTTTGTCCAGACTTTCCTAACCTTTGCCAAACTTGGGCCAAGTTTCGGTTCATCTGGATTTTCAATTCAATTTCGTTCAGGCTTTCCTAACCTTTGTCAAACTTGGGCCAAGTTCAGGTTCATCTGGATTTTCAAGTTAATTTCGTCCAGGATTTCCTAACCTTTGCCAAACTTGGTCCAAGTTCCGGTTTATCTGGATTTTCAAGTCAATTTTGGCCAGACTTTCCTATCCTTTGCCAAACTTGGGCCAAGTTCCGGTTTATCTGGATTTTCAAGTTAATTTTGTCCAGACTTTCCTAACCTTTGCCAAACTTGGGCCAAATTCCAGTTTATCTGGACTTTCAAGTTAATTTCGTCCAGGCTTTCCTAACCTTTGCCAAACTTGGGCCAAGTTCCGGTTTATCTAGATTTTCAAGTTATTTTTGTCCAGACTTTCCTAACCTTTACCAAACTTGGGCCGAGTTGGGGCTCATCCAGGCATTACAATTGATTTTGTCCGGCGTTTCCTAGCCTGTGCCCAGCTTGGAACTAATTCGGGCTAGTTGGGTTGTAAGGAAAAGTACATGATTATGACATAGCGACCTTCTCCGCTCGTCTTAATAACTATAATCGTCAGTCTTTTAAGTTAGTGTCCACTCTTCCTCCCAATACTATGAATTTTTTATTCGTGGTCCTCTGTTAACAAAGACCTGGTGGTCGTGCGGACAGCGTACTGGATTCATAACTGGAAGATCGGAGGGTCGCAGGTTCGAGACCGGTGGTGGACGTGAAAATTTTCATTTGATGAAACTCAGCGATTCATTAGAAAAAAAGTGAATCATCGTTACTTGATTGAAATCGAAAAACTTCCAAAATAAATTTTTTGAAATATTTTTATAATTGATAGGGCATAGGCAAAGACAGCCAATAAAGGCCCAAGGTTGCCGAATATTCTAGGTCCAAGTTTATCGGCCAATTTGTGCCCAAGATTGTCAACCTATACAGGCCCAAATTTTACATCCAAAGTTGGCCTTTGTTTGGCTACCTATTTTGGCCGAAGCTTGAGCGTTCGTGCAGGGCCAAGTGGAAAAAGCGTGACATTTGGACACTGGCCCAATACGGATAACCAAACTTGGGCCTAGAGTATATCAAGGAAAAATAACTAGGCCCCTGTTAGCGCCCGGAAAAAAATTCTACACGGGCACCTGTCACCCTTTCACATTTAAGTGACGTCAATTTCCAATATAGTTTGCCGTTGCAATGACTATTAACAAAGCAAAAGGGCAAACATTTGAAAAAATCAGAATAGATCTCCGTAAAGATATATTCAATCACGGTCAGCTATACGTGACGTGACCGTATCACCAGTACGATCCTGGGATAGTTTGAAAGTATACCTTGGCGAACAACGAAGAGGCAATTCAGTCAAAAATCACGTATTCACAGAATTGTTTACTTGAATCGTTCAATTAAACAAACATTTTAAGAAGAACAAAGAATTTAAAAAAGTATTCGAACAAAAATGAAAAAGACTAAATGAAAATAAATAAAATGAAAGCGCTACAGCGCTAACAAAGATCAATCGCGCGCGAAGCGCGCGTGCTGCCCTAGTATATAATATAGAGCGGTGACGGACAGTGCCGCAGGGGGGTCCGCGTGGGGGAATAAGCCGGGGGGTGGGGGTCATCGTCGTCGACCTTCAAAATCTTGACACGGCGGTGGCGGCGATATCTTTATATAATATAGAACGATATATACGAAGCATTAGAGTTGGTGTCGGTATCGCGAGAAATATCAAATATATTTTACATATATGAAAAATGTAAATATATCATAAATTACTTATAAAGGACATATATTTAGGTTGAAATATATTTTTCATGTACTTCACAAAATATATATACTTCCGTACGGGATAAGTGAGAGTAACGTAAAGAAAAAAACTAATTGAGAGTCAAGTGGATCGATAGCTTCCACGTCAGCATTGCAATTATTCACACACATCATCAACAGGTGAAAAAAACCTGTTCTGTAGATAAACGTAGAAATATTTTTGCATCAAGGAGTAAAATATTCTCGATACAACAAGGATACAATATTCAAACTGAGAATATTTGAATTATTGATTTCAATTCCAACAGCCAAACTGGAACTCATGGACGTATATCGAAAGCAATCAATTTTTCAAGTATTGTGTCACGAAATATTTAACAGCACACTTAACATTTTGTAGCACGTTTGTTCTGCAGGTGGTAAGATTCATTGAATCGTTACAAATAAAAACGATGCCTATGTCATCACGACATAGATAAAAGAATGAAACACGAGCGGAACAGGGCCGTTCGTGAAAGTTTTTGTTTTTAAACTTTCAATTTGTGGCGACATCGGTGCATAGTAGACGGTACTACATTCCACGTTGATTGCCCTCGATAATAGCAATTAAATAATAGTTATGCAACATAAAAATAAAGGATATTGTAAATAATGAGATACCCATGTAAAGTTGATAGCCACAACTCTGATGCCAACAGTCCGCAGCTCACCTCCGACCAAGGCCAATCACAATATCGTCAACTCACTTCAGACGCACGATCACTTCTGACATCTACGTAGATCTAAATTTTTGGAAATCGCAGTTATATACGGATCTCCAAGTATATCGGTAGATCTACGTAGTGTTTCAAACTGATCTAATGTGACGTCTAAATTCCTGTTGGATCTATATAAATATTCAGCCAGATATTGTTAGATTTACTTTGGATCTAGTAAGATCCGAAATGAGAATTACATCTCATAATATTACAGTAGAACATTGTTACTCATTGAAGCCAAGTAGATGTATTTGAGACCGGGGCAAAATGATCCCCCTAAGAGAAAAATTATGACTATAGGCAATTCCATATCAAGTGATCAAGGCTTTTGGGACAAATTTTTCTGATCTTGACGGCAATCTAAAAAAAAGTAGTTCACGATGAAAAAAAAAAATAGTTGCCAGAGCTTTTTTTTTATATTCTCAATATTTTTGAAGTTATGCAACCTCTTCGTTTTGACGCATTTTTTTTTTTCGAAAAATCATAACTCCAGCTACGTTGGTCATAGGGAGATTAACTTGGGTTCATTTTATTCGCAAAAGAATATAGTTTTTAGAAAAAAAGGGCATTGAGATTTTCGATCGCTCAACATAAAATTGTCTCCATTTTCCGAAACAATTAGAGATAGCCGGAGTTGTGATTGTTCGAAAAAAAAAAAAATGCGCCAAAACGAAGAGGTTGCATATAACTTAAAAAATATTGAGGATATAAAAAAAAAGCTCTGACAACTATTTTTTTTTTTTTTTATCGTGAACTACTTTTTCTTAGATTGCCGTCAAGATCAGAAAAATTTGTCCTAAAGCCTTGCTCACTTGATATGGAATTGTCAACATCTAGGTTTAAAAGTTCAATATTCAGTACCAAACTGTTTTTTCGATCGAATTATTTGATTTCTTGCAAAGTTACCTATTTTTACACTTGGTTTTTAGTTACCAACAACAACAGAAGTTGTTTTCGAATGCAAAATGATCACCACGATAGTTCATGATAGTGGTGATCATTTTGCCCCAGGTATAGCGTATCGCAATCTTCAGATAACATCGACATTTCGTTTATTAATGAAATACAATGTTTACACAGATCGACGTATGGCAATCTCAGAACTATTGATATTCATTTCAGACAGCTGCCACTCCCGCGCGATCATCTCTCTTCGTAACTAAAAGTTCTCTCATCGGTCAAATTCATCAGTAAAATTGACATCTTTAGTTCAATGAAATGATACACTCTCATTCATTTCAAAAACAGCTCATCCTCCAGCGCTAATAAAACGGTGACATCGAAAAGCGAGACATTCGATCAACGGCCGAGTTCGGGCACGAACATGAACTTTTTTAGATAGGAGGAAATGCATGAAAAAGTTTCTTGTTTGCACGCCGTGCGCGACAAGAATCTTGTTGTGCACGCTGGATCTGCGCAAAACGAAGTGCGCGGGTCCGGCGTGTTACATTGCCATTGACGACGTAAACGTCAGAAAAGTGCCAGAATATACACGCGCCGCACGGCGAAACAAGAAACTTTTTCATGCATGCGTGATAAAAAAAAATATACGACCTTTTGCCAAAATCGAGTTTTTGGCGCTTACGACCTTATGCCACGCGATATTTAACAGTACACTTAACATTTTGTAGCACGTATGTTCTGCAGGTGTTAGGATTCATTGAATCGTGAAAAATAAAGGCTATGCGCACGTCATCACGATATAGATAAAATGTGTTTGTTGAACGTTATGCTCTTTCTTTGGAACCATTTTATTCTCTACATTTTATGCTACACGGAATGTTCAAACTATTTTCAACATGTCAGGTTCCACTCGATTCGTCAAGTATTGTCATGATATCCTGATTTTGGTTTCAGGAATCGGCCACACAGCCCAGGCTACCACCCACGGTGAGTTAAAGATACAGAGGTTTTCGATGGTGACAGATATTCGCTTGTTGTTCGAATTTATAACGTTATGCTCTTTGTTTGGAACCATTTTATTCTCTACATTTTATGCTACACGGAATGTTCAAACCATTTTCAACATGTCAGGTTCCACTCGATTCGTCAAGTATTGTCATGATATCCTGATTTTGGTTTCAGGAATCGGCCACACAGCCCAGGCTACCCCCCACGGTGAGTTAAAGATACAGAGGTTTTCGATGGTGACAGATATTCGCTTGTTGTTCGAATTTATAACGTTCAATGTTCAAACCATTTTCAACATGTCAGGTTCCACAGTCCACTCGATTCGTCAAGTATTGGCATGATATCCTGATTTTTGTTTCAGGTGTCGACCCAACCGCGGCTGGCATAATCAGAAGTAAGTTAAAGATAGAGAGATTTTCGATAACGACAGATATTCACTTGTTGTTCGAATTTAGCTCAAGCGAGTCGAGCACCGCGGAATGACGACTTAATCACAGTCCTCTTTACTTAAATTTCAGCTGCCGTGGCAACTCTCACAAACCAACTGCAGGAGATGTTTGCGAATGGTATTAGACGGTCGGTCGCCAGTAAGTTCAAAACAATGTCACCCAATGAAGATATCAGGAAGTAAGAGGGAAGGAGACGACACTCAAACCTGCGTGCCAGCAAAAAGTGGGACCGCTTTTCAGGTAGGGTTCGTAGTACCGATTCCCGCCAATCGCCGCGTACGTGTTCTCCGGTCGTTCGAAATACGTAAGACGTAAACGACGTAAACAAACAACTGTCAACTAGTAACCCAGTAACCTCAAATCTAAGATCGGTATCCTAGAATTTCTGAATCAAAAAATCAAATCCACATGGTAAAAAAAAGCGTGGTCATGTCGTGTTTCATACCGGGATGTAAATCGTGATACATACGTGACAGCGGACAACAACTTTCACATATAGCAGACGCTGCGCAGTCGGCCATTTCGTTAGGCATCAGCTGTCATACTCAACAATCATAATATCTGAACGACCGAACATCAACTGCGCTCAGAGCGGCAAAACGTTGTACTAACGAACTCTGCGCTGAAATCTGGCCCGCTTTGGTTCTTCGGAGTGTCGTCTCCTTCCCTCTTACTTCCTGGAAGATATTCAAGTAATAGCTACTAAGACATGCGTCAAATATTGACAAAGTAGAATAGTGTCATGACGTACCTATTTTATTTTGCAGTTGCCGGTTCCCAGGTGACCGAAGCAGACGCTGGTAAGTGATAAGTGGATACACTCACTTGACCAATTTATACGTCTACCAAAACGCTCGAATTATCTTTGTCTCCGTATTCTGGAAAATCATTCCGTTTGATATTCAGGACCTCTCTATTCCTATTTCAGTTGCTTTGACGATAGCCGGAACCGAGTTCGCAGCCGCTGTAAATTCTGTCCTAGCGGGTCACGGGGGTGAGTTGTAGACGACTTTTACCCTATAAAAATGTTTTTGTGATCTACTGTTCGCTTCACATTTCAGGGTGAAGTCAAGAAATTGTTTTAATTGACCGCGATTTTTTATTTTGATTCTTCATATTTCAGTCTTTTTTTCACTTATTGCCATTATGTCATGCGTCAATTCGTGAATTTTCACTTTGTCATGATACGCCTATTTTATTTTCAGGAGACAGAGACCAAATTTATAACGGATTCATGCGTAAGTGACACTCATTCGAAAAATACATCAAGCCTAGCTTGATTTTCATCCAGCTGTTGTTAGAACTGAGTGAGAGTCGAAGACGACTTGATCATAACCTCTGTATTCCAATTTCAGGTTTAGTCAACCCTGCACGAAGAGAGAGAATGATATCCGATACGCGAAGAATTGAATCGACACCCAACCGTAAGTTGAAGACGATTGTGCCCATCTAGAATATCACGCCTCAATTAGCACTTGAAAATTGTCTAAATTATTGAGGTATCTTTTAATTTCCAGGTGACCCCCAGCAGATCGAAGATGCTGTGACCTTATTTACTGAAGTATTCGACTCACTCATCTCCGAAGTCCCTGGGTTGTTGAATGCTGCTTTCATGGTTGCCTCTAGTAAGTTGGAAACAATCGTACCATTACAGCTATATATTTGAAAAAATAATGAAAATAAAAAAAATGAAAATGGTGCTTACGACCTTCTGCTTTTAACTACCAATATTTTTTATTGAATTTTTTTAAATGGTCGTTCTTTCAATTTATCTTTGCGTTTTTCGAGTTTTTACAACTATTTGGAAAAATTATTAAAAATCATGAAAGAAAATGGTGCTTCCGACGTTTTGCCTTTACGTTGCTTTTTATTTTTCCTTAAAAATTGTAATGAAAGAACGACGTATCCGCCAAACTTATGAGCTTTTGCACTTACATAATTGAAATTACGAGATCGAAAAATGTAAGTTACATTTTTCGATCTCGTAATTTCAATTGATCTATACGTTTTGGCCGTTTTCAGAGCGAATGGCGTGAAAAAAATATATACGACCTTTTGCTACCAAAATCGCGTTTTTGGCGCTTACGACCTTATGCCATCCCTACTGAAAAAGATCCTATGAAATATTACATGAAAAAGTACATAATAAATTACATGATAAATTTTATAAAGTTATGACTGGATTCCTGATACGAATTATCATGTACTTTATCATATGATTTTTGTTCTAACCATTGAGTTGTACAAATACACATAATTTATTACCTAATTTATCGTAGGATGTTTCACATGATCAGATTTTATGATAGAAAAAAAAGGGGGGACACCCGAGTCGGGATCGAACCGTGGTCCTTCGAATTTCGAAGCAGTGACGCTACTTTTTTTTTTTAAAGAAGATTTATTTGATTACAAAAGTACAGTATAATAGGCAGGTACAAATAAACTTATGAAAAAGACCTTATAAATGCTAATCATTTTTTTTGGGAAGGGTGGCTTGTGTTTTAAGCTCTCTCCTGCCAATTGGATGTGAGATGATTGTGGGTCTCTGCTTGTTTTTTTATGGGTTTGCGTGTTTGTGCTGCTAAACCGTTTCCAGTGAGACTTGAATATTTGGGGGTTATGTCGGTTGGGTGGGAAAAACTCCAATAATTTATTGGAGTAGGTAAAACCACGACATCAGGTATTAGGAATAGGAGGGGATAGCAGGGTTTCTTAAAACTAAGGTGGGCTCTTAAGATAGAGGTGCACGGAAAAAATACAATTGCTACAGTTACAAAACAAGATTTGTAAAAAAATTTACTCGACTATTTGTTATCTTGACAGAAGAGAAAGTCATTTTGACTATGTTATCATGTAAATCCACACGCCGGTATTGTTACATTTACATGGGTATTTTAGTAAGAATATTCAGTAAGCCTTACATTGGAAGCTTGTACACATAACACCGGGCATCTATTGTGTTAACAGGGTTTTTTAACATTACTCAAATAGTAATATTAACAACTGTGGGACAGTAATTTGAGACTCAGAGAGTGGTCACTGTTACATGGCACTTTTGTCAATTCCATTCACCGAGCATTGATCGTGGTACTAGAGTGTGCATGTACAATTGACTCAGGTGCGACAGTAATTCGAGACTTAGAGAGTAGTAACTGTTACATTGCACTTTTGTCAATTCCAGTAACTGAACTTTGCCTGTGATACAAGACTGATCATGTGCCATCTACTCATGTGCGACAGTAATTTGGGACTTGGGTAGTAGTTATACTGTTGCATGGCACTCTGGTAAATTCCAGTCACCGAGCATTGGTTGTGGTACTAGAGTGCGCATGTACAACACAAACGCTGCTAATTTTAACATAAAAATCCCGTTCACCAACACAACACAGCATTTTATCTCAAAATTTACTACTGGAATACGTTGATCTGATATTGGAACAAAAATGGCTGCCGTCATCGGATTTACCCTACACTCTAGAGTCACTATATACGTGTCGCGTACGGTCTAGTTGATCCTAACAATCTGATTTTTTCCTAAATTTTCCTAAAATGTACTAAAAATGTGATACGCCAACTCGATTTCATTATTGCATCTGCAGAAATCCTATATAGAAAAAATTTGAATGCTCTACTAAGCGATGGTATAGCGTAGTGGTTAAGGATGTATAGGCTATACAATCTCAACCAAAAGTGAGTCTCGTCGTCAATATTGAGTACTTCGAGATGAGATAAAAATCGGAAAAAAATCAACCACAATCAAGATGATAAGAATATTCATTTTCAATAATAATAATGCCCAAAAGTTATCAACAAATTGTTTAAACAAATCATTGTTTAACAAATTTCCTGGTGACGTTATTTTTTTTTCATGTCAAATGAATTCGTTAATCATTCTGAATACACATGAATTTTTTCAGAATTTTGTCACTTTTTTGAAATTTCCGTTTTCGGAAATTTCTAAAGGCTGTATTTACAAAACTATTAGTTCCACTCTCCGGAAACTTCGGAATTGTAATCTACATTGTTTCCAAAATAACATATCCAAAATTCAAATTTTTTTCTCCATTTTTCAAAATCAAAAACGGAAATTTCAAAAAAGTGACAAAATTCTGAAAAAATTCATATGTATTCAGAAAAATTAACGAATTCATTTGACATGAAAAAAAAATAACGTCACCAGGAAATTTGTTGAACAATGATTTGTTTAAACAATTTGTTGATAACTTTTGGGCATTATTATTATTGACAATGAATACTCTTATCATCTTGATTGTGGTTGATTTTTTTCCGATTTTTATCTCATCTCGAAGTACTCAATATTGACGACGAGACTCACTTTTGGTTGAGATTGTATAGCCTATACATCCTTAAGGCGTGCGACTCATAATGCGATCACCGGTGAGCGTCCCGGTTCAAACCCCCGACTAGGATTAGGAATTGCGAAATTTATCACAGCGGACTTGAAATGCGTTTTTCTTTACATGTATGTTTAAATATGTATCAAAATATCCTATACTCGACATATCTCATATCACAACGTAAACTTAGAAAACATTCTTTTTATTTGAATTTTAGTTTCGGCCATTTACATTTGCAATTTTTACTCTCGCGTCTTGTAAAAGTAACAACCAAAAATACTGAGGTCAGCAGTATAACTTGTGTCATTCGAACTATAGTTTAGTTCTACGGCCACAGAAGACAACAGTCATCTCAACTAAAGCTCTTGTGAATATTACAATTCTACGTTCTAAGAATAACAAGTGACTTCAACTATGATGAATGTACTGCATTTGTTCATTTGACAAAATACTTTTGTCATCCCAACTGAACTCGGTTGACAAGTTTACCCTTGTTGACGTAACAAAAGACTTCGCTTGTCCGCTATTTAGCACAGGACTTTTGTAAAATTTACACTATATTTTGTAAGTGTAACATTTCTTTTTTTTCCGTGTGGGTATTTACATATTTACAATATTTACATTGGTGTGTGTGTGTGTGTGTGTGTGCGTGCGTGTGAGAGTGTGTGTATGTGTGTGTTGAGTGCTATTCAGCTGTTGTGGTGGGATTTTATGTAGTCTATACGTCTGGTTTTCAGTTTGTCGTGGTGTTTGGAGTTGTCATTTGTCCACCAGTACTTTTTGTGGTTTAGTCTACTGAAATTGTTGATGTCGGTATCTGGGAGTGCTGTAGAGTATACAAATTTGTGATCGTCCGTCGGGTCTTCGTCACCTGTCCAGGCTAGTCGCTTGTTAGCTCTGTTTCTCCGCCAGTGGTAGATGAGTGGTATGTTGTGTTCGTTTTGAATTTGTCCGCGATGGTCGAAGATAAGGAATGATTGGGGTTGAAGGTATCCCGTACGGTTCATACCGGTTATTGCCAGTTCGTTCGTGGTTGCAAGTCCTTTAATTATGTCGTTATTTGTGGTGGGTAGTTTACTAAAGTAGTTTCTAGTGAGTGTGAGTATGAATGAGTCTATGCGCGGGATGTCAGCTTTTTGGTAAATGGCGTTGTTGCTTGTCATGCGTCTGAAATTTGAGTGTATGGATCTGTAGTTGCTCAGACATGATCGTAGGCAGGCTCTTTCCAGCATTCGGAATTGCTCCATTAGTGCTGCTCCTACGTTCCATGAGATTGGGGCCGCATAGGTGATGATGGGTCTTATTAGAAGTTGATAGCAGATTACTTTAGCTTTGTGTTCGAGGTGCTTGTTGTGGAAAAGTCTGCTGTTTGCCCTTATGCCCTTATGGCTTTCTTTGCCTTTTCAAGCTGGATGGTGTGGTGTTGGTTGCCTCGTATTAGGTGGTCGATATTGTATCCAAGGTATTTTACCGTTTTTCTGTGTGGGATGGTTATTATCTGCTGTGTGCCGGGTTTGTGAGTCTGTATATGGAATTCTCGTAGTTCTTTTTTGGTTTTCGTCGAGAGGTCGTCTGTGAGACCACGGAATACGATGGACTCGCACTTGTCTGGATTCATTCTAAGGTTCCAAGTAGAGTAACAATCGTTGATCCTGTTTGTCACCGAGGTGAGGGTATCTTGTATATTTTTTACGTTTTTGCCAGCCGCGTATATTATCAGGTCGTCTGCGTAGGCTATCGAATGCGTGTTGTTGTTTGCATTCAGGTTGAAGGCATTGAGTATGTCGCTCGTGAGTATATTGAATAGGATTGGGGAGTTGACCGTTCCTTGCTGAAGTCCTTCCTCTATTTTGAAGGTTTCGGTGGAGGTGTGCGCGCCGTCCCAGGTTATGAAGGACTTATTGGAGATCATATCTCAGATGATGTGGGTTAGCCATGATGGGAAGCGGTTTTTTGTTAGTTTGTACAGCAGGCCATTCAGCCAGACGGAATCAAAGGCTTTTTCCAGATCGATTAGTACCGCACCCACATGTTGGCGCTTGTGTAGGTAGAGGTTAAAGTCCGAAAGAAGTTTGTGTATAGCATGTGTGGTAGAGTGGTTCGAACGGAATCCGTATTGGTTGTTAGGTATAATTTTATTGGTGTCGCAGAACTGTGTTATGTGTGTGTTTATGAGAATTTCGTATACTTTGCTTAGCGATGGGGTAAGGCTTATGGGTCTGTAGCTGGCTGGTTGTGTGGGGTCTTTGCCTTTCTTCAGTATTGGTAGAACTTTTGCGCATTTCCATTGGGAAGGGAAGTATTGGTGGTTTAGCGCGTTGTTCAAGATTATGGTGAGGGCTGCGATGAGCTTAGGTGTGAGGTGTTTGATTACTATTGGCGGAATTTTGTCTAGTCCAGCGGAGGTTTTATTCGGGAGTTTTTTGATAACTATGCTGAGGGAGTTTTCATTGCAGAAGATGTCGTCTAGGTCTTGGTCTGTTTGGTTCGAAGCTTTATTTTGGGATGTGAATTGTGTGTGCGTGATGGATGCGCGTTTGTTTTGTGAGTGTTCGTCTTCAAGTTTTCTAGCGTTATCGTCAATAATGTCTTTGAGTCTGGTGTTAGCCGTGTAGGGTTTGGGTGAGTTTATTTGTTCGTAGTGTGCGCCTATTATGTTGAGTTTGTCGGGAGGCTCTGAGATGATGTATGTATCGTTTATTTTTTGAACTTTGTCTATTTCGATGTTGCTTCGCTCTGTGATATTCGCGTTATTGTTATTTAGGTGTATGCAGTCGATTGATAGGGGGTCTCTAGGTCAGAGTAGTTTGTTCAGTTTGGGGAAAAAAGTGTCGGATTTACGGTGGTTGATTTGTTTTAGGAGGGCCGTCCAGTATTTCGTCACAGACTTTTTGAATTCTTGTCTTAGGGTGTTTTTGATTTCCGCAAGTCACTTTTTAGTTCCGATAGTTTCGCGTTTACGAGATGTTGGATCTGATCTTTGTAATCTGTGAAGTTTTGTTATCAAACGGGATTTTTTGGATTGCAGTTGTTTAATTTTGTGTGTTATGTGTTTTAGGACTGATGTTTTGGGTGTGAATGTGGGTACGGTAGAGTCTATGGTTCTAAGGATGGCGTCATTGAGTTTAGTTAGCTGGTCGTCGATCTCCGTTATTGTGAGGTTGCGTACGTCTGTAATAGTCTCGGTGTCTTCTTCGTCTAGTTTCTTGGAGAATTTCTTCCATTTGGTTGATTTGAAGTTGTGGGTGTGCGTCGAGTTGATGTTGGTGATGGGGAGGTTTATGTCTGAAGGGAATTTGGTGGTTAAATTTATGTCTTTGTGGTCGCTGTCGTACGGAAGGGTGGTCAATTTGTTGTTTATTTTGTTGCAGATTTGAATTCTTGCATGTGAGAGGCAGATATCAAGGAATGTGTTGGCTGGTGTCAATGTGGGTTCAATTGGTGTGTGTACGGCCAGTCTGAATTTAACGAAATTGTCTTTTCCCCATTTTTTGAGATAACGACCACGTTGGTTTGTGGCTCTGTCTCCCCAGTCTTTGTGTCTGGTGTTGAAGTCTCCAGCGATGAGATAAAGGTTGTTGGGGTTGTCGAGTTTTAGGTCTGAGAATAGTCGGTGGAGTTCGTCAATGAATAGTTTTCTGTTATCGTTTGTCGCGTATAGGCTAATTATGAAGTGATTGTATGGTTTCGGTCCCGGTATGTTTATAATTGTGTATTCAATAATTTCGTTGTGTTGGGAAGTGGGGTATTTCAGTATTGTGCGTTTGTAGCGTATAGGCTAATTATGAAGTGATTGTATGGTTTCGGTCCCGGTATGTTTATAATTGTGTATTCAATAATTTCGTTGTGTTGGGAAGTGGGGTATTTCAGTATTGTGTGTGGGATGTCTTTTTTGATGAGGATAGCCGTACCGCCGCCTTGGATGGCCCCTGGTCTGTCAGTTCGTATGAGATGATGACTGTCGAATGAGATTTTGTGCTTTGCGTTTAGTTTTGTTTCGGATAAGAGTATTATGTCGTGGTCGTGGTCAAATAGAAAGCAGTGTAGGTCGTAGCGCTTGTTGTTAGATGAGATTGAGTTAGCGTTTATAGCGGTAATTCTGAGTTCAGTTAGAGGTGTGGTGGTGATAACCTTTTGATCGTTTCTGTTTGTGGTTTGTGTGGTCATTCTGTCCATACGTAGCTGAAAGGCACGTCGATGCGCTTAGCGTTCTCTGTGATTTTCTCGTTAATTTTTGCTACCTGGGCTGAGATCTGGAGTGATATTTGGGTGGCGATTAGGGTGCACGTTTCGTTTTTGAAATCTGGTAGGGGGTTGTTGTTTGGGTGGGGGTGGAAGTGTGTTGTTTGTGTGTGCGTAAGTGTACTGTGGGATCTGAGTAGGTGCGGAGAGGGCTGGTGCGTGTGAGGTGGTGTCTGCGACTTTATTACTGGTGAAGGTTCTGGGTTCGGGTTGTGAGGGTGTTTCGTCTGGTTTGGGATTTTGTCTGTTTAGGTTTGTCACAAATTTAAGATACGGGCATCCACCGTAAGAGGCAGGATGTCCCGTTTGGTTGCAGTTGGCACATTTGAGGTTCTCCTTACCTGCATCAGTGGCGATTGTGCATTCGCCTGGCTTGTGTGTGAGTGCGCATCTCACACAGCGCGAAGGGAGCTGACAATTTATGCTAGCGTGGCCGATGCGCTGGCATTTACGGCACTGAAATATTTTTTTCTTTTCCAGGTGTTCCCACCTAACGGATTGGTAGAGGAGGGTTTTGATTTTAAAAACATCTGTTAGATTCGAATTGTTACACGGAAAGAACTCTGTTGCGAATATCGTATGGGACGTTGTTGCTATTTTCGCATGAGAGTGTTCCATGCGAAGAAGGTATGAGAAAATTGCCATTATCGCATAATAACTTTGCGATTTTAGTATAAAAGTGTCTCATGCGAAAAAGGCAAACACCGATGCGATTATCGAATGAGAGCTATGCGCTGATCGCACGAGAGCTGTGCACTGAACGCACGAGAGCGATATGCGATGAACGCATAGATACCTCTATACCATGAACGCACGGAGTCTATGCGAAAAGAGCATAGGTCTCGAGCGTTTTGAAGATTTACAGACTGCGCATGCTCGAGAAGCCTGCAGGCGCTCACGTGTTGCCTCAGGTTCTCGAGCATGCGCAGTCTGTAAATCTTCAAAACGCTCGAGACCTATGCTCTTTTCGCATAGACTCCGTGCGTTTATGGTACAGAGGTATCTATGCGTTCATCGCATATCGCTCTCGTGCGTTCAGTGCACAGCTCTCGTACGATCAGCGCATAGCTCTCATTCGATAATCGCATCGGTGTTCGCCTTTTTCGCATGAGACACTTTTATACTAAAATCGCATGAATCTATACAACTTTAGCATGAATCTAAGCGATTTTAGTATGGCACACCCATTGCTTTTTTCGCATGGTACATTTCCATGCAATATTCGCAACAGAGTTCTTTCCGTGTAGAGAATTGATCCATGAAATGGAATCTGTACGGGTGATCTTTGTTGTATTGCATTTTTGAGACTTTTGTCAGTTTGGCGTTGGGTTTGTCTAGGGCTGTGAGTTCAGTTAGTACGTCCTCTTCCGAGAAATCTCCTTTTACTCCTTTTAGGATGAACGATTTAGGTTTCTCGTGCTTGGGGGTGAAGGTGTAGAACTGTGTGTCGTGTGATTTGAGGATGGTTATTATGTCTTTGTAAGCGATGTGCCCATACAGCATGCAACATTGCTGCAACATTGCTGCAATATTGCAATATCTCATCTTCATTACATTGCATCTGCAATATTGCAGCAAGGTTGCAGCAATATTGCAGATGCAATGTAATAAAGATGAAATATTGTAATATTGCAGCAAGGTTGCAGCAATATTGCAGATGCAATGTGATAAAGATGAAATATTGTAATATTGCAGCAATGTTGTAACAATGTTGCATGCTGTATGGCAAGAAATGCATCAAATCATGAGCAAATTATATCATAAGACATCTCATAAAGTGAAATCAAATTATAAAATGTGATATCAATATATCGACGTTCATAAATATATGAATATGAATGATCTGACAAACTTTTGTCAGATTAATAAATCTATGAGGATATCATACCCGGGAGAAAATGGTTCATAACATATATCTGTATAATAATTATCTATTCCCTATCTATATAAAGGAAATTGTACCTCGAAGTGGCCGGATTTTATAGCTGCGCTGTCATACAAATATTTATTTTTCTACGACAAAGCGCAATAATTAATTCATGTTTGCCAAAAAAATCCGACCAACGTTCAAATATACGCGTCGGCTCTTTTTACATACACATGACACGTAGAAAAAATTTGGATCGGTTCAAACGATCAGATGTCAATTCTTGTCCGTTTAGAGGTGGAATTCACTTCGCTTTGAAAGAAGTTTAAAGTTTCCTTATTTGAATTTTCGCGCCCGTGCGATTGACCCACGTGGCGATGTTGACAAGCTCGCATAGCGCGCGCTAGCATAATGGCGGTGTTCCAACGAATGGTTTCACTCATTCACTGCGTCGTATAGTTCTCGTACATCGTGCAGCTGCAGTTTATCATGTCCACAAAATAATCAAAACGAGTAAGTATTTATCTTGTCATGTACGCTCATATTTAGGATAAAATCATCCGACAGAATTATTATACGAATTGCCCTATCTGAATATACACGTTAATCCGTGTATCGAACATCTGACGGGTTTGAGGTTATGTACCGTACATTTTCCGACTATTGTGAGATACTGAAAAGATTAGATTTATGGCACTTTAGTTATCAATTGTTGTGACTATATCGCGTTTGCTCTAAAAACCGGCCATCTCGGGGCTGATCAGCTTATATCAGGTTATAACGCTGGTTATTCAGGCGAAATCCAAGATAGCCGGTTTTTCAAGCAGAATTCGAGATACTCGGTTTTGACGCAAATCCCAAGAAGGCCGGTTTTATTACGTGCCTGCCATGTCATTTTTACCACTTTCCCTCCTAAGAGGCGCCGCAGAGCTCTTCGTCTTAAGGGGAGACTTCGGTGAAATTTTGGGCGAAAATAGGTTTTGAAATTCTTACAATATTAAATAGATCAGATGTATAGAAAATCTTTTCGGTAGGCAAAATCTTCTTCGCAAGGTTCCTTGCTCTTACACTCTCATCGCAGGAGGCTGACATTTTTTCCACAGTCTATTCTACCATTATTCAAAAACTGCTGGATGTATTTTTTCTTATACCACCTCCAATAGCGATTTTCAGAATTTCATCAGTCCCTCCGAAAGTCTGTGGCTCGTAGATTTTCGTCGATAGCATACAGTCTTCGCTCGATGCTAGCTTAGCGTTAGTCGTGCCCTACCTCTATGTTCATCTCATTTATTTTATATTGTTTTCGTTCTACGGTTTCTACTTTCTACTTTCTACTATTAGTATATTGTCCTCTTACATATTTTTATTCAAACTTGTTGTGTTGTTATCATTGTACTGATTCTGAAAGGGCTGTGATATTTGAATAATTTTCCAAATATTTTGGCAGATTTAAATTAACTATGTTATCTTGTTCTACAGGTTTTTCATCAACTGGTGGATTCATCAGGCATCAATGTATGCACCTTTCGGAGAACTGTGTCTTCAAGAAGTCAAAACTGTTTGGTGAAACTTATTGTTAGTTAGTCGTATAGGCTTGAAAAGAGCACAGTACCAACGAGATACCATTATATTAGAAATTTTTTCTCATTATGTTTTCGATGTCTATTTTACTCGTATGCCAGACTCTATTATACTAGCTATACGGTTTCAATAATAACCTCTTTATATTATTTAGATGTATACATATATAATATGTATTTAGTGTAAATATGCATCACAGATGTTCATCAGATGAAATATAAGGGCGTTAATAATTATGGTTTGATAAAATGACGTACTCTTATATCAGGTTTCTTTCTATATAAAGCTGTGTTTGATGGTGTATTAGATGTCTATATCCCAGACAGCAGACAAGTTGCAGCAATGTTACTGCAATGTTGCTGCAACCTTGCTGCAACGTTACTACAGGGTTGTAAGATTGCAGCAACGTTGTAGCAACATTACTGTACTTGCTTGCTTTATGGGATTCTTGTTATGTTTAATTGTATCTAGCTTTTATGTACAATATATATTTTTTCCAATACAAAATTAATCGTCAGATGGTATTTTTTACTACCCAGATCTATTGAATTGAATAAATGCACGAATTGGTCAAACCTACTGGTAATATTGCGGCAACATCACAATATTGCAGAAAATGACATTGCAATATTGCAGCAATATTGCAATTGAAATGCAATAAAAGCGGACATAGCAATCTTGCTGCAACATTGCAGCAATATTGCCCGCAATATTGCACACATTGCGGTGTGACATTGCAGCAATGTTGCTGCAATATTGCAATGCTGTATGGGTGTGATTCGGTCGTGATAGTGGAGGTTTCTCCGTCTACTTGCTTCATTTTGAATGCGGTCTTACCTATCTTAGCTGCAATTAGCGCGTTAATTGTGATGTTTATTTTCTGGCCGTGAATGTGAATTGGGGGAGGTTTGCCTTTTGGCTGCGTTCTCTGTTCCTGTCCGGATTCCTGTAGTTGGCGGGAGGTCGCGTGGTCGGAGATGTCCATGTCGTTGTTTTCAGTCTGCTCGGTCCTGAGGGGGTCGGAGGGGTTCGGGTCTGCTACGGTAGATGACGTGCCCTGTCTGGTCGGTTGTTTTACGGCATTATTCGGTACTATCCAGTCCAAGGCCTCGTTGTCGGCGTTTTGGCGGGAGCTGCTGGGTCTCGCTTGATTTAGGTTCGGTTTTACATTGTGGGCCTGAGAGGCGCATCCGAGTTCTGTTAATGCCTTTTTGTAGAGCTTGTCTGCTTTATGAGTTGAAATTTTTTTGCTCTGGGATTTTTCGGGTCCATCCTGGTTGTTGTGGGGTTGGGTTGATGTGTCGAGGGTCTCCGGGTGTTTGCGTTTGGCTCCGGAGTCGGCCATATTGGACGATGGCGTGGCTCCTAGCCTCTCGATCTTGTGGCTTTAATTTGGTTACGTTTTTGAGGCACTTCAGGTGTTAGATGGGAGATGTTTCACTTGTTGGTTGATGCACCGGTATTATTTGGTCACATTGGTAAGAATTCGGAAGCTATGGTGGGTAGTTACTTAGCGAATTTTACGAAATTGACGGACGATCTGAGACGCGTGTCGTTGCGATACCGGCTCAGTCGAGACTCCAGCAGTGACGCTACCGCTTGAGCTACGGTACTTCATAGTAATGTAACAAAGTTTTGGGTTCATAAGCTTTGATATTATTGTGATTGATTTCAGTTTCTTCAAAGAAGTTGGAACTCGTAGAGCTAAAACCCATGTAAAACATCACACAATAAATTAGATGATAAATTATGTGTATTTGTAGAACGTAACGGTCAGAACAAAAATCATGTGATAAAGTACAGAATAATTTACAACATTCTTAATTTACATGATAATTCATATCATGAATCCGGTCATAACTTTATGAAATTTATTATAAACTTTTTCATGTAATATTTTACAATATCCTTTTCAGTAAGGATTAGACACGCGATATTTAAAAGCACACTTCAAATTTTTTAGCACGTATGTTCTGCAGGTGGTAAGATTCATTGAATCGTGAAAAATAAAAACTATGCGTATGTCATCACGATATAGATATGATGTGTTTTTTGAACGTTATGCTCTTTGTTCGGAACCATTTTATTCTCTACATTTTGTGCTACGCGGAATGTTCAAACCATTTTCAACATGTCAGGTTCCACTCGATTCGACAAGTATTGTCATGATATCCTGATTTTTGTTTCAGCATACAACCCAGGCGCGGCTGCCGCTGGGGCTAGCACAAGCGGAAGTAAGTTAAAGATACAGAGATTTTCGATAGATAACAGATATTCACTTGTTGTTCGAATTTAGCTCAAGCGAGTCGGGCACCGCGGAATGACGACTTAATCACAGTCCTCTTTACTTAAATTTCAGATCTAGTGACAGATGTCAGACACCAACCGGAGATATTTGCGGATGGTGTTAGACGGTCGGTCAGGAGTAAGTTCAAAACAATGTCAACCAATGAAGATATTCAAGTCATAGCTACTAAGGACTTGAACACAGTCCTCTTTACTTAAATTTCAGATCTAGTGACAGATGTCAGACACCAACTGGAGATATTTGCGGATGGTGTTAGACGGTCGGTCAGAAGTAAGTTCAAAACAATGTCAACCAATGAAGATATTAAAGTCATAGCTACTAAGGCTACTAAGTCATGCGTCAAATATTGACAAAGTACAATAGTGTCATGACGTACCTATTTTATTTTGCAGGTGGCGGTTCCAGGCTGAACGAAGGAGACGCTGGTAAGTGATAAGTGGATACACTTACTGGACCAATTTATACGTCTACCAAAACGCTCGAATTATCTTTGTCTCCGTATTCTGGAAAATCATTCCGTTTCATATTCAAGACCTCTCTGTTTCTCTTTCAGTTGCTTTGACGACTGCCGGAAAAAATCTCGCAGCCGCTGTAAATTCTGTCCTAGCGGGTCACGGGGGTAGGTTGTAGACGACTTTTACCCTTTAAAAATGTTTTTGTGATCTACTATTCGCTTCACATATCAGGTTGAAGTCGAGAAATTGTTTTAATTGACCGAGATTTTCTATTTTGATTCTTCATATTTCAGTCTTTTTTTCACTTATAGCCATTATATCATGCGTCAATTGGTGAATTTTCACTCTTGTCATGATACGCCTATTTTATTTTCAGGAGACAGAACCCAAATTGAGGCCGCATTCACGGGTAAGTGACACTCATTCAAAAAATACATCAAGCCTAGCTTGATTTTCATCCAGCTGATCATAACCTCTGTATTCCAATTTCAGGTTTATTCAACCGACTAAGAGGCAGAATGATATCCGATACGCGAAGAATTGAATCGACACCCGACCGTGAGTTGAAAACGATTGTGCCCATCTAGAATATCCCGCCTCAATTAGCACTTGAAAATGGTCTAAATTATTGAGGTATCTTTTAATTTCCAGGTACCCACATTCAGATCAAAGCTTCTGTGATCTCATTTACTCAAATATTCGACTCAATCGTCCCCCAAGTCAATGTGATTTTGGATATTGCTTACGCGGTTTCACCTAGTAAGTTGGAAACAATCGTACGATTAGCAATATAATTGTCATACTGAGATCTATCGTTTGCTACAAACCAAATTCCAATGAAGCTTTCATAAATTGATCTATTTCCTTAGTCTCCAGTTAGGCAAACGTATTTGATACTCAACATTCGATTCCTGATTTCAATTGTACCACCAGTTGAGTACTGCTAAACTACGATCCTGAATATTCGGACTTTTTATATTATTTCCAACATCAACTAAAATATGATGATTTCTTAAATTATAGTTTCAATGTGCTCTGGTAATTGCCATTGAATCGTAATTTCACTTTCTCAGGTGGATCTGGATCTGGATCTGGATAATCATAAATCCCATGCCAGTCCAGCTGAACCGAAGCAGCGGAGGAGACTATTGGTGAGTATTATCGACAGTATCTGCGCCTGATACGAAGATGCTGAATATATTTATTCACTAATTTTGGTGAATCTATTCGCAGCCCACTTCTTAGCAGCTATCGCGGAGCGGAATATTCGCAACCGCTTGTGCTAATCTGAAGAACTTTTTGTGGAAGAACGTAAGTCACCTGCTGGACGTAAGACTACCACTTTCTTCCAGCACGTCTTCCAATTGATACTGAATATGTATATACCAATGAGAATAATGCGAAGTAGCATAAGATTGTGAGCAATAAAAATCCATTTCGAAAATATTCATTCGCTGTATCGTATAAATTTTCCATTTCCCAAAACAGATTCCGAATACAATAGTATATTACACACCTAGGGCGGTAAAGTAGGCTATTCCAAACTGCATGTGAGATTGACACCCGAGCCGAAGGCGAGGGTGGCAAGAACGCAGTTTGGGATGGCCTGTTTCACGCCCGTGGGTTGTATACTATTTTTCACCACCCCCTGCATCGGAAAGCACGACTTCCCGTTCACGCAGCGGGCCGAAAGTCGTACTTTCCGTGCAGGTGTGGTGAAAAAGAATAAAGACATTCAGAGGCCCTCATAGAAACGATTACTTTTTCCTTCCGAGTCACGTGACATGTTAAAAGGTTTTTTATTTGAAACAACTGCATGAAAAGTTTGATTACGTTCGGGCCGCTAAACCGATTTGGATGAAATTTGCAAGGCATACCGTTCTTATTCCGAGGCTGTGCCAATAAAGTTTTCAAACGTCGCTCGCTAATCATGTTTAAGTACAAAATACCGTGAGGAATATTACGATACAGATAATTAGTCACTGATTATCCGACAATAGCGATTCAGAAACCGAAAGACGTTCAGAATGATATCCAACCTAGAAGAGTCGGTGCCTCCCCCGTGCACCCCTTCCATGGTTAAAGAGATGACGTGATTTTTCCGCTCAAAATTAAGTCACCTTATGGCATCAACGGGCTTTCGATAATCTTGAGTCATTTCGTATCTAGATACGGTATAGAGGACATTTCAATGACGGGATTCGTTTACCCCGATTGTCGAGTCTGATATTGTATTCATATTGTATTGACGCAAGTACTTGAATCGTTAATTCGTCATCACTTCTGAATATTCAATGAAGTTTTATCATCGTCTGTACCTTTTTGATGCAGTTGTGCATCGTGGACTACGAATACCTAAATTCAAATATTATTTTGTTCAGAGGTGGATGCCTAATTAGCGTTCACATCATCTGAATTTAACAAACATTTCGTGACGTTCATCATTCTTTGTCACATTTTGTGCATTTCTTTTTCACTTGCATTCCCTCAAAATCCGAAGAGAGATTTCAAGAATTCAGAAAATCAACCGAATGACGCACATTATCTTGAAAATCGGAAAAACTCAGTATCTTAAAAATGAAACTTCTTTTTCCAATAAATATTGCACACAATATGTGGGATGATATGACTCATAGGTTCTGTGAGTTTCATTGTTGCTGAAGCATCGCTTCACACTGAAAAAATATATTGTTTTCCATACATGAACGGAAAGGCTGATTTTGCTACCTGTTTTCGGGGAGCAAACAGTGGTTTTACCGACCGGGAAGTCTTCTCTCCCGGTAAGTCTTTCTTCCCCGGTCTTTATTCCCTGGAACTCTTTCCTCCCTGCTTTTAGTTCTCGTATCAGCTGCGCTACACTTCGGCCACATAACCTCCAATGATCACTGTTTTGCCCCCAAAATCGACCTTTCCGTTCATGATGGAAAAAAATACAGTGTGCACCGCGGTCGCAGGACTCTTCACTCGCTCGGTGTAGTTTTGTAAGGTATATATGAATATACGTATCAGCTTTGCCGATTTAAAACAGCGCTTGTTCGCGGGCGACTTGTGCGCAAAGAGCGACGCGCACACGGCACACACGCGGTAGCGGTGTGTGCTAGGGTGTCTAAAAAAAAACCTCACTTTCGAAAATCACTGATGCATGCTAAGAAGGTGGTGCCTATTCATGAAAAAAGTGGGTTCGTGAAACCCACAGTCTATGAGATGAGATTTAGTACTGCCTCAAGACAATAGAACCAAATTTCAAAAAAATCCAAAAAATACTGACGCATGTTAAAATTCTTCTAATTTAACACTGAAAATGAAGGTTCACGTAACCCAGACTCTTCGGGGTAAAACTTAGTACTGCCTCAAGGGGAAAGGAAGTCAAAAAAATAAATTATAGTAACAATTGATGCATCTTGAAAAAATTGGATTTTTTCACGAGCCAATGAGGCACGCACAAGCTGGAGCTTCTGAGATAATATTTAGTACTGCCTCAAGAGAGGTGAAGTGAGAAATTATGAAAATATGATTTTTTAACAGTGATCATAAATAATTTTTTTTTTCGTGTTGGTATCGATCACTCGGCATTGTGTAAACATAGAAGATATCGATCTGGTCGAGTCAAGTTGGTGAAAAGAAGAAAAAGACGGACGCTTTCTGGTTAATTCAACGTTTCGGCGCTCGGGTTGCGCCCTCATCAGAAAAACTGTTTATTATATAAAGAAACAGGCGTATGACAGGCTATTTTAAATCTAACATAAACAAGTCTGAAAAATATATAATCTAGACATTTTTTACCTTAAAAGCGTCAATCAGTACATATCCACAAAACACACGGTAATCCAAAGGCAGAATGCAGTAGGCTTAGATAGAGTGAAACCACTGTGAGGAAAAAAAAACTGAAGATAGAAACATTCTTCTTCTTCTTCTTTCTCCTTTATGGCTATCACCTGAATGACATAAGTCTAGGTATGTGCCAATGTACTCTTTGTTTATTATCAGATTGTTGAGATGCTTTACATCTCTAGAAATTCAAGATGGAAACATTGACAGGCGGATTTCAAATTACAGGAGACCCACTGACCGTTGATGTGAATTTTTCTATTTTCGTTTCTTGAACACGGTAATAGCCATCTTGGTAGTTCACAGATAAGAAAGAGACGTACAGTCACACGATTAAAAAAAGCTGGTTCACTCAATGTAAAAACGTTAGAAGTCAGAGAATTAAAACGAGTTTGGTGACGTCCGTATATGGAACAAAGCGTCGTGTGAATTTATTTATTTTTTTGTTCATCTATTATTTCAACCTAAAGCCTACGAACAACATATAAAACACAGGTTTATTCCATAACACTGTATTTGGTCTTTTTGTGTCATTTACGAAAAAAAAGGATGAAAAAAACAACATTTACGAAAAAGACCAAATACATTGTTATGGAATGCACCTATGTTTTATATATTGTTCGTATGCTTTGGGTTGAAATAATGAATGAATTTAAATCAAATTATTTATGATCATTGATAAAAAATCATATTTTCATAATTTCTCACTTCACCCCTCTTGAGGCAGTACTAAATATTATCTCAGAAGCTCCAGCTTGTGTGTGCCTTATTGGTTCGTGAAAAAGTCCAATTTTTTTCAAAATGCATCAATTGTTACTATAATTTATTCTTTTTACTTCCTTTTCCCTTGAGGCAGTACTAAGTATTACCCCGAAGAGTCTGGGTTTCGTGAACCTTCATTTTCAGTGTTAAATTAGAAGAATATTAACATGCGTCAGTATTTTTTTGATTTTTTTGAAATTTCGTTCTATTGTCTCGGGGCAGTACTAAATCTCATCTCATAGACTGTGGGTTTCACGAACCTACTTTTTTCATGAATAGGCACCACCTTTTTAGCATGCATCAGTGATTTTCGAAAGTGAGGTTTTTTTTTAGACACCCTACGCAACACCCACCCTCAGCTTGTCTCTTGTTCGATTCGACTCGCTTTCAGGCTCGTACTGCACCTTCACTTCCGTATGCGAATGCTCCCTTGACGCACTTATGTGGTAGTACATAATAAATTATAAATGACTGAATATTGCTGCTCCAATTTTACTGAAAAACATGAAAGACTTTTAATGCTGGTGAATAAATTCTGTATGATTTACTAATTTTACAACATTTTTTTGTTGTTTTCAGGGGGTCGTGGGTCTCAAACCAAATGTGACACCAGAGGAAACAACCCGATTAATTGAAAAATACATAGATAATTTCACAACGGACGATTTTCCACCATTGGGGGATAAAGTATGGACACAAATGAGTCAAGATCTGGATGGAAGGTGGGTCCCTCGTTCTGTATACACACATGTCGGAACTGATAAACGAGTTGATCTCACAGCAGCTCGACGAAACCAGGGTATACAAGTATCTTCAAAATCAAAGCCTCACCTAATTGAACAAGTCCCAGAATCTGATGCGGAAGGCAGCTCTGATTCAGATCTAGACAATGATTATATCCCTGAAAGAGTACGTGATGAACAAAACCTGGAAACGTTCGATCTGTTAATTTCAAATGAAGACTGGTTATTAATCAAACCAGATGACACCACAAATGAGCATGAAAAGCGATTGAAAAAAAACTTGGGCAGCAGTCATTACAAAGGCGTTCTGGAACAGGTACAGATTGAACTGCGCATTTTTAGCAGAGTGGTCTTATGTGCGTGCTGATTTCGATCCTCAGGAAAACGAATATTTCTTGAAATTTGTGGCCCATTGCAAGGATACTATAGACTGTAAAAATATCATGATTGGTACAGCTAATCAGAAACCTAATAACGAGGGATTAAGACTAACAATCAAAACTCGTGACACTCGTGGAGAGTACCACAAGGAAGTAACACGTCCTCTTAATGGTGCCGAACGAAAGCAAGTAGGACCGCAATTACAAAAACAAAGTGCTGCTAACTACCGGGAGGAAATGTTGAGAAATGAGATGAAGTTTGGAGAGGATATGCCACACTTCATTCGCAAAAATGGTGTTTATAGACAAGCCAAAATGGAAACGGCCAAGGAAAAAGCAGGTATGAAACCCGAAGAAAAATTGGATGTGATAAAATGTTTTCAAAAGATTACTACTGATCCTCGTTACGTTAATAATGTACACAACGTCGGAAGCATTAGGTTCTATGTCTGGTACTGCACCTAGGAACAATTACATGCTTTCGAAGAATACGTCAGCCTCCTGAAAAATAAATCACAAATTTCTATCGATGCCACAGGCAAAGTGATCAGTAAATTTGAAATTTGTCCAGGAAAGATGACTAGTCATATATGTATCTATACTGTGACCATTAACTTCGAAGGAAAAACGATTTCCGTTTACCAAATGGCGACAGAAATTCATACGCAACAATTTATTGAAGATTGGATCAAATTTTGGGTACGGCTTGGTGCTCCACCTCCAGGTGAGGCACTTTCTGACTATGAACGTGCAATACCAATGTCCTGTTGCTTGGCATTCAACAACATGAATTTGAAAGACTATGTCGATGCTTGTTTTCTGTGGGCTTCATCGAACCAGAAGAAGAAACCTCGACCAGCAAAAACTCTCATTCGAATAGACGTTGCTCACCTCATGTCCCTTGTATCCAAATGGAAGTGTCTTATACACAAAGACCACCCGTATATAAAGAATTTCTTCATGCGTTGTGTGGCGTTGATGGTAGATGCCTGCATTGTCGCACTACAGCTTTCTGAGAATAGTACGGTTTCAACCCCTACGGGCAGAATAACTGTTCTAGATGCTCGAAAAGAACTGGAAAGCAGCTATTGGAACTCTCGAAGCCTCGATGGCACTTTACCAAGAAACGAAAGGCAATGCGTATCCATTATTTGAAGAAGGTTCCAGTGGAACGCTCGCACATCAATTTATCAAAAAATTGATAGCTTTAGCAAAAACTGCTGACTCTGAAGCTTCAAAAGCATCAGTGAACGCTTTCTATTTACCGGATTTCATTAAAGAATTGGAGCGAATCGCGAAAGTTTTTCCGTTGTGGACCGCAGCAGCAATTCCTGGTGATAACAGGTATGCTTCAACTGCATATCAGGAGGCTTATTTTGCGCACATGCGGTCACGAATTTTTCAATTTACGCACTTACCTTGCTCAGCACCTCAATTCGTGATTAACCACCTGGATAGTCTGAAGAGTGGTAGTAATCTCCTCGCCGCGAAATTGAAACATTTCAATCATCGACAAAAACCCTTGTCACCTCTACCTCAACGCGATGAAACTGTTCAAGAGAACAAAGATGGCAAGCATAGCACAGAATCTTCCCTTAACAGAGTCCATTCGATTGATGATTCTGACGTATTGGCTTATGAAAAATGGAAAGGACTGGAGAATGAACAAGTTTTCATTGTGTAGAATGAGAGTTCTGATAACGAATCAAAAGCGAAGAAAAATATCACCACACCAAGGGAACAATCTACGATCCATGACACCTCATCTATTCTTTCTCACATTCTTGATTATGAGGCAATGAAGAATGACTTTGTTGATGACAATTGCAACTTAATGGAAAATGAGACAGTAGTAGAATGTCAAGTAATGGAAGAGAAACTATTCAATTATGGAGAGAATCATTTTCACATTCCTATCAATGATTCAGAACAACATCAAAACTTGAACTCCGAAGTGCCAAAAACTCCTAAAGTCACAATCATACAATCGATGCATCCAAAATTTACGAGTACACCGATTGGTGATCATTCATATGCCAGGCTGATGTCGAATGATGAGAAAGTATCAGAAATTATTGATGATTCAAACAGAAATGATGATCCAAAAGTAGATCGAGGAATTCCAAAGAATCATCTAAAAACTGCAGAAAATTTCACATCACGTGCACAAAGCGTTGTATCTGAACGGATGAAAACTACTTGCGGGAGTCGTTGAAGAGAAAATGAAGTCGCCAGGATTTTATTTTCAACCTTTTCCCGAAATAAAAATACTGAACGAGAGAAAATCATCACGAAAACAAGGATTTCTGTTAGTAAATGGATCAATCAGCAATCCAGTGAAAATAAATTGTTCTCAATTTCCGTGGAACTTTGATATTTAAGAATCTCACATGATCAAAGTAGAGTGCGGCAATATTGAAGTTTTTATAAAGAATACTTGTGGCTTTGATGCCTTCGTCCATATCATACAGTTCAGTGCACTCGATAACCCTGCGTATAATTTATTTATACAAAATTCAAAAAATAAAACTCTACAATTCATCAGAAATTTTTTGAAATCAGGACCGAGTGACCAAGTATGTTACGAACGTCTGCAGATTCTCAATAAATTCTATCCAATCGTGAGGAATACCTGGACGGTCTTGTCTCCCTATCAAGTAGACACAGACGATTTTATTACACGTACATGGAAAAATCTCTTCAGTGATGAGCCTAGTAGATATAGAACTAGACAGTGCAGCAATGTTCACTGTATTGAAAACGCAACAAAAGAAGTATCATTTCTTTCGATCAACGAGAAGATCGTAACGCCAAATAGATATCAATCACTGCAAGAAGCGGTTCTCTATGACGCCCACGTTTGTGAAATGGAATGTCGACAGCCAGGGTGCACAGGACTTATCAAAGAGGAAGATCAACTGAACATTCATGTGTGTATAGAACTGGATGTGAGACAGTCTTCGAACATGACAGAAACAATGGAATGCCGCTTAAAGGATTTTCCCATTTCTCTTGAGTTGGACAAGAAATATCGGTAATTCGAGTTTGGCTATGAATGTCCCGAATTATTCAAATGGCAATATGAGAATATTTAGATACTCATTATTATGTGAAACTTTCGAATTTCAGCCTAGCCGGTGTCATCCATCATTACTCCAGACATGACATCGCCTATTGCAAGCGAGCCTCAGGGTCGTGGTCATGTTGTGATGACTTGAAACGCAAAATTGGAACTGCTGATGAAGCTACCCTCGTGAAACCTCATCTTGCAATTTATGTCCGTGAGTGAGCTAATTTCCTTCTAAGGTATATGAATAAATGAAAAACTTTATTGTACTACATATAAATTTTATTTGAAACAAAAAATTGTAATTATATTCAAGATAAAAGTTTTCGATTTTATTACGTTTGATACAAAATTTATTACTGAGTTTGATTGAACGGATAAACTTCATTAAACATGACAAGTAACCCATTAGTTTCATTATTCAGAGAAACGTGGTGTCCACTGAGAACACCGGCGCGGCCAATGGCATAGACCAACGAGACCACCAGTGGCTGTAGCTCTCCAATACTGCTAGTTGATGACTAAGGCAGGAGGCACCGTCCAATCTTGGATATAACCAGTTGCATACCAGCAGGAAACCATATGGAGATGATGAGCTGAAAGCTTTAGTGAGTGTAAAGCCCTTTTTCAACTTGATTTCTTACTAAGGACCCCGTTTTTAGTGACATTCGACCTTTTCTTGCAGCGAACCACCTCCAGTCCTCAAGATTACCGTTCCTGAAATGCAATCCTTCGGATTTCTTGAGCAGTCGAAGCCCGAGTTTCAACGCTTTGCTGATTGATATCTTTCCGAAATGAGGGCTGTTCAATTCCTCTCCTTTTTACAACGGTAACACGAGCTAAAGCGGGGCGAATATGGCAGGATTTCAAACACAAGGGTGTACCTTGTTGAACAGCATAAATGAGATTGAATTTCAAGTCAAATTCCCCTAACGTGGCTGGATGCACTGACTCTTCCGGCATGAGTCGAATTGCTGCAAGGATGTGTCAAGCCCTAGAGGATTTCTCGTCTCCGAAACTAGATGCTGAAAAAATACCCCTGTACGCCAACAACTCTTCTCAGATGGGCGGCAAGATAAGACAACGGGACATAAGCATTCCTCTGGATCGAGTCGGCATCGGCAATTTGACCCGTCAACTCGACGTCCCTACTACAGAGGATCTTTCACAACTCGGACGCTGACCGAGATTACAAGAGACTACCGTTGTGGCGAGGAAGATCGATCCTGCTCAAAGTGCGCCGCCTCCATCTCCTTAGAAGTACAGATTAAGGTAATCTTCGAGGCAGAAAAATTAATGGATTTTTTTTATCCGTTTGAGATGACTAATTCTGTGTGATTTTTGATTGCACAGGTCGGGCAATGACGAAAAGCTGACTAAATACTCTGGGAAAATTGAAGCCGAGGATGAAATGGACTCTGATTTTATAGCGGACAAGGCCATCTTATGAAATATTTCATTGCCTGTTGGCACTTTACCAACTTTTAGTACCTATTATGCTACCGGTTTAGAAGAGTCGCGGATTTGTTAGAGGAAGAGGTGCGAAGGAATTTTTCCAATTTTCCAGCTCTACCAAGATCACGGACTTGATACATTTCTTACATATGTTTATTGTTATACCTAATACACTGTATGTATGGATGTTGCCAACATCCAGCAACTAAATAACCAACATATCTACTCTTTTGCACTCAAATAATACAAACTAAAATACAATATCCCTATATTTCACACCATTATTAATATCCTTAATCATCAAAACCAACAAATCAAAAAGAAACACTTGCTCAGAAACAAGTTTTAAGATAGTTTTTGCCAAGGATGGTGGTTCAGGACGTGTTCGGATTAATGGGGTAATTCACGTACGATTCAACGGTTATCGACAAACGAAATAAATTATTATTTAACAAAATACAAATAATTAGCCACGCAGGCGGGTGGTAATGAATAATCTTAATCGTTTTCAACTTGCGGCGATCAAGAGACACGTCTGTCTCTCACGCAACGGCACGGATACACTGAATCTAAATTCTCGTTCTCACTCATTCGAGGTACCTCATCATACAAATCTTTCGTACACAGTCATCCCATACATTCGTGTACATTCATAGTCGCAACATACAAATAAATTCGCCGTTAACACAAGCCTCGAAAAACAAAAACAAACTACCTTTATTTTATATTATTCTTTATTTTCCTCCTTTACGTTATGCCCATACATTGCATCGTTATCGCTCATCCCTTTCCTCGCCTCGTTTCGTCCTGTCTTCTTCCCTCTCTCCTTTCTCACTTCCCTCTTTATCCCCTTGTCTTTGCCTCCTCCTGTTTGTCCTCCTGTCTTTCAAAGTCTTTCTTCAGTGCGCTCAGCTTTCTTTCCAGTCTGTCTTTTTCTTGTTCCCTCCTTTTTTTTATTCCACTCGCTTTCTGTCTGTAATAACACCTAGATTATCATACAATTAGTAATTTCAGAGCTTTACAGGAGCATCTGCGTTACAATCAGCTGTCTCGTATTGACAAAGCATCTACGTATTAGAATAATAGATGTAATCATGCGTAAAAGGCATAGATAAATTGAAAGAACGACCATTTAGAAAAATTCAATAAAAAATATTAGTAGTTAAAAGCAGAAGGTCGTGAGCGCCATTTTGATTTTTTTATTTGTCACGATTTTTTTAAGTAGCTGTAAAAACTCGTAAAACGCAAAGATAAATTGGAAAAACGACCGTTTCGAAAATTTAAGAAAAAAAAATACTAAGATAAAAGCAGAAGGTCGTAAGCGTCATTTTTTTATTTTTTATATGACTTTTCCAAATAGTTGTAAAAACCCGTGAAACGCAAAGATAAATTGAAAGAACGGCGATTTAAAAAAATTTGATAAAAAATATTTGTAGTTAAAAGCAGAAGGTCGTAAGCGCCCAACTTACGAGCTTTTGCACTTACATTTTTCGATCTCGTAATTTCAATTGATCTATACGTTTCGAACGTTTTCAGAGCGATTGTCGTGAAAAAAAAAATTATACGACTTTATGCCATTATAAACAGCAAAACGTCGTATAATGGCGCTTGCGTCCTTATGTCATTAGACACTCGACATACATTACTAATGTTTTGTTCATCGCCTACGTTTGTAAGTTATCGACGTGGTAGGGGGTTTCTCTGCTGTGTATAAATACGACGGATCGGACGAATTCTAACCAGAAACCTATTTCTAACGAAGTAAGTGGCTACCTTCAACATGAACAAAATCTTCTGTCTTCTTGTCGCCTCATTGGTGTGCGTCGGTGTTGCCAGCGGTAAGTTACAGACCAATAGCGCATGCTCGAACGTTCTATTTTCCAATACAATGAAACCTCCCTTATGCTTATTTCAATCGGGTACGCTGTACAATACATACATATAAGTGAGAATAACGTAAAAAAAAAAAAACTAATTGAGAGTGAAGTGGTTCGATAGCTTCCACGTTAGCATTGCAATTATCCACACACATCATCAACAGGTGAAAAAAACCTGTTCCGTAGATAAACGTAGAAATATTTTTGCATCAAGGAGTAAAATATTCTCGATACAACAAGGATACAATATTCAAACTGAGAATATTTGAATTGTTGATTTCAATTCCAACTGGACGTATATACCGAAAGCAATCAATTTATTAAGTGTTGTGTCACGAAATATCGCGGGTCTAATAACATAAGGACGTAAGCGCCATTATACGACGTTTTGTTGTTTATAATGGCATAAAGTCGTACAATTTTTTTTTTCACGCCAATTCGCTCTGAAAACGTTCAAAACGTATCAATTGAAATTACGAGATCGAAAAATGTAAGTGCAAAAGCTCGTAAGTTGGGCGGATACGACCTTCTGCTTTTAACTACCAATATTTTATATCGAATTTTTTTGAATGGTCGTTCTTTCAATTTATCGTTGCGTTTTACGAGTTTTTACAACTATTTGGAAAAATTATTAAAAATCATGAAAGAAAATGGCGCTTCCGACGTTTTGCCTTTACGTTGTTTTTCATTTTTCGTTAAAAATTGTAATGGAAGAGCGACGTATCCGCCAAACTTATGAGCTTTTGCACTTACATTTTTCGATCTCGTAATTTCAATTGATCTATACGTTTCGGCCGTTTTCAGAGCGAATTGCGTGAAAATAGTACATTTCGATACAAGGGCGAAATGTGAGGCGTTGTTAGGCCAAGTGCTGAATACATCGCACGGGCCTAACCGCCTCATTTTGCCCTCGTATCGAACAGTATTTTTTATTACACTAGCCGGTCCCGACGATTTCTCGAATTCTCAGATTCTCGAAATGATGAAGATTGTCTCATAACTTGTATCGTGGGTTGTCTTCCTTAGCATTAAAATGGATTATTTTTAGAGCTGTGCGAATATAGCATTCGAATCGAATTGAATCGTATATTCAGTTCAAGATTTCGAATAATTAGATTTTCCGAGTAACTAGAATTTTCGAATAGTTAGAGATTTCAAATAAGTTGAAAGTTTGAATAATTCGAAATTTCGAATAACTCCAACATTTCGAACTATCCGCACTACTCGAACAATTCGTAATTTTCGAACTCTTCGAATTATTTGAAGATTTGGATTCTTCTAAAATTTGACACTTTCAAAGATTGAAATAATCGAGGAAATAATTTGAGTTAGTCGAGGATTCGCATTATTCGGTCCGAATTCAGAACATTTTATTGTTGTTCGAATCGAGAACACTTTGTACGCTCACTCACTAAGTTGAGTTTTTTTCCTTTGGGCCGTTGCTGCAAATCTGAAAAATTGTGTACGTGTAGTTTCGAACCAAGAAACATATCCGCGCTACATCAACGATCTACCACGAACAATCGCAAAGATGAAAATCAGCTTAGGTCTCATAAGTTCCAATTTCGCTCAAATCCGAATGAATCTTACAAAAATACTTGTATTTCCTCAACGCGCACACCAATTTTCACGATCCTATGTCGATTGATGTAGGATTTAATCCATTTTGAGGAGAATAATTTTCGGACAAATTACAATTACTTCGGTTGAAAATTGATGAAAAAAGATATGTACCCAATTGTCGTTCATCAATTTTTAATTTTCTCAAAAACCTTCCTTCTTTTCAAGTCTTTGAACTTTTTGCATCTCAATTTTTCCGGTCAAACCCAAACTGATCAAGAGCTCTATGGTTTTATTTTTTTAAACCCATCTTTCTCAGCAGAGATTTTAGAGGTGAGAAAATGTATTATGGGAAGAAAATCTGGTAACGAAGATCAATTTCTGAATTGAATGATCGATCTTTCTACGCAGCTTGGATATGACAAGAGGTATTCATGTACCCTATAGAAAATTACCAACAATGAGATTCGAACTTCACGTGAACAAGAAATCTCCCTCATCTGTCTCGAAAATGGACTGGCTCCCACATTGATATTGATTGATAATAATAATAATAATAATTAAAATGAAGAAAGTAGTCAGTCATGTAACAACATTGTTGAAGAATTTTATGCACTTACACCCGTATCTCAGTACACTGTACTTCATGCATCATCAATCCGAAGAATGATTAGCAGTTTCATAAAATGTAATGATACCATAGAATGCACAAACCGCAAAGTCAAATAAAGTACAACTTCGTCGAGGAATTGTTTTTCAAATAATCTTACGAACATGACTTTTTTCGATGCATTTGACCACGAATTTGAAAAAAAATATTCAACCCTCACTAACTGTTCACTTTCGTGAAATGAGCAAATTAGCTTTTCGCATTATTAATTTTTTCAACAATTTACAATTTTGATTTTGGATATTTTATCATTCGTATCGTTCCAGGTTGAAATTTAACGGACTATATACGAATCGATCGATTTATTGATATAACTCTGACTGAGGAGAGTCACTCAATTCGAGTCTTTTGTACAAACATCAGGAAGAAAGAAAAAATCGAAAGAAAGTATAATTTATCATTCGAGTAAAAATTCTCCCATATCAATTAATTGATTGATGATTCGTATAGTCCGTCAAATTTCAAACAATCACCAATTTCTGTTGCATTTATATCATGAGAAGTTAATCGTCAGCGTCGCAAAATTTTACCATCGCAGAATCTTTTCCGCATCACAATTTCTTCCAAACTCATATGAGAAGTTAATCGTCAGCGTCGCAGATTTTACCATCGCAGATTCTTTTTCGCATCGCGATTAGAGGTTAATTACTCGTCAGCGTCACAGACTTTACCATCGCAGATTTTTTTCCGCATCGCTATTTCTGTTAGATTCGTATAAGAGGTTAATCGTCAGCGTCGCACATTTTACCATCGCAGATTCATTTTTTTTTGCTTTGCGATTTCTTCCTCATCGCAATTTCTTCGTCGCAGGTTAAATCCCAAGTGTAGTTTCAGGTTGTATTCAGTAATATTTTGTACATGGTGAAAAAAGTCCAGAAAAAAAATTGAAAATTCTGTATGGAATGAAAAAAGTGTGATCTCACTTATAGTGGTGTGGAAACGATAATATTCTGATTGAGATCCTGTCATGTCTTTAATTTACTTCGGGTATTTCCGGAATACTTCCGGAATACTTCGGGTATTTCCGGAAGACTTCGGGTATTTCCGGAAGACTTCGGGTCTTTCCGGAAGACTTCGGGACTATAGAACTTTATATAATATAGAGCGGTGACGGACAGTGCCGCAGGGGGGGTCCGGGGGGGGGGTCCGCGTGAGGGAATAAGCCGGGGGGTGGGGGTCATCGTCGTCGACCTTCAAAATCTTGACACGGCGGTGGCGGCGATATCTTTACATCGCCGCCACGTGTCGGAATCGCGAGAAATATCAAATATATTTTACATATATGAAAAATGTAAATATATCATAAATTACTTATTCGCGTTGCTCACGAAATGAAAAGCGCCACGCGGCAGTAACAAGAACCATTCAAAAGAGTCCCCTGTCGAACTCCGTATGCTAAAGCATAGGAAATCATGCTCAGTCAAACACCAGTATTTTAAATAATTGACTGTGACAGTGTTTGAAAATATCAATTCTCATATATTTTTAGTATGTTACATAGTTTTTTATCCCGCGCAGTGGGATCTCGTTCTATAAATATGTCACAATTCAGATTCTTTGAAGGTGACTTCCCCATTGGTTTTTGGGGACTCTTTTCAGACCACGTGACGGCCCGATGCTAGCGCCGCCATCGGTCGTGATCAGCGCGAATAAAGGACATATATTTAGGTTGAAATATATTTTTCATGTAGTTCACAAAATATATATACTTCCGTACGGGATAAGTGAGAGTAACGTAAAGAAAAAAACTAATTGAGAGTCAAGTGGATCGATAGCTTCCACGTCAGCATTGCAATTATTCACACACATCATCAACAGGTGAAAAAAACCTGTTCTGTAGCTAAACGTAGAAATATTTTTGCATCAAGGCGTAAAATATTCTCGATACAACAAGGATACAATATTCAAACTGAGAATATTTGAATTATTGATTTCAATTCCAACAGCCAAACTGGAACTCATGGACGTATATCGAAAGCAATCAATTTTTCAAGTATTGTGTCACGAAATATTTAACAGCACACTTAACATTTTGTAGCACGTTTGTTCTGCAGGTGGTAAGATTCATTGAATCGTTACAAATAAAAACGATGCCTATGTCATCACGACATAGATAAAAGAATGAAACACGAGCGGAACAGGGCCGTTCGTGAAAGTTTTTGTTTTTAAACTTTCAATTTGTGGCGACATCGGTGCATAGTAGACGGTACTACTATTCCACGTTGATTGCCCTCGATAATAGCAATTAAATAATAGTTATGCAACATAAAAATAAAGGATATTGTAAATAATGAGATACCCATGTAAAATTGATAGCCACAACTCTGATGCCAACAGTCCGCAGCTCACCTCCGACCAAGGCCAATCACAATATCGTCAACTCACTTCAGACGCACGATCACTTCTGACATCTACGTAGATCTAAATTTTTGGAAATCGCAGTTATATACGGATCTCCAAGTATATCGGTAGATCTACGTAGTGTTTCAAACTGATCTAATGTGACGTCTAAATTCCTGTTGGATCTATATAAATATTCAGCCAGATATTGTTAGATTTACTTTGGATCTAGTAAGATCCGAAATGAGAATTACATCTCATAATATCAAGTGATCAAGGCTTTTGGGACAAATTTTTCTGATCTTGACGGCAATCTAAAAAAAAGTAGTTCACGATGAAAAAAAAAATAGTTGCCAGAGCTTTTTTTTATATCCTCAATATTTTTGAAGTTATGCAACCTCTTCGTTTTGACGCATTTTTTTTTTCGAAAAATCATAACTCCAGCTACGTTGGTCATAGGGAGATTAACTTGGGTTCATTTTATTCGCAAAAGAATATAGTTTTTAGAAAAAAAGGGCATTGACATTTTCGATCGCTCAACATAAAATTGTCTCCATTTTCCGAAACAATTAGAGATAGCCGGAGTTGTGATTGTTCGAAAAAAAAAAAAATGCGCCAAAACGAAGAGGTTGCATATAACTTAAAAAATATTGAGGATATAAAAAAAAAGCTCTGACAACTATTTTTTTTTTTATCGTGAACTACTTTTTCTTAGATTGCCGTCAAGATCAGAAAAATTTGTCCTAAAGCCTTGCTCACTTGATATGGAATTGTCAACATCTAGGTTTAAAAGTTCAATATTCAGTACCAAACTGTTTTTTCGATCGAATTATTTGATTTCTTGCAAAGTTACCTATTTTTACACTTGGTTTTTAGTTACCAACAACAACAGAAGTTGTTTTCGAATGCAAAATGATCACCACGATAGTTCATGATAGTGGTGATCATTTTGCCCCAGGTATAGCGTATCGCAATCTTCAGATAACATCGACATTTCGTTTATTAATGAAATACAATGTTTACACAGATCGACGTATGGCAATCTCAGAACTCTTGATATTCATTTCAGACAGCTGCCACTCCCGCGCGATCATCTCTCTTCGTAGCTAAAAGTTCTCTCATCGGTCAAATTCATCAGTAAAATTGACATCTTTAGTTCAATGAAATGATACACTCTCATTCATTTCAAAAACAGCTCATCCTCCAGCGCTAATAAAACGGTGACATCGAAAAGCGAGACATTCGATCAACGGCCGAGTTCGGGCACGAACATGAACTTTTTTAGATAGGAGGAAATGCATGAAAAAGTTTCTTGTTTGCACGCCGTGCGCGACAAGAATATTGTTGTGCACGCTGGATTTGCGCAAAACGAAGTGCGCGGGTCCGGCGTGTTACGTTGCCATTGACGACGTAAACGTCAGAAAAGTGCCAGAATATACACGCGCCGCACGGCGAAACAAGAAACTTTTTCATGCATGCGTGATAAAAAAAAAAATATACGACCTTTTGCCAAAATCGAGTTTTTGGCGCTTACGACCTTATGCCACGCGATATTTAACAGTACACTTAACATTTTGTAGCACGTATGTTCTGCAGGTGTTAGGATTCATTGAATCGTGAAAAATAAAGGCTATGCGCACGTCATCACGATATAGATAAAATGTGTTTGTTGAACGTTATGCTCTTTCTTTGGAACCATTTTATTCTCTACATTTTATGCTACACGGAATGTTCAAACCATTTTCAACATGTCAGGTTCCACTCGATTCGTCAAGTATTGTCATGATATCCTGATTTTGGTTTCAGGAATCGGCCACACAGCCCAGGCTACCCCCCACGGTGAGTTAAAGATACAGAGATTTTCGATGGTGACAGATATTCGCTTGTTGTTCGAATTTATAACGTTCAATGTTCAAACCATTTTCAACATGTCAGGTTCCACAGTCCACTCGATTCGTCAAGTATTGGCATGATATCCTGATTTTGGTTTCAGGAATGGGCCACACAGCCCAGGCTACCCCCCACGGTGAGTTAAAGATACAGAGATTTTCGATGGTGACAGATATTCGCTTGTTGTTCGAATTTATAACGTTATGCTCTTTGTTTGGAACCATTTTATTCTCTACATTTTATGCTACACGGAATGTTCAAACTATTTTCAACATGTCAGGTTCCACTCGATTCGTCAAGTATTGTCATGATATCCTGATTTTGGTTTCAGGAATTGGCCACACAGCCCAGGCTACCCCACACGGTGAGTTAAAGATACAGAGGTTTTCGATGGTGACAGATATTCGCTTGTTGTTCGAATTTATAACGTTATGCTCTTTGTTTGGAACCATTTTATTCTCTACATTTTATGCTACACGGAATGTTCAAACCATTTTCAACATGTCAGGTTCCACTCGATTCGTCAAGTATTGTCATGATATCCTGATTTTGGTTTCAGGAATCGGCCAACCCCGGCTACCACCAGCGGTAAGTTAAAGATACAGAGGTTTTCGATGGTGACAGATATTCGCTTGTTGTTCGAATTTATAACGTTATGCTCTTTGTTTGGAACCATTTTATTCTCTACATTTTATGCTACACGGAATGTTCAAACCATTTTCAACATGTCAGGTTCCACAGTCCACTCGATTCGTCAAGTATTGGCATGATATCCTGATTTTTGTTTCAGGTGTCGACCCAACCGCGGCTGGCATAATCAGAAGTAAGTTAAAGATAGAGAGATTTTCGATAACGACAGATATTCACTTGTTGTTCGAATTTAGCTCAAGCGAGTCGAGCACCGCGGAATGACGACTTAATCACAGTCCTCTTTACTTAAATTTCAGCTGCCGTGGCAACTTTCACAAACCAACTGAAGATGTTTGCGAATGGTATTAGACGGTCGGTCGCCAGTAAGTTCAAAACAATGTCACCCAATGAAGATATCAGGAAGTAAGAGGGAAGGAGACGACACTCAAACCTGCGTGCCAGCAAAAAGTGGGACCGCTTTTCAGGTAGGGTTCGTAGTACCGATTCCCGCCAATCGCCGCGTACGTGTTCTCCGGTCGTTCGAAATACGTAAGACGTAAACGACGTAAACAAACAACTGTCAACTAGTAACCCAGTAACCTCAAATCTAAGATCGGTATCCTAGAATTTCTGAATCAAAAAATCAAATCCACATGGTAAAAAAAAGCGTGGTCATGTCGTGTTTCATACCGGGATGTAAATCGTGATACATACGTGACAGCGGACAACAACTTTCACATATAGCAGACGCTGCGCAGTCGGCCATTTCGTTAGGCATCAGCTGTCATACTCAACAATCATAATATCTAAACGACCGAACATCAACTGCGCTCAGAGCGGCAAAACGTTGTACTAACGAACTCTGCGCTGAAATCTGGCCCGCTTTGGTTCTTCGGAGTGTCGTCTCCTTCCCTCTTACTTCCTGGAAGATATTCAAGTAATAGCTACTAAGACATGCGTCAAATATTGACAAAGTAGAATAGTGTCATGGCGTACCTATTTTATTTTGCAGTTGCCGGTTCCCAGTTGACCGAAGCAGACGCTGGTAAGTGATAAGTGGATACACTCACTTGACCAATTTATACGTCTACCAAAACGCTCGAATTATCTTTGTCGCCGTATTCTGGAAAATCATTCCGTTTGATATTCAGGACCTCTCTATTCCTATTTCAGTTGCTTTGACGATAGCCGGAACCGAGTTCGCAGCCGCTGTAAATTCTGTCCTAGCGGGTCACGGGGGTGAGTTGTAGACGACTTTTACCCTATAAAAATGTTTTTGTGATCTACTGTTCGCTTCACATTTCAGGGTGAAGTCAAGAAATTGTTTTAATTGACCGCGATTTTTTATTTTGATTCTTCATATTTCAGTCTTTTTTTCACTTATTGCCATTATGTCATGCGTCAATTCGTGAATTTTCACTTTGTCATGATACGCCTATTTTATTTTCAGGAGACAGAGACCAAATTTATAACGGATTCATGCGTAAGTGACACTCATTCGAAAAATACATCAAGCCTAGCTTGATTTTCATCCAGCTGTTGTTAGAACTGAGTGAGAGTCGAAGACGACTTGATCATAACCTCTGTATTCCAATTTCAGGTTTAGTCAACCCACGAAGAGAGAGAATGATATCCGATACGCGAAGAATTGAATCGACACCCAACCGTGAGTTGAAGACGATTGTGCCCATCTAGAATATCACGCCTGAATTAGCACTTGAAAATTGTCTAAATTATTGAGGTATCTTTTAATTTCCAGATAACCACCAGCAGATCGAAGATGCTGTGACCTTATTTACTCTAGTATTCGACTCAATCATCTCCGAAGTCCCTGGGATGTTGAATGCTGCTTTCATGGTTGCCTCTAGTAAGTTGGAAACAATCGTACCATTACAGCTATATATTTGAAAAAATAATGAAAATAAAAAAAATAAAAATGGTGCTTACGACCTTCTGCTTTTAACTACCAATATTTTTTATTGAATTTTTTTAAATGGTCGTTCTTTCAATTTATCTTTGCGTTTTTCGAGTTTTTACAACTATTTGAAAAAATTATTAAAAATCATGAAAGAAAATGGTGCTTCCGACGTTTTGCCTTTACGTTGCTTTTTATTTTTCCTTAAAAATTGTAATGAAAGAACGACGTATCCGCCAAACTTATGAGCTTTTGCACTTACATAATTGAAATTACGAGATCGAAAAATGTAAGTTACATTTTTCGATCTCGTAATTTCAATTGATCTATACGTTTTGGCCGTTTTCAGAGCGAATGGCGTGAAAAAAATATATACGACCTTTTGCTACCAAAATCGCGTTTTTGGCGCTTACGACCTTATGCCATCCCTACTGAAAAAGATCCTATGAAATATTACATGAAAAAGTACATAATAAATTACATGATAAATTTTATAAAGTTATGACTGGATTCCTGATACGAATTATCATGTACTTTATCATATGATTTTTGTTCTAACCATTGAGTTGTACAAATACACATAATTTATTACCTAATTTATCGTAGGATGTTTCACATGATCAGATTTTATGATAGAAAAAAAAGGGGGGACACCCGAGTCGGGATCGAACCGTGGTCCTTCGAATTTCGAAGCAGTGACGCTACTTTTTTTTTTAAAGAAGATTTATTTGATTACAAAAGTACAGTATAATAGGCAGGTACAAATAAACTTATAAAAAAGACCTTATGAATCCTAATCATTTTTTTTTGGGAAGGGTGGCTTGTGTTTTAAGCTCTCTCCTGCCAATTGGATGTGAGATGATTGTGGGTCTCTGCTTGTTTTTTTATGGGTTTGCGTGTTTGTGCTGCTAAACCGTTTCCAGTGAGACTTGAATATTTGGGGGTTATGTCGGTTGGGTGGGAAAAACTCCAATAAGTTATTGGAGTAAAACCACTACATCAGGTATTAGGAATAGGAGGGGATAGCAGGGTTTCTTAAAACTAAGGTGGGCTCTTAAGATAGAGGTGCACGGAAAAAATACAATTGCTACAGTTACAAAACAAGATTTGTAAAAAAATTTACTCGACTATTTGTTATCTTGACAGAAGAGAAAGTCATTTTGACTATGTTATCATGTAAATCCACACGCCGGTATTGTTACATTTACATGGGTATTTTAGTAAGAATATTCAGTAAGCCTTACATTGGAAGCTTGTACACATAACACCGGGCATCTATTGTGTTAACAGGGTTTTTTAACATTACTCAAATAGTAATATTAACAACTGTGGGACAGTAATTTGAGACTCAGAGAGTGGTCATTGTTACATGGCACTTTTGTCAATTCCATTCACCGAGCATTGATCGTGGTACTAGAGTGTGCATGTACAATTGACTCAGGTGCGACAGTAATTCGAGACTTAGAGAGTAGTAACTGTTACATTGCACTTTTGTCAATTCCAGTAACTGAACTTTGCCTGTGATACAAGACTGATCATGTGCCATCTACTCATGTGCGACAGTAATTTGGGACTTGGGTAGTAGTTATACTGTTGCATGGCACTCTGGTAAATTCCAGTCACCGAGCATTGGTTGTGGTACTAGAGTGCGCATGTACAACACAAACGCTGCTAATTTTAACATAAAAATCCCGTTCACCAACACAACACAGCATTTTATCTCAAAATTTACTACTGGAATACGTTGATCTGATATTGGAACAAAAATGGCTGCCGTCATCGGATTTACCCTACACTCTAGAGTCACTATATACGTGTCGCGTACGGTCTAGTTGATCCTAACAATCTGATTTTTTCCTAAATTTTCCTAAAATGTACTAAAAATGTGATACGCCAACTCGATTTCATTATTACATCTGCAGAAATCCTATATAGAAAAAATTTGAATGCTCTACTAAGCGATGGTATAGCGTAGTGGTTAAGGATGTATAGGCTATACAATCTCAACCAAAAGTGAGTCTCGTCGTCAATATTGAGTACTTCGAGATGAGATAAAAATCGGAAAAAAATCAACCACAATCAAGATGATAAGAATATTCATTTTCAATAATAATAATGCCCAAAAGTTATCAACAAATTGTTTAAACAAATCATTGTTTAACAAATTTCCTGGTGACGTTATTTTTTTTTCATGTCAAATGAATTCGTTAATCATTCTGAATACACATGAATTTTTTCAGAATTTTGTCACTTTTTTGAAATTTCCGTTTTCGGAAATTTCTAAAGGCTGTATTTACAAAACTATTAGTTCCACTCTCCGGAAACTTCGGAATTGTAATCTACATTGTTTCCAAAATAACATATCCAAAATTCAAATTTTTTTCTCCATTTTTCAAAATCAAAAACGGAAATTTCAAAAAAGTGACAAAATTCTGAAAAAATTCATATGTATTCACAAAAATTAACGAATTCATTTGACATGAAAAAAAAATAACGTCACCAAGAAATTTGTTGAACAATGATTTGTTTAAACAATTTGTTGATAACTTTTGGGCATTATTATTATTGAAAATGAATACTCTTATCATCTTGATTGTGGTTGATTTTTTCCGATTTTTATCTCATCTCGAAGTACTCAATATTGACGACGAGACTCACTTTTGGTTGAGATTGTATAGCCTATACATCCTTAAGGCGTGCGACTCATAATGCGATCACCGGTGAGCGTCCCGGTTCAAACCCCCGACTAGGATTAGGAATTGCGAAATTTATCACAGCGGACTTGAAATGCGTTTTTCTTTACATGTATGTTTAGGGTAGAGTGGTCCGAAACCGACCGGTGGTCCCATCCCGACCTCTCCATGTTTCTCAGTACTTGTGCTAGCATGGAAACTGTCGATGGTGGCATTTGAAAGCTCTCACAACACCGACAATTTGGAGGTAGAGAGCCATCTTTTCCTCTCATTTTATACTATGGTTTTGCGCAGTGTTTTGTTTTGAAAGCAGTGAAGTTAATTTTGTAGCTGCACGGAACTTCAGTTTGAAGTGTTTCATTGTGTCGCGAAAAATCCAAAGGTGGGTTGTTTTGATTGCTTATGGCCTAAACTTAAAGACGCGCTATCATATTTAAATCACTTCCGTCGTTGTAAGTAAACGGCGAGTCATTATTCGAAAAAAGTCGTGGTGGTCCCAAACCGACCGCCAAGGAGTGGTCCGAAACCGACCCCTATGATTTTGTGCATCAAAGATTTTCTAGCGTATTTATGACAGTCGAACAGTGATTTAATTACTTCCGACGGTAATTACGCATGGTTTTTCAGAAATGGGGCGATTGTTCAAACGCAAAAAGCCAAAACTAGATCCGGCAATTCTGCGGCGAGCAGTTGACGCATTGGTATTCGGATCTTCGTTTCGTACAGTTGCACGTGAATTTGCAGTTCCTCGTTCGACATTTACCACGTTTACGTGCACAAAATTTATTACTCGTCATAGGCGTTTACGTGCTACTTGATTTCCATTGAATGCGTTTACGTGATCTATTGAATGAATCTGCGAGCTGGACTTGATTTTGACCCGCTTACGGTGTTTCAAATAGTTTAAGTTACGAAAATTAGTAGCCAATGACAGGTAATTCGATGTACGTAAACATGGTAATTGCCTCTTCCCTTGATTCACTGCAAAAATAGGGGGTCGGGTTCGGACCATGGGGAGGTCGGTTTCGGACCACGATTTTTGAAGACGACCAATATGCAGACTTTCACTACAGCCTCGGTGTTTTAAACAAATGGTACCCGAAAACCTCGTCAAGTTGCTTAAAACCTAAAGTAACGTTCCCTTCGAAGAATCAAGATCTTGTTTCAGCAAAAAAATTAATTTGAGGCACTTTTATTGCCTTTGCCATCTAGGGGGTCGGTTTCGGACCACTCTACCCTAAATATGTATCAAAATATCCTATACTCGACATATCTCATATCACAACATAAACTTAGAAAACATTCTTTTTATTTGAATTTTAGTTTCGGCCATTTACATTTGCAATTTTTACTCTCGCGTCTTGTAAAAGTAACAACCAAAAATACTGAGGTCAGCAGTATAACTTGTGTCATTCGAACTATAGTTTAGTTCTACGGCCACAGAAGACAACAGTCATCTCAACTAAAGCTCTTGTGAATATTACAATTCTACGTTCTAAGAATAACAAGTGACTTCAACTATGATGGATGTACTGCGTTTGTTCATTTGACAAAATACTTTTGTCATCCCAACTGAACTCGGTTGACAAGTTTACCCTTGTTGACGTAACAAAAGACTTCGCTTGTCCGCTATTTAGCACAGGACTTTTGTAAAATTTACACTATATTTTGTAAGTGTAACATTTCTTTTTTTTCCGTGTGGGTATTTACATATTTACAATATTTACATTGGTGTGTGTGTATGTGTGTGTTGAGTGCTATTCAGCTGTTGTGGTGGGATTTTATGTAGTCTATACGTCTGGTTTTCAGTTTGTCGTGGTGTTTGGAGTTGTCATTTGTCCACCAGTACTTTTTGTGGTTTAGTCTACTGAAATTGTTGATGTCGGTATCTGGGAGTGCTGTAGAGTATACAAATTTGTGATCGTGCGTCGGGTCTTCGTCACCTGTCCAGGCTAGTCGCTATGTCAGCTCTGTTTCTCCGCCAGTGGTAGATGAGTGGTATGTTGTGTTCGTTTTGAATTTGTCCGCGATGGTCGAAGATAAGGAATGATTGGGGTTGAAGGTATCCCGTACGGTTCATACCGGTTATTGCCAGTTCGTTCGTGGTTGCAAGTCCTTTAATTATGTCGTTATTTGTGGTGGGTAGTTTACTAAAGTAGTTTCTAGTGAGTGTGAGTATGAATGAGTCTATGCGCGGGATGTCAGCTTTTTGGTAAATGGCGTTGTTGCTTGTCATGCGTCTGAAATTTGAGTGTATGGATCTGTAGTTGCTCAGACATGATCGTAGGCAGGCTCTTTCCAGCATTCGGAATTGCTCCATTAGTGCTGCTCCTACGTTCCATGAGATTGGGGCCGCATAGGTGATGATGGGTCTTATTAGAAGTTGATAGCAGATTACTTTAGCTTTGTGTTCGAGGTGCTTGTTGTGGAAAAGTCTGCTGTTTGCCCTTATGCCCTTATGGCTTTCTTTGCCTTTTCAAGCTGGATGGTGTGGTGTTGGTTGCCTCGTATTAGGTGGTCGATATTGTATCCAAGGTATTTTACCGTTTTTCTGTGTGGGATGGTTATTATCTGCTGTGTGCCGGGTTTGTGAGTCTGTATATGGAATTCTCGTAGTTCTTTTTTGGTTTTCGTCGAGAGGTCGTCTGTGAGACCACGGAATACGATGGACTCGCACTTGTCTGGATTCATTCTAAGGTTCCAAGTAGAGTAACAATCGTTGATCCTGTTTGTCAACGAGGTGAGGGTATCTTGTATATTTTTTACGTTTTTGCCAGCCGCGTATATTATCAGGTCGTCTGCGTAGGCTATCGAATGCGTGTTGTTGTTTGCATTCAGGTTGAAGGCATTGAGTATGTCGCTCGTGAGTATATTGAATAGGATTGGGGAGTTGACCGTTCCTTGCTGAAGTCCTTCTTCTATTTTGAAGGTTTCGGTGGAGGTGTGCGCGCCGTCCCAGGTTATGAAGGACTTATTGGAGATCATATCCCAGATGATGTGGGTTAGCCATGATGGGAAGCGGTTTTTTGTTAGTTTGTACAGCAGGCCATTCAGCCAGATGGAATCAAAGGCTTTTTCCAGATCGATTAGTATCGCACCCACATGTTGGCGCTTGTGTAGGTAGAGGTTAAGGTCCGAAAGAAGTTTGTGTATAGCATGTGTGGTAGAGTGGTTCGAACGGAATCCGTATTGGTTGTTAGGTATAATTTTATTGGTGTCGCAGAACTGTGTTATGTGTGTGTTTATGAGAATTTCGTATACTTTGCTTAGCGATGGGGTAAGGCTTATGGGTCTGTAGCTGGCTGGTTGTGTGGGGTCTTTGCCTTTCTTCAGTATTGGTAGAACTTTTGCGCATTTCCATTGGGAAGGGAAGTATTGGTGGTTTAGCGCGTTGTTCAAGATTATGGTAAGGGCTGCGATGAGCTTAGGTGTGAGGTGTTTGATATTACTATTGGCGGAATTTTGTCTAGTCCAGCGGAGGTTTTATTCGGGAGTTTTTTGATAACTATGCAGAGGGAGTTTTCATTGCAGAAGATGTCGTCTAGGTCTTGGTCTGTTTGGGGGGTCGAAGCTTTATTTTGGGATGTGAATTGTGTGTGCATGATGGATGCGCGTTTGTTTTGTGAGTGTTCGTCTTCAAGTTTTTTAGCGTTATCGTCAATAATGTCTTTGAGTCTGGTGTTAGCCGTGTAGGGTTTGGGTGAGTTTATTTGTTCGTAGTGTGCGCCTATTATGTTGAGTTTGTCGGGAGGCTCTGAGATGATGTATGTATCGTTTATTTTTTGAACTTTGTCTATTTCGATGTTGCTTCGCTCTGTGATTTTTGCGTTATTGTTATTTAGGTGTATGCAGTCGATTGATAGGGGGTCTCTAGGTCAGAGTAGTTTGTTCAGTTTGGGGAAAAAAGTGTCGGATTTACGGTGGTTGATTTGTTTTAGGAGGGCCGTCCAGTATTTTGTCACAGACTTTTTGAATTCTTGTCTTAGGGTGTTTTTGATTTCCGCAAGTCACTTTATTTAGTTCCGATAGTTTCGCGTTTACGAGATGTTGGATCTGATCTTTGTAATCTGTGAAGTTTTGTTATCAAACGGGATTTTTTGGATTGCAGTTGTTTAATTTTGTGTGTTATGTGTTTTAGGACTGATGTTTTGGGTGTGATTGTGGGTACGGTAGAGTCTATGGTTCTAAGGATGGCGTCATTGAGTTTAGTTAGCTGGTCGTCGATCTCCGTTATTGTGAGGTTGCGTACGTCTGTAATAGTCTCGGTGTCTTCTTCGTCTAGTTTCTTGGAGAATTTCTTCCATTTGGTTGATTTGAAGTTGTGGGTGTGCGTCGAGTTGATGTTGGTGATGGGGAGGTTTATGTCTGAAGGGAATTTGGTGGTTAAATTTATGGCTTTGTGGTCGCTGTCGTACGGAAGGGTGGTCAATTTGTTGTTTATTTTGTTGCAGATTTGAATTCTTGCATGTGAGAGGCAGATATCAAGGAATGTGTTGGCTGGTGTCAATGTGGGTTCAATTGGTGTGTGTACGGCCAGTCTGAATTTAACGAAATTGTCTTTTCCCCATTTTTTGAAATAACGACCACGTTGGTTTGTGGCTCTGTCTCCCCAGTCTTTGTGTCTGGTGTTGAAGTCTCCAGCGATGAGATAAAGGTTGTTGGGGTTGTCGAGTTTTAGGTCTGAGAATAGTCGGTGGAGTTCGTCAATGAATAGTTTTGTGTTATCGTTTGTCGCGTATAGGCTAATTATGAAGTGATTGTATGGTTGCGGTCCCGGTATGTTTATAATTGTGTATTCAATAATTTCGTTGTGTTGGGAAGTGGGGTATTTCAGTATTGTGTGTGGGATGTCTTTTTTGATGAGGATAGCCGTACCGCCGCCTTGGATGGCCCCTGGTCTGTCAGTTCGTATGAGATGATGACTGTCGAATGAGATTTTGTGCTTTGCGTTTAGTTTTGTTTCGGATAAGAGTATTATGTCGTGGTCGTGGTCAAATAGAAAGCAGTGTAGGTCGTAGCACTTGTTGTTAGATGAGATTGAGTTAGCGTTTATAGCGGTAATTCTGAGTTCAGTTAGAGGTGTGGTGGTGATAACCTTTTGATCGTTTCTGTTTGTGGTTTGTGTGGTCATTCTGTCCATACGTAGCTGAAAAGCGCGTCGATGCGCTTAGCGTTCTCTGTGATTTTCTCGGTAATTTTTGCTACCTGGGCTGAGATCTGGAGTGATATTTGGGTGGCGATTAGGGTGCACATTTCGTTTTTGAAATCTGATAACCAGGTAGGGGGTTGTTGTTCGGGTGGGGGTGGAAGTGTGTTGTTTGTGTGTGCGTAAGTGTACTGTGGGATCTGAGTAGGTGCGGAGAGGGCTTGTGCGTATGAGGTGGTGTCTGCGACTTTATTACTGGTGAAGGTTCTGGGTTGGGGTTGTGAGGGTGTTTCGTCTGGTTTGGGATTTTGTCTGTTTAGGTTTGTCACAAATTTAAGATACGGGCATCCACCGTAAGAGGCAGGATGTCCTGTTTGGTTGCAGTTGGCACATTTGAGGTTCTCCTTACCTGCATCAGTGGCGATTGTGCATTCGCCTGGCTTGTGTGTGAGCGCGCATCTCACACAGCGCGAAGGGAGCTGACAATTTATGATAGCGTGGCCGATGCGCTGGCATTTACGGCACTGAAATATTTTTTTGTTTTTCAGGTGTTCCCACCTAACGGATTGGTAGAGGAGGGTTTTGATTTTAAAAACGTCTGTTAGATTCGAATTGTTAGAGAATTGAACCATGAAATGGAATCTGTCCGGGTGATCTTTGTTGTATTGCATTTTTTAGACTTTTGTCAGTGTGGCGTTGGGTGTGTCTAGGGCTGTGAGTTCAGTTAGTACGTCCTCTTCCGAGAAATCTCCTTTTACTCCTTTTAGGATGAGCGATTTAGGTTTCTCGTGCTTGGGGGTGAAGGTGTAGAACTGTGTGTCGTGTGATTTGAGGATGGTTATTATGTCTTTGTAAGCGATGTGTGATTCGGTCGTGATAGTGGAGGTTTCTCCGTCTACTTGCTTCATTTTGAATGCGGTCTTGCCTATCTTAGCTGCAATTAGCGCGTTAATTGTGATGTTTATTTTCTGGCCGTGAATGTGAATTGGGGGAGGTTTGCCTTTTGGCTGCGTTCTCTGTTCCTGTCCGGATTCCTGTAGTTGGCGGGAGGTCGCGTGGTCGGAGATGTCCATTTCGTTGTTTTCGGTCTGCTCGGTCCTAAGAGGGTCGAAGGGGTTCGGGTCTGCTACGGTAGATGACGTGCCCTGTCTGGTCGGTTGTTTTACGGCATTATTCGGTACTATCCAGTCCGAGGCCTCGTTGTCGGCGTTTTGGCGGGAGCTGCTGGGTCTCGCTTGATTGAGGTTCGGTTTCACATTGTGGGCCTGAGGGGCGCCTCCGAGTTCTGTTAATACCTTTTTTGTAGAGCTTGTCTGCTGTATGAGTTGAAATTTTTTTGCTCTCCGATTTTTGGGGTCCATCCTGGTTGTTGTGGGGTTGGGTTGATGGGTCGAGGGTCTCCGGGTGTTTGCGTTTGGCTCCGGAGTCGGCCATATTGGACGATGGCGTGGCTCCCAGCCTCTCGATCTTGTGGCTTTAATTTGGTTATGTTTTTTAGGCACTTCAGGTGTTAGATGGGAGATGTTTCACTTGTTGGTTGATGCACCGGTATTATTTGGTCACATTGGCAAGAATTCGGAAGCTATGGTGGGTAGTTACTTAGCGAATTTTACGAAATTGACGGACGATCTGAGACGCGTGTCGTTGCGATACCGGCTCAGTCGAGACTCCAGCAGTGACGCTACCGCTTGAGCTACGGTACTTCATAGTAATGTAACAAAGTTTTGGGTTCATAAGCTTTGATATTATTGTGATTGATTTCAGTTTCTTCAAAGAAGTTGGAACTCGTAGAGCTAAAACCCATGTAAAACATCACACAATAAATTAGACGATAAATTATGTGTATTTGTAGAACGTAACGGTCAGAACAAAAATCATGTGATAAAGTACAGAATAATTTACAACATTCTTAATTTACATGATAATTCATATCATGAATCCAGTCATAACTTTATGAAATTTATTATAAACTTTTTCATGTAATATTTAAAAATATCCTTTTCAGTAAGGATTAGACACGCGATATTTAAAAGCACACGAAAAAAAAAAAAAAGGTAATCCCTACATCTTCGGTAGTAATTATTTGGACAGCATCTTTTTGGAGTTAAATCTACAGCAATTGCTGTAAATTTTACTCCAAAAATAACGAAATTATCAATGGGATTAGTAAACCTTAACGCATTTGCTGTAGATTTAACTCCAAAAAGATGCTGTCCAAATAATTACTACCGAAGATGTACAAATTACATCTTTTTTTTTTCCGTGCACACGTCAAATTTTTTAGCACGTATGTTCTGCAGGTCGTAAGATTCATTGAATCGTTAAAAATAAAAACTATGCGTATATCATCACGATATAGATATGATGTGTTTTTTGAACGTTATGCTCTTTGTTCGGAACCATTTTATTCTCTACATTTTGTGCTACGCGGAATGTTCAAACCATTTTCAACATGTCAGGTTCCACTCGATTCGTCAAGTATTGTCATGATATCCTGATTTTTGTTTCAGCATACAACCCAGGCGCGGCTGCCGCTGGGGCTAGCACAAGCGGAAGTAAGTTGAAGATACAGAGATTTTCGATATTATCGAAAATATCTGTATCTTTAAGGGAGCATTCAAATATCACGTAACATCAATTAGGGGGTCAGCCAGTGTTACGGCAATGTTACTCGGGGGGGAGGGGGCGTCAGTTGCCTGTTACGTAACTTTAATTGAACACTAAAAACAAGACAAAAATGTTGAACCTTTCTGGAATACCAAAATTTAGTATTAGACATTAAAAAAATTAATTCTATATATGACAATTTTATAGATTAATATGGCTGGGATAATGTTACGTAACATGGGGGGGGGGGATAGACTCGTGTTACAATTTGTTACGAAGGGGGTAGGGGGGGTCAAAATCGGCTGAAAAAACATTACGTAATATTTGAACGCTCCCTTAAAAATAAAACCTATGCGTACGTCATCACGATATAGATAAAATGTGTTTGTTGAACGTTATGCTCTTTATTTGGAATCATTTTATTCTCTACATTTTATGCTACACGGAATGTTCAAACCATTTTCAACATGTCAGTTTCCACTCGATTCGTCAAGTATTGTCATGATATCCCGATTTTTGTTTCAGGACACAACCCAGGCGCGGCTGCCGCCGGGGCTAGCACAAGCGGAAGTGAGTTAAAGATACAGAGATTTTCGATAGATGACAGATATTCACTTGTTGTTCGAATTTAGCTCAAGCGAGTCGGGCACCGCGGAATGACGACTTAATCACAGTCCTCTTTACTTAAATTTCAGATCTAGTGACAGATTTCAGACACCAACTGGAGATAATTGCGGATGGTGTTGGACGGTCGGTCAGAAGTAAGTTCAAAACAATGTCACCCAATGAAGATATTCAAGTCATAGCTACTAAGGATTTGAACACAGTCCTCTTTACTTAAATTTCAGATCTAGTGACAGATGTCAAACACCAACTGGAGATATTTGCGGATGGTGTTAGACGGTCGGTCAGAAGTAAGTTCAAAACAATGTCAACCAATGAAGATATTCAAGTCATAGCTACTAAGGCTACTAAGACATGCGTCAAATATTGACAAAGTACAATAGTGTCATGACGTACCTATTTTATTTTGCAGGTGGCGGTTCCAAGCTGAAAGAAGGAGACGCTGGTAAGTGATGAGTGGATACACTTACTGGACCAATTTATACGTCTACCAAAACGTTCGAATTATCTTTGTCTCCGTATTCTGGAAAATCATTCCGTTTCATATTCAAGACCTCTCTATTTCTCTTTCAGTTGCTTTGACGACTGCCGGAAACAATCTCGCAGCCGCTGTAAATTCTGTCCTAGCGGGTCACGGGGGTAGGTTGTAGACGACTTTTACCCTTTAAAAATGTTTTTGTGATCTACTATTCGCTTCACATATCAGGGTGAAGTCGAGAAATTGTTTTAATTGACCGAGATTTTCTATTTTGATTCTTCATATTTCAGTCTTTTTTCACTTATAGCCATTATGTCATGCGTCAATTGGTGAATTTTCACTCTGGCATGATACGCCTATTTTATTTTCAGGAGACAGAACCCAAATTGAGGCCGCATTCACGGGTAAGTGACACTCATTCAAAAAATACATCAAGCCTAGCTTGATTTTCATCCAGCTGATCATAACCTCTGTATTCCAATTTCAGGTTTATTCAACCGACTAAGAGGCAGAATGATATCCGATACGCGAAGAATTGAATCGACACCCGACCGTGAGTTGAAAACGATCGTGCCCATCTAGAATATCCCGCCTCAATTAGCACTTGAAAATTGTCTAAATTATTGAGGTATCTTTTAATTTCCAGGTACCCACATTCAGATCGAAGCTTCTGTGATTTCATTTACTCAAATATTCGACTCAATCGTCCCCCAAGTCAATGTGATTTTGGATATTGCTTACGCGGTTTCACCCAGTAAGTTGGAAACAATCGTACGATTAGCAATATAATTGTCATACTGAGATCTATCGTTTGCTACAAACCAAATTCCAATGAAGCTTTCATAAATTGATCTATTTCCTTAGCCTCCAGTTAGGCAAACGTATTTGATACTCAACATTCGATCCCTGATTTCAATTGTACCACCAGTTGAGTACTGCTAAACTACGATCCTGAATATTTGGACTTTTTATATTATTTCCAACATCAACTAAAATATGATGATTTCTTAAATTATAGTTTCAATGTGCTCTGGTAATTGCCATTGAATCGTAATTTCACTTTCTCAGGTGGATCTGGATCTGGATCTGGATAATCATAAATCCCATACCAGTCCAGCTGAACCGAAGCAGCGGAAGAGACTATTGGTGAGTATTATCGACAGTATCTGCGCCTGATACGAAGATGCTGAATATATTTATTCACTAATTTTGGTGAATCTATTCGCAGCCCACTTCTTAGCAGCTATCGCGGAGCGGAATATTCGCAACCGCTTGTGCTAATCTGAAGAACTTTTTGTGGAAGAACGTATATCACCTGCTGGACGTAAGACTACCACTTTCTTCCAGCACGTCTTCCAATTGATTACTGAATATGTATATACCAGTGAGAATAATGCGAAGCAGCATAAGATTGTGAGCAATAAAAATCCATTTCGAAAATATTCATTCGCTGTATCGTATAAATTTTCCATTTCCCAAAACAGATTCCGAATACAATAGTATATTACACACCTAGGGCAGTAAAGTAGGCTATTCCAAACTGCATGTGAGATTGACACATTGAAGGCGAGGGTGGCAAGAACGCAGTTTGGGATGGCCTGTTTCACGCCCGTGGGTCGTATACTATTTTTCACAACCCCCTGCATCGGAAAGCACGACTTCCCGTTCACGCAGCGGGCCGAAAGTCGTACTTTCCGTGCAGGTGTGGTGAAAAAGAATAAAGACATTCAGAGGCCCTCATAAAAACGATTACTTTTTCCTTCCGAGTCACGTGACATGTGAAAAGGTTTTTTATTTGAAACAACTGCATGAAAAGTTTGATTACGTTCGGGCCGCTAAACCGATTTGGATGAAATTTGCAAGGCATACCGTTCTTATTCCGAGGCTGTGCCAATAAAGTTTTCAAACGTCGCTCGCTAACCATGTTTAAGTACAAAATACCGTGAGGAATATTACGATACAGATAATTAGTCACTGATTATCCGACAATAGCGATTCAAAAACCGAAAGACGTTCAGAATGATATCCAACCTAGAAGAGTCGGTGCCTCCCCCGTGCACCCCTTCCATGGTTAAAGAGATGACGTGATTTTTCCGCTCAAAATTAAGTCACCTTATGGCATCAACGGGCTTTCGATAATCTTGAGTCATTTCGTATCTAGATATGGTATAGACGACATTTCAATGACAGGATTCGTTTTCCCCGATTGTCGAGTCTGATTCATATTGTATTGACGCAAGTACTTGAATCGTTGATTTGTCATCACTTCTGAATATTCAATGAAGTTTTATCATCGCCTGTACCTTTTTGATACAGTTGTACATCGTGGACTACGAATACCTAAATTCAAATATTATTTTGTTCAGAGGTGGATGCCTAATTGGCGTTCATATCATCTGAATTTAACAAAAATTTCTTGACGTTCGTCATTCTTTGTCACATTTTGTGCATTTTTTTTTTCACTTGCATTCCCTCAAAATCCGAAGAGAGATTTCAAGAATTCAGAAAATGAACCGAATGACGCACATTATCTTGAAAATCGGAAAAACTCATTTTCTTAAAAATGAAACTTCTTTTTCCAATAAATATTTCACACAATATGTGGGATGATATGACTCATAGGTTCTGTGAGTTTCATTGTTGCTGAAGCATCGCTTCATACTGAAAAAATATATTGTTTTCCATACATGAACGGAAAGGCTGATTTTGCTACCTGTTTTCTGGGAGCAACCGGTGGTTCTACCGACCGGGAAGTCTTCTCTCCTGGTAAGTCTTTCGTCCCCGGTCTTTCTTCCCTGGAATTCTTTCCTCCCTGCTTTTAGTTCCCGTACCGGCCGCGCTACACTTCAGCCACATAACCTCAAATGCTCACCGTTTTGCCCGCAAAATCGACCTTTCCGTTCATGGTGGCGAAAAATACAATGTGCACCGCGGTCGCAGGACTTTTCACTCCCTCTCCTCTCCCGCGTGCAGCAACCTACACGCTCGGGAGCGAAAATGTCCTTTGCTCCCTTGGTGCACAATATATTATTACAAGTGACTGTATGGAATCCGTCGATTTCTGTATTGGTTTCAACATTTTGGCCACTTTCAAGCATCTTTTGAAGAGACCGTTCGGTTCAGAAGATTATCGGTTCGATTTGCGCATCCTCAAATTTCCCACTCTTCGTAATTTCCAAGTTCCTGAGGGGGCGTCCACAAATTACGTGAGGCGTTTAGGGGGGGGGTCAAGCCGAATCTCAAGAAATCTCACCAAAGGGGGAGGGGGGGTCGAAAAATTGCAAAAATCGCCTCACGTAATTTATAGACGCCCCCTAAGTTAGTCTGATCCGTTCCGACGTCACGATCACCTTGCAATCGATTTTATAATTTCATATAATACATTTCGATGAAATTTATAGGCATCATGGGGCTCCAAATGAAACAAAAGCTCCGTGGCAAATTATGGTCGGAAACTTACTTCACTTTTTCTAATCACGTCTCATCGTTTTCCAAGTCGATTAAATATTATATACGACTTTTTACCACGCGTAAAGGCAAAAAGGCATGTCAAATTTTTTTCTCCGTATTTACGCGAAATATGTTAAAATACCGTCAGAAAACTAGAAATTGCAAAATTGATCAACTAACAGTGAAAGGTCGTAATTCATAATCATAATTAATTTTAAAATATAATTAAATAAAATATATTAATAAATAATTAAAATTATCAAATTAAAATAATAAATAAAAAAAAAATTAAATTATAACATTTTTTAAATAAAATCTATTTTCATGCCCTTTCATTTCTAAAACAAAAAAAAAAATTGTGTTTACTAAAGGTAAAAGGTCATATCGCAATTATTTTTTTTTTTACTCATTTTTTCGAAATACTCTAAAATGACGTGAAACGTGGAGAAAAGTGAAAATTCCAAAGTTTTTTCAAAATTTTTAAGATTCAAAAAAAATTATTAAAACGCTAAAGGTAAAAGGTCATATCGCCATTATTACTATTATTTTTTCTTATCTTGAGAATCGGAATTTTCATTTTTCTTTGCATTTCACATGATTTTAGAGTATTTTGAAAAAATCAGTAAAAAAAAAAAAGTAATGGCGAATGCGACCTTTTACCGTTGACTTGTTAATTTTTTTGGTTAAAAAAAAAAAAATTTGGAATTTCATCCAAAATTCGATTTATCCATGCGTTTCCGAGGTTTTAAAAGGTTTTGTAATAAAAGTATTAAAAAAAAAAATTGTCGATGCGCCCTTTTACCTTTAGCTTGTTAATTTTTTTTATTAAAAAATAAAAATTTTGGAATTTCGTCCGAAATTCGATTTATCTATGCGTTTCAGAGGTTTTGAGAGGTTTTGTAAAAAAAAGTATTAAAAAAAAAATTGTCGATGCGCCCTTTTACCTTTAGCTTGTAATTTTTTTTATTAAAAAATAAAAATTTTGGAATTTCGTCCGAAATTCGAATTATCTATGCGTTTCAGAGGTTTTTAGAGGTTTTATAAAAAAAGTATTAAAAAAAATTGTCGATGCGCCCTTTTACCTTTAGCTTGATAATTTTTTTTGTTGAAAAATAAAAATTTTGAAATTTCATCCGAAATTCGATTTATCTATGCGTTTCAGAGGTTTTTAGAGGTTTTGTAAAAAAAAGTATAAAAAAAAAAATTTTCGATGCGCCCTTTTACTTTTAGGTTGTTAATTTGTTTGATTAAAAAATAAAAATTTTGGAATTTCGTACGGAATTCGATTTATCTATGCGTTTCAGAGGATTTTAGATGTTTAAAAAAAAAAATGATATAATATAAATAAAAATGGTGGATACGACCATACATCATTAGTGAACACGATTTTTTTTGTCTAATCTAGAAATGAAAGGATGTAACCGCCAGTACTTACGACCTTTCACCTTTATTATTTCTTTCGGCTAATTTTCATAGATATATGCGTTTTGGACACTATAGTAGCGAATGGCAAAGGACAAAAAAATATATGACCTTTTACCACCAAAATCAACTTTTTGGTGGATGCGACCTTAAAGCACTAGACACGCGATGTCTTACATATGGGGTAGTCCAAATGAAAGTGAACAGAGTTTGACCCCGACCCTCACCGAATTGGTCGCCGATTTTTTTCCGTACTCTACTCCATAAAAGGTACGCTTTTCGATTTTTCTTAGATTTTTTAGACCCATGGCTCGGTCGCGGCGATTTTTTCAAGTTTTTCCATCAATCTAACGCAACTCTGAAGTCTTACATTTTATCGCAAATTCACAGAGGAAAAAAAGTTTAGTTTTCTTTTGATCTTCACAAAAATATTTTTTCACGAATTTTCAGTGCATGCTAAATCGTCGATTTCGACGAAAAACGCACAAAAATTGAGTTATCTCGGAAAGCCCGTTTTAACAAATTTTTTAATTTTTTGTCAATTTTCTTTGGTCAAAAACACACAACTTTTGTATGAAACATATTTTGGGCACGGCCTTCATTCGGGAGCTACGCCTTGTTTTATGTGATAATATCAGTAAAGTACGTAAATCAATTTTTGTTCAATATTTCGTATAAATCACTCGAGGTCAAACCGTGAGTTTTGAATGTGGTCAAAAATTTTCTTGAACATAAAATAGAACATTGAAAATCATAATTGAAATAGTGCATTGTGTATCAAGGGTACAAAGTACTATTTTTCGAGTGTACTGCAATCACACTCGCCAAAATAGAGTTGCGCCCGTGATGCACACGATTTTTTTCTCAACACCTGGTCTGCAGAAATGCCTCTTTTCAGACCGAGTGCGCAGGCGCAAAACAGAACTTTGCGCCCGAGGGCCGAAAAGATCTGTTTTGCGCCCGCTCAAGAGGTATGAAAAGTGGCATTTTGCGACCGGTGTAAGAAAAGAAAGTGAAGTACACATGCAAATCCAACTGTCACGGGTTTCATCTACGTGCCAAAGCTGAAATTCTATTGGATAAAAAGATTTAAATTGATTCCCTACCGTAAAGTCGACACTAACCACGATTAGTGAACGTCATAAGTAATCACTGTAAGACCACTGATCTTGGGCTAATCAGAAAACGAATGAAACAAATTATTATAGAGATTTCAGGATACTAAAGTGTTTCGACTCTTGGAACATTGAGTTTGTAAACACTCAATCGTGTGTCGAAGTTGATGACGAATAAAGTGATTTTGATTTTAGGTATGGAACACACAATTTGGGGTCGAATCCGCCTAAAGTAATTCATACGGAAAATTAAAAAAAAAATTTATTCACGTACTTTACTGATATTATCACATAAAACAAGGCGTAGCTCCCGAACGAAGGCCGTGCCCAAAATATGTTTTATACAAAAGTGGTGTGTTTTTGACCAAAAAAAAATGACAAAAAATTTCAAAATTTTTGAAAACGGGTTTTCCGAGATAACTCAATTTTTGTGCTTTTTTCATCGAAATCAACGATTTAGTTTGCTCTGAAAATTCGTTAAAAAATATTTTTGTAAAGATCAAAAGAAAACTAAACTTTTTCTCCTTTATGACTTTGCGATAAAATGTAAGATTTCAGAGTTACATTAGGTTAATGCAAAAACTCTGAAAAATCGCCGTGACCGAACGATGAGTCTAAAAAATCTAAGAAAAATCGGCAAGTGTACCTGTTGTAGAGTAGAATACGGAAAAAAATTGGCGACCAATTCGGTGAGGGTCGGGGTCAAACTCTGTTCACGTTCATTTGGACTACCCCATATGTTTATTATTACACGCTACGCTCATAACTCCGACAGCGCCACTCTGCCGGTCACTCTTTGAATCGGTGAGGTTAGAGAAACTAATATTCCGTGTAGAAATACATGTACTTATACGGAATTACTTGTTTTCTTAAATAACGTTTTTCGCACTTGTAACCAGTATACGATATGAAAATCATGGTTGTTATCGTTAGAAGTGGGTTTCAGGAGGTCATATTAGATATATTTCGTGAAAAAAGTATATCGTAAGGGCAAAAATTGTTTAAATCATGTCACGTATCCGATGTACGGGAGAGAATCTGTAATGACGGATGTCGTCGATCACTCGGTACCGTCTTCAGGGAAACGCCAGATGCAGAAGCAAAAAAAAAGGAATGAAGGGTTAAAAAAAATAACCTTAAAAAGAAGTAAGTTGTTTGTACACAATAATCGCAGAACTCGTCAAGTTTTTTTTTTATTCCTGTCTTACCTCAATTGTTACTTGATAACAATTTTCATTCTTTTTTTTCGCTTTCTGCACGCGGCGTTCCCCTTGTGACTATGACGGTACCGAGTAATCGGCGATATCCGTCATTAGAGATCTCCTCCCGTACATCGGATACGTGACAAGACTTCAATAATTTTACGCCTGTCGATATACTTTTTGTACGAAATATATCTACTATCACCTCGTGAAACCCGCTTCTAACGATAACAACCATTATTTTGAGATCGTATACCGGTACAAATGCCAAAAATGTTATTCAAGAAAACAAATAATTCCACATGAGTCGTGTATTTCTACACGGAATATTAGTTTCTGTAACCTCATCGTTTAAAGAGAAATCCGATAGATGGCGCTGCCGCTCCGCGCCCGAGTCATGAGCGTAGCGTATACCTAATACACTGTATGTATGGATGTTGCCAACATCCAACAACTAAATAACCAACATATCTACTCTTTTGTACTCAAATAATACAAACTAAAATACAATATCCCTATATTTCACACCATTATTAATATCCTTAATCATCAAAACCAACAAATCAAAAAGAAACACTTGCTCAGAAACAAGTTTTAAGATAGTTTTTGCCAAGGATGGTAGTTCAGGACGTGTTCGGATTAATGGGGTAATTCACGTACGATTCAACGGTTATCGACAAACGAAATAAATTATTATTTAACAAAATACAAATAATTAGCCACGCAGGCGGGTGGTAATGAATAATCCTAATCGTTTTCAACTTGCGGCGATCAAGAGACACGTTTGTCTCTCACGCAACGGCACGGATACACTGAATCTAAATTCTCTTTCATTCCTCCTAATCCCTAGATCAGCATTCATCCTATACACATCACTCGTTCTCACTCATTCGAGGTACCTCATCATACAAGGCTTTCGTACACAGTCATTGTTAGAGCTCATTTAGTGCTAATGCGCATGCGCGAGCTCTCGACACCAGCGATCGCGCGCCTGTGTTTTTGGTGGTTAGCGGATTCAGGTGCAAGCTTGCACATGACCGGCCATCGTGAGTTTTTCAGTGAACTTGGACCTGTTGGACAGATAAGATTCGTTAAAATCGCAAGTGACAGTGTGTTAGCGGTAACCGGAGTAGGAACAATAAAAGTTGAAGCCAAAGTGCGTGGACAGCTAGTTGATAGAACATTGACAAACGTGCTCTGGGTTCCAGACTTGAAACGGAACTTGTTTTCAGTGGGAGCTATCAATGACAAACAGTTCTCGTTTCATAGTTACCGTGACTACTGTGAAGTGCGCGAAAGCGGTGGTGCCCTGTCAGCGGAAGGGGTGCGCCATGGATCGCTGTTCCGAATGCTGTTTGAGGTCCAAGTGCAGTCAGAGTGTAACGTTGCGGAAGTGAACTCGCTGAAGTCGTGGCATGAACGACTGGGCCACATTAATGTCGGCTACATTAATGCAACAGAAAGACATAATGCAGCGGGTGGTTTGAAAATCACAGATAAATCTGATTTCTTTTGTGAGGCGTGTACCTTGGGTAAACACGCTCGAAAACCACACCCACCTAGTAAGAAACCGCGAGCTGAGAATGCTGGAGAGAAGATCCACTCAGATGTCTGCGGCCCTGTCAACGTACAGTCAACACGTGGCTCGAAGTACTTCCTGCTGTGCAAAGATGATTGCACCGGATACCGGTCTGTATTCTTCATGCGCCATAAGAGTGAAGTCTTCGGCAAGTTCAAGGACTACGAGGCACTTGTGGCAAAGCAGACTGGCCACAACATAAAAGTGTTTCGCTCAGATAATGGTGGAGAGTACCTGTCAAATGAGCTAGGTAATTTTCTTCGAAGTAAGGGGATAATTCATGAGCTCTCTACGCCTTATGTTCACGAGCAGAATGGTAGGGCTGAGCGTGAGATGCGCACGCTCTGTGAAAGCGCCAGATCCATGCTGCTGGCGAGAAACCTGCCTAAGGAATTGTGGGAAGAAGCGGTTCGGACGGCCGCATACGCGTTGAATCGGACCATCTCTAAGCAATCAGGCGAAAAGACTCCGTACGAGAGGTGGTTCAAGCACAAACCCGAAGTCAATCATATGCGTGTGTTTGGCTGTAATGCATACTTACATGTACCTAAGGAGACTGGACGAAAGAAATATGAACAGAAAAGCACCAAAATGATTTTTGTGGGCTACGAAGGCGAGTCAACAAACTATCGTCTCTGGGATCCCAAAACACGGAAAGTACACGTCAGCTGTGATGTTACCTTCCATGAGAGTGTTACTGAAGCTGAGCCTGCAGCTCAAGACCTCCAACAGGAACGTTTAGTACTAGATTTCGGTCATGAGGATCAACCTGATGCAGAACTTGTTCAAATGCCGCCTGTGGTTCAGGCAGAACTGAATCCTGATCATCAGGAACTACCAGAACAGGCAGCAGCGATTCAACTACCGGAGATTCAGCAGCAAGCTGAGTTGTGGGTGGAGCCACATCTGGAAGAGCATCAGCCAGCAGCTGGAAGACAGCTTCGTGACCGGGGAAGGATACAGATGCCGCAGCGCTACGGGGATTATGTGTTGGTGGCGGACGCCACTGCCAACAACTTTTGAAGACGTGGTTGCCAGTCCTGAGGCCGGGAAATGGTTACATGCAATGGTGGATGAGATGGACTCTCTTTACCAAAACAAAACGTGGGAGCTTACTGATCTTCCAGAAGGTGAACGCGTAATTGGCTGCAGGTGGCTGTTTAATACAAAAGTAAATCCAGGGGGAGGTACTCGATACAAGGCTAGGCTAGTGGCCAAAGGATTTTCACAGCGTGAAGGCATAGATTACTTTGCAACGTATGCTCCAGTAGTTCGGTACAAGTCCATTCGAATGCTTCTAGCCCTTGCTGCAGCAGAGGACTTTGAAATTGCCCAGTTTGACGTGAAGACTGCGTTTCTTAACGGAGAACTGGATGAAGAACTTTACATGCAGCAACCACCTGGATTCGAAGACAAGGAACAGCCAGATGCAGTGTGCAGACTAAGAAGAAGCATATACGGTCTCAAACAATCACCCCGTTGTTGGAATATGAAATTCGTTCAATTCTTAGATAGGTTCAGTTTCCAACCGACTGAAAGTGACTATTGCGTCTTTTCTGGCAAAGTCAAAGGAGCGATTGTATACCTGGCCCTCTACGTCGACGATGGCCTGCTGATGTCAGCGTCTCAAGCAGCTATTGATACAGTTCTGCAAAATTTGAAGCAGTGTTTTCAAATCACGATTGACACAGCTAACCAGTTCATCGGGCTTGAAATAGAACGCAATCGAGAAGAACGCACTATAAAAATAAAGCAAAGTGCATACATCCAGAAGATGCTACGCAGATTCAACATGGAAGATGCGAAACCGTCTACAGTTCCAGCTGAACCTGGAACACACCTGAGTCAACAGCAGATTCCCGAAGATGGAGAGAAGAGTCAAATGCAAAACGTGCCGTACCGTGAAGCTATCGGTTCCCTTCTTTTCGCTGCTAAAGTCAGCCGCCCCGACATCGAATATGCGGTTAATCGAGCAAGTCAATTCGTAACTAATTACGGTCCACAGCATTGGCAAGCTGTTAAACAAATATTGCGCTATTTGAAGGGTACGATTAATTGTGGGATAGTCTACGGTGGCTGTGGGAGCACCAATAACTTGATCGGTTACACAGATGCAGATTATGCAGGGGATATAGATACGCGAAAATCTACAAGTGGGTTTGTCTTCTTATTGAACGGGGGTGCAATCTCTTGGTCCTCTGAGCGACAACGCGTAGTCGCACTCTCGACGACTGAAGCGGAATATATCGCACTGTCTAACGGAACAAAGGACGCATTGTGGATACGTCGAATTCTTTGCGAATTAGGGTTAAACTATAAGAAAGTCCCTATGTTTGTCGATAATAGATCAGCTATTGATCTAGCAGGTAATCCCGAGTTCCATCGAAAGACAAAGCACATAGATGTCCGCTATCATTTTGTAAGGGATGTTTATGATCGTGGGGACATAGATGTTGATCATATCGAATCAAAAGAGCAACTGGCTGACATATTTACGAAGCCTCTTGCTAAGCGTCAATTTCAGTATTTGCGAGATAAAATTGGTCTCAAAGACAGCACTAAATAAGTGGGAGTGTTAGAGCTCATTTAGTGCTAATGCGCATGCGCGAGCTCTCGACACCAGCGATCGCGCGCCTGTGTTTTTGGGGGTTAGAGAAGAAGCCGGGACGCTTGCTCAGTCGTGTGCAAAAGCAATGACGCCGCCAAAGATTTAGACGCTATCCCTGTAAACTATACTTAAAAATTTATATCAAGTGATGTAAATGTATCTCGTTGTGGCATTATAAATAAATAACTGTTAAGATTGTTCTCATAAATGGAGTGTCAACTTTATTGAAGAGCACAAACCCAACAGTCATCCCGTACATTCGTTCGCTCTCATATGTACATTCATAGTCGCTACATACAAATAAATTCGCCGTTAACACAAGCCTCGAAAAACCAAAACAAACTACCTTTATTTTATATTATTCTTCATTTTCCTCATTTACGTTATGCCCATACATTGCATCGTTATCGCTCATCCCTTTCCTCGCCTCGTTTCGTCCTGTCTTCTTCCCTCTCTCCTTTCTCACTTCCCTCTTTACCCCTTGTCTTTGCCTCCTCCTGTTTGTCCTCCTGTCTTTCACAGTCTTTCTTCAGTGCGCTCAGCTTTCTTTCCAGTCTGTCTTTTTCTTGTTCCCTCCTTTTTTTTATTCCACTCGCTTTCTGTCTGTAATAACACCTAGATTATCATACAATTAGTAATTTCAGAGCTTTACAGGAGCATCTGCGTTACAATCAGCTGTCTCGTATTGACAAAGCATCCACGTATTAGAATAATAAATGTAATCATGCGTAAAAGGCATAGATAAATTGAAAGAACGACCATTTAGAAAAATTCGATAAAAAATATTGGTAGTTAAAAGCAGAAGGTCGTGAGCGCCATTTTGATTTTTTTATTTCTCACGTTTTGCTTAAATAGCTTTAAAAACTCGTGAAATCCGAAGAAAAATCGAAATCGACGACGTTTCGAAAAATTCGATAAAAGAAATCGCAGTTAAAAGCAGAAGGTCGTATCCACCATTTTTGTTTCTTCAATTTTTCATGATTTTTCCATATAGTTGTAAAAACTCCTAAAACGCAAAAATAAATTGAAAGAACAAACACTTAAAAAAATTCGACAAAAAATATTGGTGGTTAAAAGCAGAAGGTCGTGAGCGCATTTTTTTTTTTATTTCTCACGATTTTTTTATTGCTCACGATTTTTTTAAGTAGCTGTAAAAACTCGTACAAGGCAAGGATAAATTGAAAAAACGACCATTTAAAAAATTCGATAAAAAATATTGGTAGTTAAAAGCACAAGGTCGTGAGCGCCATTTTGATTTTTTTATTTCTCACGATTTTTTTAAGTAGCTGTAAAAACTCGTAAAACGCAAAGATAAATTGAAAGAACGAGCATTTCGAAAATTTGAGAAAAAAAAAATACTAAGATAAAAGCAGAAGGTGGACCGAAGGATACCGACCGTGGTAGCCGCGCGGCTAGCGTACGCAACTACGGATCGGGAGATCGAAGGTTCGATCCCACTACTCGTCGTCAGTCAGGCCACGCCGTTTTTCGATCTTCACGCCGAAAACCGGCAGCCTGCAGCGAGTAGCAGTGGGTATCGTTCCTGAGGTCGGCTACACCCGGGCAAGGTTTCCTGCAGTTTTCCTTGCCCCTAGTGCGAATGCGGGTGTTTCTATAGAACGCCTTAAGACGGCTGCAGACGTATAATGATGATCACTAACCATCCCCTCCCTCGCCCCGCACAAGCTTTCAGTAGCTTCTGGGGACATACCCTCGGGTATGGCGGGTGTAGGTAGTAATTATTATTATTATTATTAAAGCAGAAGGTCGTAAGCGCCATTTTGATTTTTTAATTTTTCACGTTTTTTTTAAATAGCTTTAAAAACTCGTGACACGCAAAGAAAAATCGTAATCGACGTCGTTTCGAAAAATTCTATAAAAGAAATCGCAGTTAAAAACAGAGAGTCGTATCCACCATTTTTTTTTTCTTCAATTTTTCATGATTTTTCCAAATGGTTGTAAAAACTCGTAAAACGCAAAGATAAATTGAAAGAACGAACATTTAAAAAAAATTCGGTAAAGGATATTGATACTTAAAAGCAGAAGGTCGTGAGCGCATTTTTTTTTTATTACTCACGATTTTTTTATTTCTCACGATTTTTTTAAGTAGCTGTAAAAACTCGTAAAACGCAAAGATAAATTGAAAGAACGAGCATTTCGAAAATTTAAGAAAAAAAAATACTAAGATAAAAGCAGAAGGTCGTGAGCGCCATTTTGATTTTTTTATTTCTCACGTTTTTTTTTAAATAGCTTTAAAAACTCGTGACACGCAAAGAAAAATCGTAATCGACGTCGTTTCGAAAAATTCTATAAAAGAAATCGCAGTTAAAAGCAGACGGTCGTATCCACCATTTTTTTTTCTTCAATTGTTCATGATTTTTCCAAATAGTTGTAAAAACTCGTAAAAAGCAAAAATAAATTGAAAGAACGACCATTCAAAAAAATTCGATAAAAAATATTGGTAGTTAAAAGCAGAAGGTCGTGAGCGCCATTTTTAGTTTTTTATTTTTCATTATTTTTTTCAAATAGCCGTAAAAACTCGTAAATTTTTTGTTCATCGCCTACGTTAAGTTATCGACGTGGTAGGGGGTCTCTGCTGTGTATAAATACGACGGATCGGACGAATTCTAACCAGAAACCTATTTCTAACGAAGTAAGTGGCTACTTTCAACATGAACAAGATCTTCTGTCTTCTTGTCGCCTCGTTGGTGTGCGTCGGTGTTGCCAGCGGTAAGTTACAGACCAATAGCACATTCTCGAACGTTCTATTTTCCGATACAATGAAACCTCACTTATAATGCTTATTTCAATCGGGGACGCTGGAAAATACATACATATAAGTGAGAATAACGTAAAAAAAAAGCTAATTGAGAGTCAAGTGGTTCGATAGTTTCCACGTCAGCATTGCAATTATTCACACACATCATCGACAGGTGAAAAAAACCTGTTCTGTAGATAAACGTAGAAATATTTTTGCATCAAGGAGTAAAATATTCTCGATACAACAAGGATACAATATTCAAACTGACAATATTTGAGTTGTTGATTTCAATTCTAACTAGGTATGTCGAAAGCAATCAATTTTTGAAGTGTTGTGTCACGAAATATAGCGTGTCTAATGACATAAGGACGTAAGCGCCATTATACGACGTTTTGCTGTTTATAATGGCATAAAGTCGTACAATTTTTTTTTTCACGCCAATTCGCTCTGAAAACGTTCAAAACGTATCAATTGAAATCACGAGATAGAAAAATGTAAATGCAAAAGCTCGTAAGTTGGGCGGATACGAACTTCTGCTTTTAACTGCGATTTATTTTATCGAATTTTTTGAAACGACGTCGATTTCGATTTTTCTTTGCGTTTCACGAGTTTTTATAGCTAGTTGGAAAAATCATGAAAAATAAAAAAAATAAAAATGGCGCTTACGACCTTCCGCTTTTAACTACCAATATTTTTTATCGAATTTTTTTAAATGGTCGTTCTCTCAATTTATCGTTGCGTTTTACGAGGTTTTACAACTATTTGGAAAAATTATTAAAAATCATGAAAGAAAATGGCGCTTACGACGTTTTTCCTTTACGTTGTTTTTTATTTTTCCTTAAAAATTGTAATGAAAGAACGACGTATCCGTCAAACTTATGAGCTTTTGCACTTACATTTTTCGATCTCGTAATTTCAATTGATCTATACGTCTTGGCCGTTTTCAGAGCGAATCGCGTGAAAAAAAAATATACGACCTTTTGCCACCAAAATCGCGTTTTTGGCGCTTACGACCTTATGCCATCCCTACTGAAAAAGATCCTGTAAAATATTACATGAAAAAGTACATAATAAATTACATGATAAATTTTATAAAGTTATGACTGGATTCCTGATACGAATTATTATGTACTTCATCATATGATTTTTGTTCTAACCATTAAGTTGTACAAATACACATAATGTATTACCTAATTTATCGTAGGATGTTTTACATGATCAGATTTTATGATAGAAAAAAAAGGGGGGACACCCGAGTCGGGATCCAACCGTGGTCCTTCGAATTTGGAAGCAGTAACGCTACCGCTTGAGCTACGGTACTTCATAGTAATGTAACAAAGTTTTAGGTTCATAAGCTTTGATATGATTGTGATTGATTTCAGTTTCTTCAAAGAAGTTGGAACGAGAAGGTATATATTTGACTCAATCCGATTTGCCTCAGACAATATTATACACAAAATTATTCTACACGGCTTTATTATGCACGACGTTATTTTACCCAACATTATTTGACACAGATTTTATTGAGCAAGATTTTACTTAGCCCGAAATTTGTAAGTGTCTATTTCTCGCTGCGCTATTATACACAGTTTTTTTCGTACACGGATGTATTTTGCACGGATTTTACTTTACACGTTTTTGTGAAATCGAGATAAAAATATATTTCCACACAGTTTTTATTGTGCATGGCATTATTATGCACGAGCATTATTCTACACGACATTATCAAGCACGAGTTTTATTCTACACGGAGTTATTATGCACGGGTTTTATTCTACACGGCGTTATTGTGCACTAATTTGATTTTACAAGACATTTGCCGATGTACGCCTTCGTTTTCACAATTCCTGCAGAATTCTTGATATTCGTCACTGTCAATCATTGGAATATTCGGGAGAAAAAAAACATTGAAATGAATAGGCCAATGGCCTTGCTGGTGGATGAATACTTGTGGATGATGTTCAACTGTTACTGACAGCAATTGAACTCTTTGAAATTGGGGGAATGGGAAGGAAAGGTAGGGGAGACCGGGGCAAAGCGAATACCCTAAGACTTATTCGGACATCAAACATAAAATATCGACTAAAGCTTCATTATGTCGTATATATTTTGTAGTTTGTACCTTTAGGTAAGCGATAATGACGGTCAAACCCGATATTATTGCGATGTGATTGCGTGATAATCGATATACAACTAACCTCCAAATTCATCACTTTGCCCCGATATTGGGGTAAAGTGATCAAGTCTATGAGGTAAAGCGATCACAACTGGAAAAATTCGTATTATGACGAGTTTATTATTCGTATTATGATGAAAATAACGTCAAAAGATAAAAATGTGTGATACTTCGTTGAATCGAAAATGTTCGAAACACTACACCGCTGTCGCGATTCATATCTCACCCGAAGTGAGGTGAGGTCACTGATATATATATACACTGGATAGAGGATCGCGCTCCCAGGCCGAGCTCTTATGAACGCCGCCATCTTGTCTGAGATCGGTGGTTCGGCGTGTCTGTCGTCTGCTGGAAGTGATTCGAAGTTGTTTTTGTTTATATGCTGCGCGCGCGTGTGTTTTGTTCGAGACACGTCGGACCACCGATTCATAGCGGCCATATTGGCCAGACGCTCGTTCAACTGAGCACGCCTCGCTAGCATGCGGAGCATAGGCGATCCTCTATCCAGTGTATATATATATATCAGTGGGTGAGGTTGACGCTCGGCGGCTAACAGCGCTCGTGGCGTACATGGCCACTTATACTTCGGGTCTCGTCCTCAAGATTACAATGTAGTACCGCCACTCCGACCGACTAATGCCACGTTTTCAGAGTTTTTAAAAAAGTGCGCCGTTGTCAAGGTGGCGCTACCGTCGCGATACCTCCTCATAAAGTTTCTTCGTGCCGAAGATGCCACACGCCGGAGTTTCCCCCGTAAGTATTTCATAGTAATTTGAGTTTCAGATCACAGGAGACCGCAGAAAAAGCGATCCCTGAGTCCTAGGAGCCCCGTCGAAGAAGACGGGCGAGTCAGAAGAAAGATGGAAAAGCTAGAGGCGTCAAAAATAAGGTTCAATGCAACCTAACCCCACTTTCAACACCTCGAGCCAGCAATACCATACGGTCAGGCTTATGTGAAGGTAAGACAAAACCGATGCCGTAGACAGTCGAAGTACTGATCGTTAATACGGCAGGGTTATGCGAGACATAACCTCTATTCTAAACCGGTGCTGTAGACAGTAGAGGTTCGCCCTACTGATCGTTATGCGAGACATAACCTCTATTCAAAACCGGTGCTGTAGACAGTCGAAGTACTGATCGTCAATACGGCAGGGTTATGCGAGACATAACCTCTATTCAAAACTGGCGCTGTAGACAGTCGAAGTACTGATCGTTAATACGGCAGGGTTATGCGAGACATGACCTCTATTCAAAACTGGCGCTGTAGACAGTCGAAGTACTGATCGTTAATACGGCAGGATTATGCGAGACATAACCTCTATTCAAAACTGGCGCTGTAGACAGTCGAAGTACTGATCGTCAATACGGCAGGGTTATGCGAGACATGACCTCTATTCAAAACCGGCCCTGTAGACAGTCGAAGTACTGATCGTTAATACGGCAGGGTTATGCGAGACATAACCTCTATTCAAAACTGGCGCTGTAGACAGTCGAAGTACTGATCGTTAATACGGCAGGGTTATGCGAGACATAACCTCTATTCAAAAGTAGCGCTGTCGACAGTCGAGGTTATTCGAGAGATAACGTGTGTACTGATCATTCAACACGATCAAGCTATGGGCGGTAACTTCTGAACCGATTGTCCCAAGCAACGTCACCCATTGACAGTTGGGTCGACAAGAACCATCAGTAGGTAAGACAATTCTAAGGCAGGACTGAAGGCAAACCAATGTTCTGCTTCCGATATAGAAAGCCTGTATCCGTCGGTCTGTAGAGCCGATCGATGATAGCAGTACGCTCTATGAGTTTTCTCAGCGGACCTCGCATGGGCGCTCGGAGAGCGACAATATTGTATACTGTTGATGTACAAGGCCTATCGGTAGAGGGCTACGCTATCATGAGCGCTACGATATAGATAATGCTCCCACGCAGTAGGGGGTCCTTTTTTGGGTCTACAGCACTGATCGGTCAGGCTGTGCTCTCAGGATCGAGGGCAGAGACGATGCTCCCTTTTTTCAAGGCAGGTCCTTCATTGTTGTTATACCGGACCTATCTATTTTTAGCGCTGTGCTTGCAGTAGCGCTAGGAGAGAGACGAATCTCTGACTCCCAAAGTAAAGTCAAGGACTTGAACGGTTCAGTGCTGCAATCTTAAGAGCAGACAGAATTAAAAAACAAACCGAAGCTCTTATTTCGTATCACGAAAAACAAAGTGACTATCGTGAGCTTGTGCGACGGACTCACAATTCTATTGACTAAGGGTCAACCTTGAAGAGGGAAAATTCAATCGCTAACTTATACCCTTGTTACAGAACTGGTAGTTCTAAGGCAGTGTAGGAGAACTTGTTTTACTAAACCTCTCGAGCCATACCCGAAGGGTAGAACCAGTGTTGAGCGAATTTGTAATTAATTAATTACAAATTAAAATTGTAATGGTTAATGTATTTCGGTTCAATTACAAATTACAATTGTAATGGTTAATGGATTTCGGTTTAATTACAAATTACAATTGTAATGGTTAATGGATTCCGGTTCAATTACAAATTACAATTGTAATGGGTAATGCATTTCGATTTAATTACAAATTACAATTGTAATGGGTAATGGATTTTGATTTAATTACAAATTACTGAAGTAATTTGTAATTGATTTTTTTTTAATTACAAATTATAGCTGTAATTTGTAATGGAAATGTAATTAATTACACCATGTAATTTGCTGCTGCCCAACACTGGGTAGAACAAGCTAATCAAACTCTGAAGGTGGGGATAACAGCGGACAACCGAGCAAGCTATCTCGAGAATGGAAAATAAGAATTGATTTCAGTAGTCAATTTAATTACAACAGCTCCTGTCGAGGGTGTAAACTCCCCGCCAGTATGTTGAAAACCTAGAGTACTCTCAGTTTATTCAGATCCTGTTTTTTGACTCTACCTATATTCATCGTCGACCCAATATCAGGTCACATGGTCGAGGCATAGATAGATAGATTATTGTATTTAGATCTTGGAGTGTTGCATGATGCTCAAATCTAGATGTTGAGACCCGTTACTCAAGAAGAGAGCAAATATTTCTCAAAAACCAGTAAAACGATTTTTAGTCCCTCGATAACCTCAATTCTCAGCCGTAGATACCCAATAAGGCCTTAAAAGTTATGAAAAGTTACTTTTTTTTTCAAAAGACCAGCTGAGGAGTAGATAATGATCTGTAGAGGATATGTGAACAGATTTGAACTTGAACAGGACGACGGTAGACTTATAAGAGGCTTCGCAGCTCTCGGTGCTACGCCGTGGTCAATTTTCGTCTTATTAACAAAAAAACTTGGATATCAAGCATGATCCAAGAGTATAGTTACCCTGATAGGTAGCTAATCCAAGTGAAATATCACTTTGGTGAAACCTCTGTGCATATATGGTCAGAAGCTAATGAAAGTTGTTGGTAAACAGGCTGATAGGTATATGTATACTAAGTGTACTTTACCAGCAGTCAAGTGGAGGAAGATTATTGAAGCTTAGACCATCATGCAGACACTAGATGAGCACAAAGCAATGTGAAGTTTCCTGGGTCCAAACTAGACAATAGTAACAGATTCACCACAAATGTGAAGAATCTGCTTAAGTCCTTGTACTTGAGGATAGCCGGCTAATCCAGATTTTCTCTAGTAACGTTGTATTGGTTGCTGTAGAGCTCAAAGAAGATGAGCTTGTCCCCCAAGTAAAGAAGAGTAGAAAATACTCAGTTGGCTCTTTATATTAAAACCTATGCACAGATTACACGCCTAGAATTTAGGCTGAGAATCTAACTTCTTCGTTTTCACGAACGAAATGACTTCTGGAGTTGATTGATAAAAGCTCGAAATTGAAATACTAGCTGCTTCTTTAAGCGAATATAGAAAATAACTCAGAATTTCTCTGAGTATAATATTCACAATACCAGATCATGAATAATCGAATTCGATTGAAAACTGGTACACGAACTAACAATAAGAATTACTGAAATGTACTCTGCAGGTCAAAAATGCCAGGCCTCAGATCTATTGCGTATGGGGTGCTCAGTTAGAGTTGACAACTTGACAATAAGTATGTCCACATACATAGAGTGATAAAATTAATTATACAACTATTTCCTGCCCTCAACGGGATAAGGACTAGGTTGTAGCAACTTGAAAAAAGAAAAACCAAAAAAATTGGGTACAACGAATATTATTGGAGCGACGCTTGAGACTCTAATTGGCCTTCTCAATCCTAGTTTTGACCTTTTCTCATATCTATGGAAAAGACCGCAGGTCGATCCAGATCGGCTGATAGATATACCCTATTCTGCATGGCTTTACCTGAATACAATAGATCGGAGGACATTTGAATACAAATGACAGAAAAATCCACTCAATTCTAAACTCTCTTAAGGCCGATGAGTTCTTTAGAATACAAATTTGAGGGCATCTTATCATATCACTTCATACAGTTACGAAAGCTTAGTGAATATTCTTAGTATTCTTCTTAGTATAACATTCCTTCACTTAAAGGTAAGTTCGTTCGATCGTGCAATTTTCCCTGACCATATTACCCCGCAGGTAAGCCGACAACAAATTAATTGAAAACTCGATGCAAACTATGTTTAACAAAAAAAGAATTGACAGTACCATTAAGTAGACGTTACAAGGAATCGATAAAAAAATAAACCCAGTCAAAACATGCCATTGACGGCACGATAATCCGAAATCTGAGTTGACGGAAACGATCAATTCTACACGGCATGAAACAAAATTGATTGATTTTTCTCGAAATATTGAATATTTCATGGGGTTCAACTATTTCATTTTGTAAAGTACGTTAGCACAAACCCTCGGTGTAAATACAGTCCGACCTCTCTATAAGGCCCCTCCCAATAGAGCCGGTTCCCCTATTTCTCGCTCGCAGCGTTCCCCCACTCTACCATGTAACGTGAGCTCGAGAAAGAGACGAAAGACGAGTCGTGCGACTAGCGAAGATGGCAAAGTGGGGGTACCTCAGTTCCTGGAAAAACTCTTCCCCTTGGGGGCCTGGGTGGCCCTATAGAGAGGTTGGACTGTACTGCCTCCTTAGAATCGCTCAACAAGAAATTATTCAAGATGGTCACTTTACCCCGCATGTCCACATGGCCCCGGTCTACCCTAAGTGAACAAAAAAGTGCATCCACTTCAATTCCTTCCCAGAACACCGTCTGCGTTGTATCATGTAAAATCAAATCAGTGCACAATAATGCCGTGTAGAATAAAACCCGTGCATAATAACTCCGTGTAGAATACAACTCGTGCTTGATAATGTCGTGTAGAATAATGCACGTGCATAATAATGCCGTGCAGAATAAAAACTGTGTGGAAATACATTTTTATCTCGATTTCACAAAAACGCGTAAAGTAAAATCCGTGCAAAATACATCCGTGTACGAAAAAAACTGTATAATAGCGGAGCGAGAAAAGAGACACTTAAAAATTTCGCGCTGAGTCGAACCGTGCTCAAAAAAAATCTGAGTAAAATAATGTGTAAAATAACGCCGTGCATAATAACGCCGTGTAGAATAATTTTGTGTATAATATTGTCTGAGGCAAATCTAGTTTGAGTCAAATCGGACTTCTCCCGTTGGAACTCGTAGAGATAAACTTATGTAAAACTCATGTAAGACATCACACAATAAATTAGATGATAAATCATGTGTATTTGTAGAACGTATTGGTCAGAACAAAAATCATGTGATAAAGTACATAATAATTTACAACATTCTTAATTTACATGATAATTCATATCATGAATCCAGTCATAACTTTATGAAATTTATTATGTACTTTTTCATGTAATATTTTACAATATCTTTTTCAATAGGGATTAGACTCGCGGTATTTAACAGCACACTTAACATTTTGTAGCACGTATATTCTGCAGGTGGTAAGATTCATTGAATCGTTAAAAATAAAAACTATGCGTACGTCGTCACGATATAGATAAAATGTGTTTTTTGAACGTTATGCTCTTTGTTTGGAACCATTTTATTCTCTACATTTTATGCTACACGGAATGTTCAAACCATTTTCAACATGTCAGGTTCCACTCGATTCGTCAAGTATTGTCATGATATCCTGATTTTGGTTTCAGGAATCGGCCACACAGCCCAGGCTACCCCCCACGGTGAGTTAAAGATACAGAGATTTTCGATGGTGACACACTGAGAGAAAAAATCTGTTGATTCAAACATTTCAATTTTGTTGGGTGCAAAATAGTTGCTTCAACTATCATATTGTTTGAACGAACAACACGTAATCACCATAAGAAATTCTAGAACTTTGAAACAAACAAATGATTTATTTGAAGCATTTGGTTGATTTGACTGAATTGTTAATTGTTAATTGTTACAACTATTACTTAGTTGTGTTGACTAAATCCATTTGGTTGAAGTGGGATGACGGTGCAGTTGGACGCGTGCTGTTAAAGTAACTAAGTACGTCGTTGTTTCAAATAAACGTAGTAATTGAATCAATCAAACTAGAACTGACCGAAATTATTGATAGATCTTGTTGAATCGAATAAATAGTAAATTCGAATCAACTAATCCTTCATCATCTCAAAAAAGTGCGGTGCTCGAGGCAAACAGTTGGACATGTTTCGTTGAACTGTCATTTGTATATTCAGTACAATTAAAGAAAATTCTCCTAACTAAAATGTCGATTAATTCGAGTCAGTCACTCAGTTCTATTTATCACAAATAATTTAGATCATTTTAATGCACAACTGAACCCGGAGAACTTGGAATTTTCTTTTCACTCATGATAAGAACAGTAGAGTTATGGATTGAATACCAAATAAAACTCAATTTAAGATATTGTAAGTTCAACTAAGTCGCACTGACCATCTAGTACACTTTATAAATCACTTTAAATTACGGTATGCCATAAGGTAGTTTGGCGTAGTAGGTAGGGCGTGCGACTAGTATTCCGAGCGAGCGATCGATCACGGTTCGAACCCCAGTTAGGACAAAAACACGGCGGTGTTTTTAATGCGGAAAAAATGCGTTTTCATTTACGGAAATTGATCTTAAGTTATCACTTGTCGTTCAGGGGTACGAAACATGCCGAAAAAAAAGAAAAAAGCAGTTTTTTTTTTAATTTTCAAGTCAATACGTTAACCCGATCATTTATTCAATGCAACTAAATATTCAATCGTACGAAAATAAACGCGGTTGTCTGGAGTACAAGCGCTGGTTGGATTAACTAAATCATCAATATGAATCAAGACTCACATTTTGATTTACAAAAGCTTTGTCAGAGAAACTAAATAATACACTCAAATTGACGAAATATTTCCTTAACGTAAGTTTGTCAATTGTTGAAACGATTACGCATTCATTTGACTGAACTGTTTTTAATTTGATTCAATCAACTAGTGACTTAGTTGTATTTACGAAATATTCATTTCGCCGCCCGTAACCGCCGGATTTAGTTGAATCAACCAATATTTTTTTGATTGAACCATTTTTTTCTCTCAGTGCAGATATTCACTTGTTGTTCGAATTTATAATGTTATGCTCTTGGTTTGGAACAATTTTATTCTCTACATTTTATGCTACACGGAATGTTCAAACCATTTTCAACACGTCAGGTTCCACTCGATTCGTCAAGTATTGTCATGATATCCTGATTTTTGTTTCAGGAGTCGAGCCAACCGTGGTTGCCGAACTCAACGGTAAGTTAAAGATACAGAGATTTTCGATAATGACAGATATTCACTTGTTGTTCGAATTTAGCTCAAGCGAGTCGAGCACCGCGGAATGACGACTTAATCACAGTCCTCTTTACTTAAATTTCAGCGGCCGTGGCAGATATCCAAACCCAACTGGAGAGGTTTGTGATTGGTATTAGACGGTCGGTCGCCCGTAAGTTCAAAAGAATGTCACCCAATGAAGATATTCAAGTCATAGCTACTAAGACATGCGTCAAATATTGAAAAAATACAATAGTGTCATGACGTACTTATTTTATTTTTCAGGTGGCGGTTCCCAGGTGACCGTAGCAGATGCTCGTAAGTGATAAGTGGATACACTTACTTGACCAATTTATACGTCTACCAAAACGCTCGAATTATCTTTTGTCTCCGTATTCTGGAAAATCATTCGGTTTGATATTCAGGACCTCTCTATTTCTATTTCAGTTGCTTTGAGCACTGCCGGAAAGAATCTCGCAGCCGCTGTAAATTCTGTCCTAGCGGGTCAGGGGGGTGAGTTGAAGACGACTTTTAGCCTTTAAAAATGTTTTTGTGATCTACTGTTCGCTTCACATATCAGGGTGAAGTCGAGAAATTGTTTTAATTGACCGCGATTTTCTATTTTGATTCTTCATATTCCAGTCTTTTTTTCACTTATTGCCATTATATCATGCGTCAATTGGTGAATTTTCACTCTGTCATGATACGCCTATTTTATTTTCAGGAGACAGAATCCAAATTTATAACGCATTCACGGGTAAGTGACACTCATTCGAAAAATACATGAAGCCTAGCTTGATTTTCATCCAGCTGTTGTAGAATTGAGTGAGAGTCGAAGACGACTTGATCATAACCTCTGTATTCCAATTTCAGCTTTACTCAGCCCATCATTAAGATCCAGAATATTACACGATACGCGAAGAATTGAATCGACACCCAACCGTGAGTTGAAGACGATTGTGCCCATCTAGAATATCGCGCCTCAATTAGCACTTGAAAATTGTCTAAATTATTGAGGTATCTTTTAATTTCCAGGTGACCCCCAGGAGATCGAAGGTGCTGTGACCGTATTTTCTCAAGTATTCGACTCTCTCATCCCCCGAGTCAATTTGATTTTGGCTGCTGCTTTCCTGTTTGCCCCTCGTAAGTTGGAAACAATCGTACCATTACAGCTATATATTAAAAAAAATAATCAAAAATCAAAAAAATCAAAATGGCGCTTACGACCTTCTGCTTTTAACTACCAATATTTTTTATTGAATTTTTTAAAATGGTCGTTCTTTCAATTTATCTTTGCGTTTTACGAGTTTTTACAACTATTTGGAAAATTTATTAAAAATCATGAAAGAAAATGGCGCTTCCGACGTTTTGCCTTTACGTTGTTTTTTATTTTTTCTTAAAAATTGTAATGAAAGAACGACGTATCCGCCAAACTCATGAGCTTTGGGCCGTTTTCAGAGCGAATGGCGTGAAAAAAAATATACCACCTTTTGCCACCAAAATCGGGTTTTTGGCGCTTACGACCTTATGCCATCCCTACTGAAAAAGATCCTGGAAAATATTACATGAAAAAGTACATAATAAATTACATGATAAATTTTATAAAGTTATGAATGGATTCCTGATACGAATTATTATGTACTTTATCATATGATTTTTGTTCTAACCATTAAGTTGTACAAATTGTAACGCCTCTTTTCGTTCAGAACCCGAATAATTAATATTCCCTGGCGCCACACTGCTCTAATACAGTGAAATACTTATCCTACTAATGTTCTGCCTTCCCAGATTGCTGATTCTCCCTCTCAGGGCTACTTAAGGTAGACGTGGTTGACTAGCAGGTTATCTGAAATATGCTATTGCTGCTCGAATCGTTGCGATCTATTCTACTCGGCAAACGATCATCCCTCAGGGGTACCGTTCATAGATGAGTTAAATTACCATGCAGGCAGGATACCGAAGTGATACTAGCACTTATCATCGACACTCAGGCGGGTTTCGTGTCACACCCGAAGGTTAGACGGTCACCGTTCTTAATGTCACGAGTCAATACTAGAATCTGTAGGTTTATGAGTGTTAAGGAGGTTATTATAACTATTAATGACTGCATGGACTTATTCTGACGAATAAGTCGTTGCACTACCGCTGAAGGAAGGGTCCGAAGACTCCCCTGTAGCTATCTACGGGTTAAGGGAATAGGAATAAGGGTTCGAAATAAAGCACATTGAACAGCAACGGTTATTTTGATAGTGAGGAAAGCGCACAAAGAAACTTACTGCGAGTAAAAAATAAGTATCCAACAGAAAGCCCAATAAAATAAAGATAATGAAAAGAAAACCAAAGCAAAAGAATAAAGAATGTGAAAGCCGGGGATTTATGTAGGATGATAATGCAAACTGTAAGAAGCAGCTGAGTGATGATTAAATGGGTGTTAATTTAATCGAAGTATTAATCTTGACTGCTCGAAAGCGAAGTGTTGAGCTCTCGCTCGTCACGTCCTTATATATTCTCCTTGAAGGTGGACTGCCCACGGTATTTCGCAATGTGGCGGGGATTGTTCTCGAATATTCGAAATATTACTCTCTGTTGCTATTGGTCACTGTCTCTCTACACTCAGTTTGTCCGGCTCACTGATCTCTATATAACTGGATAGTGGACTGGTACCCTTTCTTCGTGTTACAGCCCGGGCCCATTAGAACGAAGGAAAGGGGATTGGGGGGTCGGAGGAGGGGGCAAGCTTGGGCACTTTTTCTACCGGGAAGTTTGAATAGATGCACCGTGGAATATTTGGTTTACTGACGCGTTGACCGAATGTTTCCTACAAATATGTGTACTTTATTCAGTATCTGATTATTTCCACAGTAGTTCGACTGTGCATTAAACTAAAAATGCGTTTTGTTTCGAACGCCTGTACCTCGGGATTAAAGATGCCGATAGAAATTGAATTCTAATAGAGAAATGGACATTTAGGACCATTTAATTTGATATTTTTTAGCGTTAATTGAATTTTTTTATTTCAGTAATACATAGGGTGTGAATTCATTAATATCGGCGCTAAAACGCGCTATTAAACAGTAACAAAAGAAAAGAATGATTATTCATAACCTCAAACTCAGCTTCAATATCCGTATTATCCGTTGTCTTAGCGATTGCGGCTATCTTACTTACATGTGATTAGTCCGCTCGTGGCTTGAATGTTCCGTACAATACGCGCACCTGACCATTTTTTTTTTTTAACTGCTCACTTTTTATATTTCGAAGTTGCAACTGGCTTGAAGCGTGCACAGGTGACGGGGTCTAATTGGCTCTACATTTGAACTGCCCGGTAGAAATCTTGCCCGAAAATGGCGGCAATGGCGCCGATCAATTAGGTCCGCTCAGCGGCGCCAGTCCACTATCCAGTTATATAGAGATCAGTGGTCCGGCTAATCCCCGTTTATTGTAGAAGTAATCTGTGAGTGCTGTTATACATGTGTGTTACATCTATTGTAATAGCATTCGATATTTACTAAAAGTTTCTCACGCTCTTGAAATCGTCGTGCTACATTTGAAATGAAGAAACATGCAGGTAATTTGTATCTCACTATCAAGAATAAAACTAGCACTATGTGCACAAAAAAAAATTATTAAACGAAAGGAATATTACTCAATACGTTTTCAGCAAAGAAAGAATAGAAAAACCAAAAAAAAAAAAAAAACTCATTGAAAGGAAAAACGTTAAATGTTCTAATAACTACTTTACTTAAAATTATTCTTATTTCTATGTTGTCTGTCCGTCTGTCAGTCCGTTACAAAATACACATAATTTATTACCTAATTTATCGTAGGATGTTTTACATGATCAGATTTTATGATAGAAAAAAAAGGGGGACACCCGAGTCGGGATCGAACCGTGGTCCTTCGAATTTGGAAGCAGTAACGCTACCGCTTGAGCTACGATACTTCATAGTGATGTAACAAAGTTTTAGGTTCATAAGCTTTGATATGATTGTGATTGATTTCAGTTTCTTCAAAGAAGTTGGAACTCGTAGAGCTAAAACTCATGTAAAACATCACACAATAAATTAGATGATAAATTATGTGTATAATTGTAGAACGTAATGGTCAAAACAAAAATCATGTGATAAAGTACATAATAATTTACAACATTCTTAATTTACATGATAATTCATATCATGAATCCAGTCATAACTTTATGAAATTTATTACGTACTTTTTCATGTAATATTTTACAATATCTTTTTCAATAGGGATTAGACATGTAGCACGTATAGTCTAGTCAATCTAGACTTGTATGCGGAAATCTGGTTTCAGGGGATCAAAGATGCACCAATCGATAGATAACGACCCCTGATTAACATATCAAAATGTATCCTCTCAGTTTTCCCGGCGCGATTTGTAATTAATTAAAAACAACCGGAGATTTCAAACTTGCGGATTTTCGCCATTGATTTCTCCGATATTACTCACTCAATCAAAAAACTGAAGCTAGCATTTCGTAGCGGCGAAAATTTGCCGTCGATTCCTTATGATAAAGTATGGTAGACAATGCACGGTTGATTTACTATGAATTTTTTAAGTGAATTTTCATCAATTTACGACAAGCCGTCAGCTGATCGCTCGGGAAAAACATGGCGGCTCGCTCGGGTTTCACGATGCGCGCCAATGCGCAGTTGATTCGAACGTCCGCTGCGAGGTCCCAGATTCTTACCAGAGGACCTATTTTATAAGAGAATTGACGGAACCTTGGCAAACTTAGTATACTTATGTTTTCGAGGTCGCTGATTACGAATCCGATATCAAAATTAGTGAAAACATAATGGCGGATGCACTACGGTCGGTTTAAAGTCGCATTTCTTAATAAATTCGATCAAAAATCCGATTTCCCAAAAATCTTCTTATGAATCCGATGTGAGAACTTGAAAAACGTTTCACAACCTGTACTTTGAGCCCATAATGCCTGTAATTGCTTTGGTAATTTTGTGAGTTCTTCAATAAAATAATTGTGTCTGTGAGTAACATATAATGATACCCATTACAGAATGCACGTAAAGGAATACTTAACACGTAAATACGGAAATTCAACAGAGGTGGGAAAAAGTTAATTTCTTGTAAAAACATTATTGATGATGAACTATTTTTAATGATAATACGCAGCTGGAAATACCGGTTCAAAGGGTAAAATTAATTGTTACACACAGACACAATTATTTTATTGAAGAAGTCACAAAATTACCAAAGCAATTACAGGCATTATGGGCTCAAAGTACAGGTTGTGAAACGTTTTTCAATTTCTCACATCGGATTCATAAGAAGGTTTTTGAGAAATCGGATTTTTGATCGAATTTATTAAGAAATGCGACTTTAAACCGACCGTAGTGCAGCCGCCATTATGTTTTCACTAATTTTGATATCGGATTCGTAATCAGCGACCTCGAAAACATAAGTATACCAAGTTTACCAAGGTTCCGTCAATTCTCTTATAAAATAGGTCCTCTGGTAAGAATTAGGGCCCTCGCAGCGGACGTTTGAATCAACTGCGCATTGGCGCGCATCGCGAAACCCGAGCGAGCCGCCATGTTTTTCCCGAGCGATCAGCTGACGGCTTGTCGTAAATTGATGAAAATTCACTTAAAAAATTCATAGTAAATCAACCGTGCATTGTCTACCATACTTTTTCATAAGGAATCGACGGCAAATTTTCGCCGCTACGAAATGCTCGCTTCAGTTTTTTGATTGAGTGAGTAATATCGGAGAAATCAATGGCGAAAAACTGCAAGTTTGAAATCTCCGGTTGTTTTTAATTAATTACAAATCGCGCCGGGAAAACTGAGAGGATACATTTTGATATGTTAATCAGTGGGTCTTTATCTATCGATTGGTGCATCTTTCATCCCCTGAAACCAGATTTCCGAATACACCATGAGTCCATTCTTAAGGGCATGCTGGACTCAGATTTCCATATTTAAAAAATAATGAAGTCGGATATGGACGGGGGGGTGTTTAATGGGTTCCTTAGACGATTTGTAATCAAATTGGTAGCTGCATGAACGTGTATCTCACCAAAATCGAGTAAAATAAGGCTTTTTTGTTTCGCGAAACGTGGGGACCGTCACTTGTTTTCACTGATATCACCGACTACGCATCACAAGGGCGGAAAAGAATGCAATTCCACCCTCGTCAATATAATTCCACTCACATATATCGCAAAACTTGTTCATTTCACCCAACGATGAAGCCTCAGAATTGTTTCCAGAAAAAGACTGTAATTTTTCTCGATATAAAGCACCGGCCGCGGCCATGTTGGATCGTTTCGCGTTGCATGTCGGGCCGAGCAGCGCTCCCTTGAGACGCGCGGGCGCAGCGGGAACCAAGCTTACAGTTGTTGCCAACCTTCGTCTCGCGGTCCTGCGTTTCACGAACCGCCGTTCCTTGTTCAGCGCTATGACAGCTGAGCGGGAATTCAAACGGATATAATTCGGAATAATAATAGTTATAACAATGCATTGTTATTATTATCATTATTGTTGTTATTATTATTATTATTATTATTATTATTATCATTATAATTACAATTTCCGAAATAATGATAATAAGAATTATAATAATAATAATAATTATTATTATTTTATTATGATAATAACAATTATTATAATGATTATTATCATTATCATTGAAAAAAAATTTACTCGAAAGTGGTGACATTTGAGAATGAAAATGAAAACGTGTGCGTCATTTTTTATTTTTTTTTATCTTGACAATTTCGTGGAAATCGGAATTTCAATATCTTTCCAAAATAATAACAATAATAATAATAATATTGATAATAATAATAACAAATATTATTATGATAATAATTAATATTATGATAATAACAATATGATAATAATTATTGTTATCATTGAAAAAAATTTACTCGCAAGTGGTGAAATTTGTAAATGAAAATGAAAAAAATTTTTTCTTTTTCTACAAAAACTCTAAAAATCTCTTGTGAAACGCACAGAATAATAAAAATTCCGCATCTTTTGAGAAAATTTTCAAGTGTCATCATAAAAAAATTAGACAAAGCAAAGGTGTAAAGTCGTATATACGCCATTCATTATTATTATTATTATTATTATTATTATTATTTCAGAAACTAATAAAATTCCGATTTTCACAACATGTTCAAGATAAAAAAAAAAAATAATAACAATAATAATAAATAGCGTATATACGACTTTACACCTCTGCTTTGTCTAATTTTTTTTACGATGAAACTTGAAAATTTCTAAAAAGATCCGGAATTTTGATTGTGCTGTGCGTTTTGCAGGATGTTAGAGTGTTTGTAGAGAAAGAAAAAAAGATCATTATTATTATCATGATAATAATTGTTTATTATTATTATTATTATCATTTCGGAAATTATCATCATAATTATAATGATAATAATAATAACATTTCATTGTTACAACTATTATTATTTCGAATTGTGCTAGGCTAGGTATACGGCTGGCGTTCCGGAGAAAGAGAGAGAGAGAGAGAGAGAGAGAGAGAGCCACACAGTGTTTATAATAAATAATGCAACTATTGTTTCGATAACGCGGTAAGTACTCAGTGATAAAAAATAATCGAACAAATGATAATTGATTATCCGGATCGATCCCTGTTCTATTTTTGCCCTCCTTCGTGCACCAAAGATTATTGTTTGGACTCCGAAATTCAATTGCATTTACAATTGATTCATAGCTGGAAAAATAAAAACAATTTCACCACGAGCAGGGTGAGAAAAATTGCATTGGGTAGCCAGCATTTTGTTCTGGGGGGGGGCACCAGATTTTCTGGGGGGCCGTACCCACCCCTGCCCCCTCCTGGCTACGCCAATGAAATATTGTAACGTATACATCGAATGAAAGGTGAATGAATATCACTCGAGTTGTCTTTATTACATCATTTGTTTATTTTGAACTGCATAATGTCAAAAAAATTAAATTACATAAATTCACTTACGATTACTCACACTAGACAAATAATTTGATTTTATAAACCATGGAAAACACATGAGACGTGGTTTGAACATACTTCATGATCATGAGTCACAGGATATTCAATAAGATGTTATAATTTATCGTGGTCAGATCGATATGGGAAAGAAAAATAAACCTGAACTAAGTATTGCACCTCTCCTCGTCAACTGTATACCCTACTGGAATGTATGGCGAAAATGACCAGCAGGCTTCACCATTTATTTCCCTCTCCCTAGTCTCTTCGCAGGTACACGGACCCCTCTCTGCCTTTGTTGGTGAAGGTAGCTGGACACTTTGCAGAAACCTGCCCGTGGGCACGGTTTTTCGATAAAAAATTAACATTCCAGCAGCAAACTTGCGGCATGATCAACAATATTTACGTAATACAATAACATTTCTCGAATTGCAGGTTTCTACGTAATTTCCAGAGCAGTTTCTATTAAAATTTCAAGTAGCTAAAGTAATTGATAATTGAATTTTTTTCAATTACAAATTACAATTGTAATTGGTAATTGAATTTCTTTCAATTACAAATTACAAAAGTAATTGATAATTGAATATTTTTCAATTACAAATTACAATTGTAATTGGTAATTGAATTTCTTCCAATTACAAATTACAAAAGTAATTGATAATTGAATATTTTTCAATTACAAATTACAATTGTAATTGGTAATTGAATTTCTTCCAATTACAAATTACAAAAGTAATTGATAATTGAATTTTTTCCAATTACAAATGAAAAATGTAATTGGCAATTGAATTACCAATTACGAATTACAATTGTAATTGAATATTGAATTTTTTCAATTACAAATTCCAAAAGTAATTGGTAATTGAATTTTTTTCAATTACAAATTACAATTGTAATTGGTAATTGAATTTCTTCCAATTACAAATTACAAAAGTAATTGATAATTGAATTTTTTTTACAAATTACAATTGATTCCAATTAAGTAATTGATAAATTTCAATTACAAATTCCAAAAGTAATTGATAATTGAATTTTTTTCAATTACAAATTAAAAATGTAATTGGTAATTGAATTTTTTGTCGATTACAAATTACTACTGTAATTGGATTAATTTTTTTCGATTACAAATTACTACTGTAATTGGTAATTGAAATGTAATTAATTACACAATGTAATTGGATGCTGCCCAACACTGATCAAAATCAAGGCCCGGTCCCAGCCTTGCCACGATTACCAGATCCTATACGAACATGCCAGCTGACAATTCTACGGAGCCAGCGGTTGACGTTCGTCGATCATTGGTGAGAACCGACGGTCCACAAAAGACCCTGGTCCCTCATCGAGAGAAGATAATGCAAGTTTGTCGATCATTGCCCCGCTGTGTCTTCACCATCAATCTCCCTCAATTCGGCAAAGTCTCTGTGGTCGATCGTCTCGTAGTATGTCTCCGCTGCGCATCCACTGGAGTCTGAAAGAAGAAAGATTTGTCTTGAATTCCACGTTCTCTCAGAAAATTTCATAATCATCCGTTCAGACGTACTATTCAAAGAAACAAGGTCATTTATTTTGGATCATCCTTCAATTGACTACCTTTTCTTAGATAAATCAAAATATTGATCGAATTCTGTGTCATGATTGAAATCTTGATCTTGATAATCTGAGTACTTTCATACTGCCTACTGACAAACCATCCAGAGTCCATATCTCACATCACACGTTTTAAAATAGAATCTGTGCGAATGTTTTCAACAAATTCTGGCTCGAGATATACACAGAGAAAACACTACTGTGGGATCAAGAATTTCATTTTACATTCAAGACCAGTTTTTCCTCTGTATTCGAGCGTACTAGTGAAGCTAATGAGAAACAGAAAGAAAAGAAAAAAAACTAAAATAACAAACAGCAAACACGATGGCCGATAACGTACGATACCCATCCGCAGAGTTCTCTAGGATTACTTCTGCGCGGGAACACAGACCTGCGTCGCCGACTCAGCGGCGGTTATTCAGAGAATTTTCCAGTATAAATTCATCCGTCAACGACATTCGTGGGATGATCCCAAAAGTCCGTCTGAACTTCAGCCGTGGCCAGTTTCACCAGGTGCTACCGATATACTCTTCCGGAAAGTCTTCGGCGGTCTATCGACGTGCTCGGTCCGGGTCTGGAACCACTACCTGCATCGGACAAAGATCACATCAGCTTCGATTCTTCGTTGATTCGACTCGTACATCAGGGAAACAAAAAAGTTTACATACCGCAAACTCGGTGAATACCGAAACACGTTAGTTGTGTTCGACACAGGCTACGGGAGCAGCAGTAATAGGATGGCTGTTTGTAATTCAGTCCGGATTCGCTACGCTCATCGTTCAGCTGCCTCTGCGCTAACTTTCCAACGAGGTCTCATCGGTGTTTCAGCCTTTGCTCCTTTCTCCGCATCTCGCATGACATCTGTCGAAATAATAGACGTACAGTTTCGATTGATAAGAATGCTGTTGGTTTTTGGGGTCACAATCGAGAAATATTCATCAAATCGAAAATGTGTACTCACTGTTGTTTGCCCTTTTGTTTCTTCGACACCCGAGGTGCGAACAAACGACGTTTTTTTGTTGCAGCTGTGCACCCTCGACTCAATTTTACAGCACACGCACGTAAATAATTGTTTTGACACGTGTATGCTAAAGTTCACTGAACTATATAAACGTCAACCAAAAGTATGAAACCCACGCAATAACGTTTATAGTCGTGATTTACCGTAGCACACGTATCAATCGCACTCAACATGGACTCGCGGTGCGAACTTGTTGGGTAGCTAGAAGTTGCGCGCGCACAAAAGCCGGCTAGCGAGCGACTCGACCGGGACGCCGCGCGGAGGTATCGTTGAGCGTGGGGCTTGAGAGACCGAGGCCCAGGGCCGACCCAAGCGCGAAGCGGCCCGGGTTCCGCGCGAGACTCGATATTTACCTACAATATATTTGTAGCTGTAGCTCGCCGCTCGATCGCAATTCGACGTGAAGGTTTTCAGTACCTGTAACGCGCTCATAATTTCTCTCGTCATTATTCGGCCACGTGATGTTGGAGCGTTGAGTGAGAGAAAATAAATGAAATGAATAAATAAAATTTCAATCGTATCATGAAAGGCGAAGGTTTGAATCGGCCAGTGTAAAGAGTTTTTTTTTAATCATTATTATTATTATTATTAGCATTGAAAATGCTTCCGTTTTCGGGTCAGTAGTGAGGTCTGTGGGATCAAATCTTGAAATGATGCAACGGAAGCGATGCAACGGAAGCGAATGCAACGGAAGTGCGTAATGAAAAGTTGAAGAAATAAATAATAAAAGAACAAAAACAATAGAACGAGGGACATTTAGGTGATGTAGATTTCACTGTGCACATAATGATTCTTAGTGTAATCATAGATGGCAATAACAATAGCGCAGCATGTAAATTCAGAGATTCAGATGAAAAAATGCACGAAAACTAAGATAACGAAGGATATTTTCAATGCATCAGCTGCTTGTGTTACATGCAAGATCTGTAGATTTTATTATTATTATTATTATTATTATTATTATTATTCTGTATATGTGTAGTCGCAGTCAACGTGTAGTTCGTAAGCTACGGGAAACGATGCTCGGCACTGGCCGAGAGTGAGAGAGAGCGACCGATCTCGCGCAGTCGCGTCTATGACGGTTCAGTGGCGTGGGACGGTACGAGGAGGTGAAGAGCCGCGAGTGTTGTGTTATTGCCGGCTTTCGCAGGACATCCGAAAGACGTGTCGCCAAAGTGAGATTCGATTCTCGTAGAACCCTTTCTGCTTTGGTCCCAAAAAAAAAAAAACCCTTTCTGCTCGGGAGACGCTGTAATTTACAACAGGGACGACGTAGTGCAGAAGACGCGGCTACAGCTGTGTCCGGTCGAGGATGGACTATGGAGGAAAACTTCGTCAACACTCGAGGTAAGATATTACTTCCACGTTATATCTGCTGACGAAGTTACGATAGGGAAAGTATCCAGATGTAAAATTGCGGTGATGGAAAATCTCTTTCCCTCATGTACCCGTCCCAGGCGTAGAGTGACGAAGTCTGGCGACGTCAGAATCAGACAAGAGAGCATATCGTAGGATTTTGGCGCTGGATATACTGCGAGTTATTCCCGACCGGGCTGGATCGTCGAAGCGCGTTGAATAAACCCACCCGTCGACGACAACGAGCTCGCTTGGTCCCGTCTCAGATGGTTGGTATTTTCTTATCAATCGAAACTGTAAGTCTATTATTTCGACAGATGTCATGCGAGATGCGGAGAAAGGAGCGAAGACTGAAACACCGATGAGACCTCGTTGGAAAGTTGGCGCAGAGGCAGCTGAACGATGAGCGTAGCGAATCCGGACTGAATTACAAACAGCCATCCTATTACTGCTCCCGTAGCCTGTGTCGAACACAACTAACGTGTTTCGGTATTCACCGAGTTTGCGGTATGTAAACTTTTTTGTTTCCCTGATGTACGAGTCGAATCAACGAAGAATCGAAGCTGATGTGATCTTTGTCCGATGCAGGTAGTGGTTCCAGACCCGGACCGAGCACGTCGATAGACCGCCGAAGACTTTCCGGAAGAGTATATCGGTAGCACCTGGTGAAACTGGCCACGGCTGAAGTTCAGACGGACTTTTGGGATCATCCCACGAATGTCGTTGATGGATGAATTTATACTGGAAAATTCTCTGAATAACCGCCGCTGAGTCGGCGACGCAGGTCTGTGTTCCGGTGCAGAAGTAATCCTAGAGAACTCTGCGGATGGGTATCGTACGTTATCGGCCATCGTGTTTGCTGTTTGTTATTTTAGTTTTTTTTCTTTTCTTTCTGTTTCTCATTAGCTTCACTAGTACGCTCGAATACAGAGGAAAAACTGGTCTTGAATGTAAAATGAAATTCTTGATCCCACAGTAGTGTTTTCTCTGTGTATATCTCGAGCCAGAATTTGTTGAAAACATTCGCACAGATTCTATTTTAAAACGTGTGATGTGAGATATGGACTCTGGATGGTTTGTCAGTAGGCAGTATGAAAGTACTCAGATTATCAAGATCAAGATTTCAATCATGACACAGAATTCGATCAATATTTTGATTTATCTAAGAAAAGGTAGTCAATTGAAGGATGATCCAAGATAAATGACCTTGTTTGTTTGAATAGTACGTGAAGAAAAAAGATATTCTCTGACCTACCTCTGAATGGATGATTATGAAATTTTCTGAGAGAACCTGGAATTCAAGACAAATCTTTCTTCTTTCAGACTCCAGTGGATGCGCAGCGGAGACATACTACGAGACGATCGACTACAGAGACTTTGCCGAATTGAGGGAGATTGATGGTGAAGACACAGCGGGGCAACGATCGACAAACTTGCATTATCTTCTCTCGATGAGGGACCAGGGTCTTTCGTGGACCGTCGGTTCTCACCAATGACCGACGAACGTCAACCGCTAGCTCCGTAGAATTGTCAGCCGGCATGTTACGAACACGTATAGGATCTGGTAATCGTGGCAAGGCTGGGACCAGGCCTTGATTTTGATGCAGGCTGGAAATCCCAGAAACAGCTTGGGATATCATTCGAAGCCACGGAATGTTTCCATTGTATTCGTTTGATATTTTTTTTTCATTCCACTGGCCGATATTACGTAAATCTTGTTGATCATGCTGTAAGTTTGCTGCTGGAATGTTAATTTTTAATCGACAAATCGTGCCCACAGGCAGGTTTCTGCAAAGTGTCCAGCTACCTTCACCTACACAGGCAGAGAGGGGTCCGTGTACCTGCGAAGAGACTAGAGAGAGTGAAGTAAATGGTGAAGCCTGCTGGTCATTTTCGCAATACATTCCAGTAGGGTATACAGTTGGCGAGGAGAGGTGCAATATTTAGTTGATGTTTTTTTTTCTCCCCCATATTGATCTGACCACAATAAATTATAATATCTTTGAAAATCCTGTGACTCATAATCATAAAATACGTTCAAACCACATCTCATCTGTTCTACATCGTTGATAAAAGAAAATTATTTGTCTAGTGCGAGTAATCATGAATGAATTTATGTCTTTTTTTTTTTGACATTATGCAGTTCAAAATAAACAAAATGATGTAATAAAGAGAACTCGAGTGATATTCATTCACCCTCCATCCGATGTATACGTCACAATTTTTCTTACCATGCTCGTGGTGAAATTGTTTGTATTTTTCCAGCAATGAATGAATTGTAAATGCAATTGAAATTCGGAGTCTAAATCAATTCACGAGAATAAACTTTGGTGTGAACTTTGGTTTGTTTCGTGAAGTATGAAAGGTTTCTGGGAAAGGAGGATAAAAATAGAACAGGGGTCGATCCGGATTATCAATTTTTATTCAATTACCATTCGTTCAATTATTTTGAAATAACACTTTGAGTACTTACCGCGTTATCGAAGCATCGTTGCATTATTTATTATAAACACTGCATGGCTAGGTATACGGCTGGCGTTCCGGAGTCTCTCTCTCTGGAATGCCAGCCGTATACCTAGCCTAGCATAATTCGGAATAATAATAGTTATAACAATGAATTATAATTATTATAATAATAATAATTTGATTCTTTTTCAATTATAATAATAATTATCATCATGACAATAATTAAAACAATTATTGTCATGATAATAATTATTATTATTATAATTGGAAAAAATTTACTCAAAAGTGGTGAAATTTGTAAATGTAAATGAAAACGTATGCGCCATTTTTTTTTTTTCTACAAACACTCTGGAATTCTGCGAAACGCACAGAATAATCAAAATTCCGGATCTTTTGAGAAATTTTCAGGTATATCATCATAAAAAAAATTAGACAAGGCAGAGGTGTAAAGTCGTATACGCCCTTTATTATTAATATTATTATTATTATTTTTTAATATTGAACATGTTGTGAAAATCGGGATTTTAATTTTTTCTAAAATAATAATAATAATCATAATAATAATACTTTACTTTCTAATGCCTTACTTTCGTCTTACGTTGTTAGTTGTCATGTTATGTCAGTGAATAACTGTATGTGTAGAATAAGGTGGATGTAATCATGTAAGCCTGAACAAATGAATATCAAATATCAATATCAAATAATAATAATAGTAATAATAATCACAATAATAATAAATGGCGTATATACGACTTTACACCTCTGCCTTGATATAATTCTTTCATGATGAAAGTTGAAAATTCCTCAAAAGATCCGGAATTTTGATTATTCTGTGCGTAAAAAAACATGGAGCATACGTTTTCATTTCCATTTACAAATTTCACCACCTTCGAGTAAATTATTTCAATTATAATGATCATTATTTATAATGTATTGTAACGTGGTAGCGTGCTACGCGTTACGGGCCTCCTATACGCCACGGAAGGGATTCAAACACCCCGCGCGACCCTGGCTACCGCGACTAGATCTAAGGTACCGCTAGCGCCACGGAGTTCACTGGAGCGACGAAACCCCTCCCCTGTCCCCCGCTCCGCTTGCCTAGAAGCGCGTTGAAGAAGAAGAGCCGGGCCATCTTGCCTATGAAGAGTGAGAAGGGTTTCCATCTTGGATTTTCGTTGAGCGTGTCAAGCACCTGTTGCATCGAGCCGTGAAATATCCAATTTCGAGCCGTAAAAACTAATCAAATTGTGGATTCGTGTAGAGTCAAAGTGACCCCAAAACCCCCGGTAACCCGCCTAGGATAAAACAGAACCCAGTGAACACTCCAGTGGACCGTGAGCTGCTGTTAACCCTAGTTCCGTTCCGCCGGCCGGCATCGCCCGACCGACCGGTACCCGGGTTACCCCCGTGCGTGCCCAGTGACCGCGCCCCTGTGCCACAATCTCTTCCCGAGGACCCCAGGATCAAGGTAGGACCGTTTTCTCCAGTATCTCCCCCGCCTCGCCCCGATATAATTTTGTCTAGGTTACGAGGACGACTGCTGAAGCCGCCGGACCGGACGAGAGCCCGTCGCCGACCCCTGGGAAGTACCTTCCCCCCGTATTCAGTCTTTCCTTCAACCTGCTTGTGTGCCCTACCCCCCCCCTTTGGCTGCTGTGCATTTTCTCTCATTTGGATTCTTTGATAGCCCTCGTTCACCCCCCCCCGTGCTTATCCCGCGCGCCGAAGGACGTGAGTCGAGCCGAACCCTCGCCAGTAACCGCCGTCCCTGTTGCGACGGGCGAGTTACGTACTGTGCGCGAGACGGACGCTCCCCCACCCGTCCCCCGCGTGTCTATACCGCTGAGTTGTTGCGTTTCTTACCTCATCCCCTACCCCTCCCCGCGCTTTCCCCTCCGACTTGGATTTCTGACTCTTCTAGTCATACCAACGCAGATCTCTGAGATCGTAACCTTGCCTCGCTGAGCTGATAGCGCTGTCTACGTTTTGGCCCTGATTCATTCCTATTCTCTCCCGGTGGACCGTTTCTGAGCCTGAGACCGGATAATGTATTTTGTACGTCGCCTCGAATAAACTCGTCATTTATTGTTCACCAACGTCTCTGGACTTGCTTTCCCGACCCCCCGTTCCCCTCTACCGTCCCCCTACTGAGCCTAGTCCCCTTCCCGCCCCTGTTCCCCATCCCTGACCCTGCACTTACGTGCCGAGTGGCTGGACGTTAGCAGCCTGGCGCCCAACATATTTGTTATTTTCGAGTTTCTTTCCCTTCTAGTCACGTAAGGCGTTCTTTTGCTGTCCGTGCCGACCAGGGTGACTCCAAAACACCCTGGGGAGTACGTCACAGTATAATAATAATAATTGTTTTTATTATTATTTTGGAAAAAATGGAAATTCCGATTTTCACATTTTCAAGAGAAGAAAAAAAAATGGCGCATACGTTTTCATTTTCATTCACAAATTTCACCACTTTCGAGTAAATTTTTTGCAATGATAATAATAATTATTATCATATTGTTATTATCATAATAATAATTATCATCATAATAATATTTGTTATTATTATCAATATTATTATTATTATTATTATTATTATTTTGGAAAGATATTGAAATTCCGATTTCCACGAAATTGTCAAGATAAAAAAAAAAATAAAAAAATGGCGCACACGTTTTCATTTTCATTCTCAAATGTCACCACTTTCGAGTAAATTTTTTTCAATGATAATAATGATAATCATTATAATAATTGTTATTATCATAATAAAATAATAATAATTATTATTATTATTATAATTCTTATTATCATTATTTCGGAAATTGTAATTATAATGATAATAATAATAATAATAATAATAATAATAATAATAATAATAATAATAAAAATGCATCATTATAATTATTATGTATGTTTATGTATGTTTATGTATGTTTATGTATGTTTATTTATTGTTCCCCTCGGGGTTACATGGTTTCCGTCTCCATAACTTCATCGAATATATTACTACTTACAATTAGACTAATTTACAAATTTTTACAACTTATACATACCTTACATTTGTTATAACTATTAGTTATAACTATTATTCCGAATTATTTCCGTTTGAATTCCCGCTCAGCTGTCATAGCGCTGAACAAGGAACGGCGGTTCGTGAAACGCAGGACCGCGAGACGAAGGTTGGCAAGCGCTGCTCGGCCCGACTCGCAACGCGAAACGATCCAACATGGCCGCGGCCGGTGCTTTATACCGAGAAAAATTACAGTCTTTTTTTGGAAACAATTTTTCGTCTTCATCGTTGAGTGAAATGAACAAGTTTTGCGATATATGTGAGTGGAATTATATTCCTGAGGGCGCTCAATGGTTCGTTTCCACCCTTGTGATGCGTAGTCGGTGATATCAGTGAAAACAAGTGACGGTCCCCACGCTTCGCGAAACAAAAAAGCCTTATTTTACTCGATTTTGGTGAGATACACGTTCATGCAGCTACCAATTTGATTACAAATCGTCTAAGGAACCCATTAAACACCCCCCCGTTCATATCCGGCTTCATTATTTTTTAAATATGGAAATCTGAGTCCAGCATGCCCTTAAAGTCTACTCAGTCCGCGGACCGTAACTTGACAACCAATTGTGACATTGAGTTCAAAAGAATGAACCAATTGCCAATGCGAACCGCGGACTGAGTAGACTTTACGAACGCACCCCATGTTAAAGTGTCTAGATTGACTGGACTATCCGTCAAAAATAAGACGTCGTGAAAAAATAGTGGACCTGGCTGAAGTTGGTTGCAGTGCTTGAAAATCGATTTCCGAAAAATAATGCTTACAAAACTCCATAATAGTAGAGTTTATAACGGAGGTAAAAATCGCCGGTATATTGTATTATTTAATATTGACCGTGAGTATGATTCACACTTTTTTCAGTGGTTGTTTCCGGTACACAAAGTATTCGTTTCTGGGATAGTCGACGTGAATATTGAGCACTTTTAGGTCCTATATAGAAATGAATAAAAGTGGCCACCATTATTGTACTCCGTACGAGCTTGCGGATGCGCATTCGCAATCAAATGTTGGATTATTCGATGGTCCCGCCTATCCTCAAAACGCGTAGATCATACACTTGTTATATACAGGAGTGTATGTATTGTGTAACAAGGAGGCACACTCGGTCCTTTCATGCAAAGGACCGTTGCCTCCTTGTCACACAATACACTACTGTATATAACAAGAGTATGTTTATCGGTTTTTCAAATGAGGTTAGGTTGAAGCGTTGAGTAGACGAAAATGTGTCCGTGTCTCTAGTGCGCTCGGGTACGAAGCTAATGCGCATGCGGGGAGTACGCGTTCGGGCAACGACGCGTCTGCTAGTGCCACTGCTGCTGAGTGCGGCGCACGCATTCGGATACGTCCTAGGACTTAAAAGTACCCGAATACGTACGGCCTGTCATCCCCCCACCACCGACGTACCGCCGCTACAGCTAAAACGGCGACTTCAAGTACCAAAATCAGGCCTGAAAAACCGCGTAAAACATGGTTGTGTTATGTAAAATTGTATGTAACAAGGAGGCAACAGTTTTTTTTTACTCACGTGTTTGCAATATTCCTTTGCGGCTCATACAAGCATACTCATTGACGGGCTCACCTACGACTCACGAACCTACGACTCACAAACTGGTCCTCGGCCTGAAAAGACTGAGTTTGCCTCCTTGTTCCACAATATACTATAGGATAGTGGTATTATCTGGTGCGGTAGATCGCGTCCTAGAGAATACTGTAGCCAACCACGGTTCACGAAATAGAAGCGTATCTCAGTATACATAGAGTGGGAGTTGCCGAATGAAGATTCCGATAGAATCGTTAATAAGTAGTGAAAATGTCGTGGGGAGAGAAACAAATATCAGATCCAATTACAAAGCCTTACTAACTAGATTCTTCGAGCGTGTTGAATGTAAGGGTGGCTTTGCTCAAAACTTCATTAACGGCAGACAGGCTGCAGACCTCTTTAATAAATTTACTTTTTATTACTGAACAAGAAGATGGTTTTGAGATGAGCGAGTTGATGAGTGTAATGATTTTCTATTAAGACGGAAGATTCGCCATTCTCTTTCCAAATATCGCTCGGCAGGATTCTTCTCTTTTTATTTTTAATTCCACGATGATCCAGCATGCTCTCAAATTGATTTTTTATCTACTTAAGTAATTCAATTAATTGAAGTGAATAAGTTTTAGTAAAAGATTGAGAACTCTATCCCCGCTATGGTTGACTGTCGTTACTACTTCATTTATCGTGCTGTACACTTTATAGGATAACGTGAAAAAAGCCGACAATATGACGCAATCGGCAACGCTCTTGGACGTGTTCAAAACACCGCGTTTGGCTAAACACACACTGCTCGTAACTGCATTTTGGTAATTATACACAACATTTACTGTACTCAACAACAAGAAAAAATTGTTTGATCAAAAAAGTCGGTTACTTACTCCAATATCATCAAGTTAATACTTATTACTACGGTCGAAAAATATCTTCTTGATTCTAGCAAATACCTATCATTTGAGCGTAGTAAAATATTCACTTTACGATATTCAAGTAATCCATAACTTGGGTCGAACTAATTTTATTTTTCGGCATAGGCACTAAAGGCACTTTTTGACGCCTGTTTCTGGTCCGTAAAGTGGCACTTTATACGACTAGTCTTACAAACATTTTGTTGAAGTGTTCTCATGCGCTGTTTATGACTTCTGATGCGTTGTGCGAACTGCACGTCTCAGAGCTGTTATACGATAGAATATTGTGCAACATGAAGGCAATCGCAATCCGCGAGGCGTAAAAGACCGTTGCACATGATACTTCATATCAGAAGAGTATGGTTTAGCAGTTTTTCCATTCAGGTTAGGTTGGGGCACCGAGTAGACAAAATGTGTCTCCGTATCTAGTAGTGCGCTTGGGTAGGAAGCTAATGCGCATGCGCGGATCACGTGTTTGGGCAATAATGTGCCTGCTAGTGTCACTGCTACTGAGTGCGGCATGCATATTCAGGCATGTTCGGATTTAGAAGTGCCCAAATACGTACAATCAGTCACCCCCCACCACCGACTTACTGCCGCTATCGCTGAAATGGCGACCTTAGGTACCGAAAACAGGGGACCTCAACTGGTGTCAAAGTGACTCTTCGTGCCTTTGCAGAAAAATATTGTACGGGGTGCGCGCGCAAAGGAACTGTTCGGCAAGGTTATGTTCTGAGAACTCTCCGTTATCATTGCTTTGCTTTTGGTTGGTCAGGCACGTCGCCAACGGCTAATTCTAAAAACATAACCTCACACAAAACAGTCACTTCACAGCTTCACGCGCATGCCGCCTTACCGCACATACAGTAGTATTGACGGGGTATACATTCGTTGTGCGTATTTAGCTGTTTTAACGTAATCTCGAAATGCCTATGTATTCTAGGTCACTGACGGCTTTGGCTTTTGATGGACACGTGTACTCCCTGAAGCTCTTACACGGGTCCGTGTTCGTTTCCTTTACACTTGCTAGCGCAACAGAATTACCCGCTGGCATTCTTCTGATGCTGATTTTAGACCGATGGGGACGTCGTGTGTGTGCTTTCGTTCCAACCGTGTTGACAGCTGTCTGCAGCTTTTTATTAATGTTTATAACAACAGGTCAGTTTAAAATCTTCATAATCCACTTCAGGGCATAAATAAGCCTGACCTTGTATGTGTTGCGACTCATTGAATCTTCGTTTTCATGCTGTACCTATACATACATACCTCCGAATCGTTATGAATGGTTGAACTTTTGCTTTCCATTATCATACAAGGTGTCCGCGAACTGAGTATTTTACAACGTTTGTCATATTTGTGACAGAAATATTGAATTCCCCACGACCGGCTGGCTCTGGAAAATATAGTTTTTTTATGTAGAACACCTGTGTTTAGTTTCAGGAAGATAGAAGGATGTATTATAATCGAAGTTTGTGATATTCATGACAGTAAAACGGTTTGACTGTTTTACTCTTTTTACTGTTTTACTGTTTTACTGTTTTACTGTTTTACTGTTTTACTGTTTTACTGTCGTAAATATATTCACGACAGTAAATATAGTTGTGAATATATTCACGACAGTAAAACAGTAAAACAGTAAAAACAGTAAAACAGTAAAACCGTTTTACTGTCATGAATATCACAAACTTCGATTAGAATACATCCTTCTGTCTTCTTGAAACTAAACACGGGTGTTATATATGTATAAAAAAAACTAGATTTTGAGACCCAGCCGGTCGTGGGGGATTCAATATTTCGATGATTTTACTCACAATCGAAATTGAGAAATCATTGTTTCGTACCCATAAATATTGGTATGGACATCAGAGTTTAGATTAGGGGTATTTCTGTTTGAAAATACCATCCCCTTGGCGCTGATGATATACCGAGCCTTTCTGACGAAATTAAACAAACCCTCTCTCTCCCTCTCCCAGGTATGCCTAACGCAGGCCTGTGGAAGGGGAAGGGTTTGTTTAGTTTCGTCAGAAAGGATCAGTAGACCTACGTCGTATGAAATTTATTTTAAAAAAAAAATTAAAATACGTCGAGTCAAATCTTGGGCGATAGTGGATGGTATACCCCATACACATACTGTTACAGTAGAGTGAAACTTTGTATCGGTATATTCATTCCATTATAATTATAAATTCATTCTAGGTTATTTGTTGAATTTCAGGTGTTGGATCACTAGCCCTCACAATAACAGCAAGATTTTTGTTAAATATGTCAGCAAATGTCACTCTGCAGTTTGCTGCTGAATTGTTACCAACGTCAGTCCGTGCTCAGGGTGTTTCATTCATTCATGTCATCGGAATTATTGCTCATTCCGTAGCACCCTACGTCATTGAATTGGTGAGAAACGCAAGTTTAACGAAACATTAAAATAAGCTGATCTAAAGTAAGGGGCCATTCATTAATTACGTAAGGGTCCCGAGGGGGAGGGGGAGTTAAAAAATCTCTACATGCCCGTATCTTGGGGGGTAAAACCCATTGTTACGTAATATTTTGTAAGTCGAAATTTAATATTAGAAATCGACTAACTGATCCTTTATTAACAACATTTTATTATTCTAAAAAACGAGATAGAATCTTACGTAAGAAGACGGAGGGGGGATTCGAGAAATCTTATGTACCCTTACATGGGGGTAGGGGGGATCAAAAATCGCCAAAAGCATCCTTACGTAATTAATGAATGGCCCCTAAGCTGTCTGCAGTTCACCCTAAAATGTTAGCAAAAAATGATTAAATCACTCCATTATCTTTTTACTGCGAGTTTTAGCCGACACTGGCCACCGGATGACGTGGTATCCCTACTAATACAAGCAAGCACCGCAAGTTGGTTGTGGTAGTGGGGATCTCGTGATTGGGTAGCCAGTGGCACCCGAAACTCTCATTTTCGTACATAACTATTTCGCTCTTGGAGCAGCTGTCGAGAGATTCTCTTCATTGGTCAGTGCATTTAAATTAGAGACTAAATAATTCTTATGTAGGTACACTCAAGAACTAGTACTGGTTTTCAGTCAACTTTGCAAACAATTACAACTGTATTCGGGTGACTATAGTGAAAAACGCGGAACGATTCACCGTTGAATATTTTTTAACCCGATTTCGATTTGACAGGCTCGTGTATGGGACAAATTACCAATGCTAACTCTCGGAATGGTGTCCGTTGTAACAGCGAGTTTAGTCCTGTTTTTACCGGAAACGATGGGGGAGGACATGCCACAAACTCTTCAGGAAGGAGAAGACTTTGGGAAAGATCAGAAATTTTGGTCGGTACCTTGTTGGGGAGGAAAGTCAAAACCCCAAACAACCGCCGGAATGTCACAGACGGCAGATTCAATTAGATTATAACGAAGACTGGGTAAAGGCTAATTTAATATGCACATGAATCGTACAAAATACGTTGTCTTCGTTTGGCGTTATTTACTTAACTCCTGATTCATCACTCTGTGCTGTATTTAATTGAAAATATTCTTCTCAAGTATTGATTGTTCGCGAAATCTATCACCTTACATCCGTCAACTGCAAAGTACGTCATAAATAACATGCTTTTCGTTTAACCATCCAGCAAATGTGAATATATAAATGTGATGTAATACTTCAAACAAACTATGAATATTTGAAGATTTTAATAAATTCTCAAAATATTATATCTTTGTTATATGTATACTGTAACGTGGCAGCTTCGGCTTGCTTCGTTACTAAAAGCTCCCTGAACCCTAGACGATAAGTAAATTCACTTTTCCCTAGGAATGACTGAATGAGTGAATGAGTTCTGAATAAACCTCAATCTAGGGAGAACAAGAACCGAAGTAGACTCCGAAGCGGCGACAGAGACAAACTTGCGTTGTTAGATTTAATAGTAATTTCTTTTGTTCCATTTTAAAATTCTCTGAGATTCCCCGTTCTCCGTGGAGAACCGCAGACGATGATTGAGAAACCCTGAGATAAAGAACCGGCGGAGGCGAGAGAAAGGCCCAGTGGAGACGGAGCACGTCCACAAGGGGAACGTAGCCACGAGAGGTTAGCTGACCACTCACCACCGAGGGACAAGACAGCGGAGGTCCTTCTGCTGTCGCGAAGAGCTGTGAGTTCCCCAGGATGAGAACCCGTCTGCCTAGGGCAGCCCGCATCACACCTCAGCTTCATCACTCAACATAACGCCTAGGATTTGAAGGGTTTCCCAAAATTCGTAAAGAGGACGACACTGACCCATATTAGCGATAAGTAGAGCGTAAGGAGGGGGTAAGGGATACCCCGCTCGCAGGGATCACTCTGGCGTTAGGTCTAGGAGCGCCTAGACGTCAAGTCGCTTTCGTAGAGTTTTGTAGAGACTTTTGTAGAGAGTTTTGTAGAGAGTTTTGTATAGAGTTTTGTTGAGAGATCCTTGAGAGATCATTCTGAGCGTGTGTGCGAGTCACGGAAGCTGTATTCAATCTCAGAAGGTTGCCTTGATGCGCTGGTCTTAATAAAGTAAGTGGCCTCATTTTACCGGCGGTAAATTTGAACGGACCCCTTGAGATTGTTGTATTTGCGGTCTGAGAAAAGACAATTTTTGGTTCCTTGGACCTAGAGTTCAGATTGAAACCGAGCTTCGAACTGCCGACCGAAGCCAGAGTCTGCTTTGGGGGTTTTTCTTAGCGAATTTTCTGTTAACTTAGAGTCGTTTAGTGGAGTCATTTTCCTTGGGAAGGATTTCGCCTCGTGGCGTTGTCCGCCATTACTCTGTCGTCGCCTCGTGGGTCTGTAGCGGAGAATCAGATTCGCCAGAGTTATGTATGGTTTATTATTTGATTTTGTAGAGTAAATTTTTTTAGAATTATTGCCTTGGAGGGCTCATTGTTGTTTATTGTTAATTTCTCTGACTTATTGTTGCTGGTAAAATAGTTGATGAGTAATTCTTAGGTTCAGCGGTTCGCCTCTCCAACCGTTGGAATTCAAATCGGCGCAGTGATGTTTACCTTCTTCTTCGAGCTTGGCCTCGCTTCTCGAGAGCCGCGCTAGCCTAAGAGCGGTCACCACTTTATTATTGTTTCTTATCATAGCGCTTAATGAAATATTAGTTCGCCTTGCGAACTCGGCTTGAATATTATCACCTCGTGGTGAATAATTATTTTGATTTTGGCCTGAGAAAGTTATTGTTTTCTTGTAAGTTATTGTTAGGCACGATCGTTAAAAACGGAGTGCCTTATACATTCGCCATCGCTAAAAACGTCGGATCGAGAAAAAATTCTGAAATCATGTAGGGAGCACGTTTTGGCACCTGGGTAGTCGTTTTCGAGCATTTTCAAGAGTGGTGTATGTGACCCCCCCATTTCTTGTAAACACGGTTTCAGCCAAACCGCTGAACCGATTCTGATGAAATTTGCACTGGATACTGTTTTCAGCCTGCAGATGTGCAATTTTGTCTGTGTACTCGATCCGACTTCCGGTTCAGAAATGGCGATTGCTAACTTTGTCAATTTTGAAGATACAACAACGAGCTTTGGAATACTGTCTTTTAATCAGGAATCAAAATTTTGGAAATTTTTTAGGATTTTTCCGGCACCTGCGTCTCGGTGTCAAATCGTTGAAGTTGCTTGTAAACACGAGCTTAGCCAAACCGCTGAACCGATTTTGATGAAATTCGCACTGGATACTGTTTTCAGTCTGCAGATGTGCAATTTTGTTTGTGTACTCGATCCGACTTCCGGTTCAGAAATGGCGATTGCTAACTTTGTCAATTTTGAAGATACAACAACGAGCTTTGGAATACTGTCTTTTAATCAGAAATCAAAATTTTGGAAATTTTTTAGGATTTTTCCGGCACCTGCGTCTCGGTGTCAAATCGTTGAAGTTGCTTGTAAACACGAGCTTAGCCAAACCGCTGAACCGATTTTGATGAAATTCGCACTGGATACTGTTTTCAGTCTGCAGATGTGCAATTTTGTTTTTGTACTCGATCCGACTTCCGGTTCAGAAATGGCGATTGCTAACTTTGTCAATTTTGAAGATACAACAACGAGCTTTGGAATACTGTCTTTTAATCAGAAATCAAAATTTTGGAAATTTTTTAGGATTTTTCCGGCACCTGCGTCTCGGTGTCAAATCGTTGAAGTTGCTTGTAAACACGAGCTTAGCCAAACCGCTGAACCGATTTTGATGAAATTCGCACTGGATACTGTTTTCAGTCCTGCAGATGTGCAATTTTGTTTGTGTACTCGATCCGACTTCCGGTTCAGAAATGGCGATTGCTAACTTTGTCAATTTTGAAGATACAACAACGAGCTTTGGAATACTGTCTTTTAATTAGGAATCAAAATTTTGGAATTTTTTAGGATTTTTCCGGCACCTGCGTCTCGGTGTCAAATCGTTGAAGTTGCTTGTAAACACGAGCTTAGCCAAACCGCTGAACCGATTTTGATGAAATTCGCACTGGATACTGTTTTCAGTCTGCAGATGTGCAATTTTGTTTGTGTACTCGATCCGACTTCCGGTTTAGAAATGGCGATTGCTATCTTTGTCAATTTTGAAAATAATAGCGAGCTTTGGAATTCAGCCTTCTAATCACGAATCAAAATTTTGAAATTTTTGGGGGATTTGAACACTATTTCAAAACAAACCAGCACTCTGCGATCGTGCCTTACGCAAAAAAGCGATGAGCTTTTTGGCTAAAACCGGCTAGTTTTTTTTTTATATTTTCCTTTGGTTAATTTAATTTTAAGTTCTTGTTAAAAACCCTGAGACTCGTTATCTGCTGGTTAACCCAGGCCTGTCGGGGAATTTATTTCTATGAGTTTAGTGTACCAAGCTCTCAGCCCTGGGTTGAATTTCGTATCCGCAATATTATTTATTTTTGAAAGTGTATACCAATTATTGAAAAAACTGATGAGAAAAATTAACGGACGATCCGGGAATCGAACCCGGGATCCACGGATGCTTAGCCGGAGACTTACTCCACTAGACCACCTTCTTCGCCCACAGATCACGTCAATTCTTCTCATCATATACTAGCCTTTTCTTGTAGGTCTTGTATTGGTTCTTAGTGCTCAAATTTTAATTGAATGTGTATTTTCTTGTGTGTAGCACTGTTTATAAACACAAGGCAAAGTCGTGTACATCGTATGTTTGCCTTTGAACTATGACGGGTGTGTCACCAGTAGGAATATTCATTCACATGTACACCGCGGCCTTTTAGTTGCATTTATATTAATAATAACGACGGGTGTGTCGCCCAAGATGGAAAATTATTAATGTAAATCAATTGAAAGTGTATACCAATTATTGAAAAAACTGATAAGAAAAATTAACGGACGATCCGGGATTCGAACCCGGGATCCACGGATGCTTAGCCGGAGACTTACTCCACTAGACCACCTTTTTCGCTCACAGATCACGTCAATTCTTCTCATCATATACTAGCCTTTTCTTGTAGGTCTTGTATTGGTTCTTAGTGCTCAAATTTCAATGATGCAAACATATGATGTAGGTACACGACTTTGCCTTGTGTTTATAAACAGTGCTACACACAAGAAAATACACATTCATTATTTATTTTTGTAATTGGTAAATCTTCCTTGAAATGTTCATTATTCTTGAATAAATCGCCCGTGATCTGATTAATTAGAAACCTGAGTTTTTACTGCTTTCCCCTACCTTCCTCTACACCTTGTCTTGTCGTAGCGTTCCCCGCCGCTCTATACCAAATAGGGGAGACCAGGGCTAGTTGTCACACGGGTTAATTGTCACAAGGGTCATATCGCCGTTGCTGAATATCGGATATCGAAAAAAGTCAAGAAAAAAAAATTGAAAATTCTGTATGGAATCAAAAAAGTGTGATCTCACTTATAGTAGTGTGGAAACGATAATATTCGGATTGAAATCCTGTCATATCTTTATTCTGATTAAAACCCCGATTTGACATATCACTTATAGTGGTGTGGAAACGATAATATTCTGATTGAGATCCTGTCATGTCTTTAATTTACTTTGGATATTTCCGGAATACTTCCGGAATACTTCGGGTATTTCCGGAGGACTTCGGGTATTTCCGGAAGACTTCGGGTATTTCCGGAAGACTTCGGGACTATAGAACTATATAATATAGAGCGGAGACGGACCACAGATGGGGGGCCGGGGGGTGGGGGTCGTCGTCGTCGACCTTCAAAATCTTGACACGGCGGTGGCGGCGATATCTTTATATAATATAGAACGATATATATATATATATTCGGGGGATTCTGGGTAATCTAGGGGGTCCGCCTCGGGGGGTCGTCGTCGTCGTTGACCTTCGAAATCTTGACACGGCGGCGGCGGCGGTGTCGGCGGCGATATCTTCATATAATATAGAGCGATATATATGTATATATATCGCTCTATATTATATCGCTGATATTTGAATAGCGAGTCAGCAAGATATCCCCATTTTTTCAACAAAATGGCGGGTCGGGGCAGGTTGTCACGAAATCATCGGGGCAAGTTGTCACGTGTGATTTGCACATGTGATTTGCCGCATTTCGACTTTTCTGTGGTTTCTTGAGTCCGGGTGAACTTTTTGGGGATTTTCGGGGTCTGGGTCGACTTTTCCATGATTTTCGGGGTTTTCGGAGTCTCGATCGACTGTTTCGTGGGTTGCGGAAAAAAAAACAATGGAATACGAAAATCATGGCTAAAAAATATAATTCGGAAACCCGAGTTTTTCACATCAAAACAAAAACAAAGAAACGAAGATGCAAAAAATATTATTCATCATTATTGACCCGCCTTTGCCATTTAGAATACTTGGGACAATTTACCCCGGGGTCTGTGACAACTTACCCCGCTCCGCCGCCGCGAATTTTTTTGAAAATTCGAAGAAACCTACTTAGACTTGCTTTGGAACAACCAAAAATTGTATGTAGATGCGCAAAGGATGCATCTACAATAGCCCATCTCGACATTTGAAAAAAAAAATATTCTAAAAAATTCTACAAATCAGAGAGTTAAATTGTGTGACAACTAGCCCCGGTCTCCCCTACTGTGCTGCCGGCCGTTTTCGATTGTTTTGAAAGAATTTACAGATTTTGAGAAGAATTGATGCATTAGGCATCTGGCGCCGAAAAACCAGCTTTACCCTCTGAGTCGGAACGGCAGAGCCGTATCGACCTGATTGATTTTGAGATCGATTACCTTGGGGATCGATCGTATCGACCCGGCTTAATAATAGAGTTCGGTGACCCCGTGGGGCAGCTGTTTTGAGTTTTAATTTTCAGGTTTTCCCCAGTAACGCTCACGCTCAGAACGCGGCCTGAGTCGTTTTATCAAAAGTCCCCTGTTACAATACACGGAATTGTCATATTCATACTAGGACATGGGCATGAGAAGCTTTCATTTGAGCCGTATTTTGGTATTATCGGTTCGAAAGTTTGCGAGTACGCGTTTCATTGTCAGAGTTTTGTCCTCCGTCGTCTCTACCGTCTATATCCAATAGCTTTGTTCAACTCCTATTGAACAAATCCAATATACAATGTCTGAACAATGAAGAGTTACGAATACGGAACTCCTAACGTATTATTCGAACGGCGCCGTGCACCGTTTACCGACGAGGCGACGAATGTTTGATATCTTGGCATATTAAGGACGTTGCCTACCCCTGCGCATACAGGCTCTCACTATATTGAATTTATCTACGATGTCATTAAAGATGTCGCAATTCTCTTCGAAGCATTTTGAAGACAAAAGAAGGATCTATGTCGTGACGTAGGCCGATTTTGGAATTTCGTTTCAAATTTTCCAAAAAACGTTGTCGAAAGTAGGCATATTTTGCGACCTGCTACAGCGAAGACTAGACATTTATTGGAAAATCGGGCTTCGTCACGACATAGATGCATCCTTTACCTTCAATTTGAGCCCAAAATCAATACAATCGTACATAAGACTAGCGAGAAAACTTGTATGAGCCGAGGCAGAAATCGCGATTTTTCCGCCCAGAGCAGCCAATCCCGAGCGCCTATCCCTACTCCGTCGTAGCCCCGGGAGTCGGTCCCAACCGTTATCCCCTCCATTTTCGCGCGGGAAGCCGAATTCTCCCGCGCTGGCTCACTAGGCAACGTCCTTAATTTGTTATAATACCACGTGTTACCAGATGAACACCGCGAGATGTTGGGTTGCCTATCGTTTGGCGCATAGGTTTTCGTATGCCCCTGCCGCCGAGCGACTGTACAGTATACGAAATTGCATGACCACGGAGTAGTAAGAAGGAGACAACACTCCGCGATAAAAGTTGGCCCAGTTTTTGGGGCAGAGTAGAGGCCTGGTAGAGGCTTTGTCAAGATGCGATCGTACGTAATATTAATACTACGTAAATTTTCGCGTATGTTCTAGGTAGGCGAATTAGACCACGCGTAAAATCATTATCTGGGCTTACATCGCTTACTCGCATCTCGCATCTTGACGAAGCCCCTACCAAGCCTCTACTCTGCTCCCAAAACTGTACCTACTTTTGAGCCGCGCGTTGCTCAAGTGTTGTCTCCTTAATTCTTACTACTTCGTGTCTATGCCGCAAACGATAGGCAACCCAACATACTGCGGTGTCCTTCAGGAAACTAACGTTAGTTGATGCGTGGTAGGGGAGACCTAGGCAACATGATCCCACGAAGAGAAACGTCACCCTATAATTGTTATTGTTCCTTTCGAAAATACGATTATGAATGTACCGGATTCGAGCATCTGTCAGCTACATTACTGAATGTTTTTCAAATTTTTTGATGATTTTTTTATGTTTCACATTTCGCGGTTGTCATGTCGGCTATAAATTTCGAAAATCGGCACCGATAACAAAGAACCATTTTGCCCCACCTCATGGGGCGAAATGATCTCGCTACGATTGTTTTGCGATACCGCAATTTGGATACGGGGATCTACGTAACATATACTGGATGTTCATTTTTTTATCACCCTAGGCTTATATTTCCAAAACGACGCAAAATACGAAAAATTCGTCCAAACAAATCACGGTCGAATCGATTCGAATCGAATTTTGATGTTATCAGATTTGTATCACCACCAAGGTCAGTCGAAGGTCATCTTTACTTTCTTCAATGGAATTAGGAGCAGAGATTTGAGTCGGGGAGGTTGGTACGGATTAGATCTCATATTGTCATATTGAACCAATATTTATGTTCCGCTTGATACTGGAATCATCTGTGAGCTACCACTTGCTAATTTTCTTCGATATGGGAGATACTTTGATGACACGCTGTGTGGTATGGGTGCGGCTGGATCGTCGTAAAAATTTAGTTTCTAGAGATTCACATACAGCACCTATTTACTACTGTCTGATTGCGGATGTATGTACGTACACTTCCTCTTACTACAGAACGAAGACTGCCAAAATTTCAGGCTAGATGCTTACATTGAATGGTTTGACTTTTTTTCTATGCCTATTGCAGATTCATGACTAGAATGGAGGTGATCATTTTGCATCAGGACAAACATTTCAATGACACTGATAATAAGTTTCAGAAAAAAAGGAACACGTTTCATAGTAAAAAGCGGACAATTCCTGGACGAGGAAATCTGCGGGGGCAACGTACGGAAAATGTCGTAGTTCAAGAAATGCACTGTCGATTCTCCCGGTAAAGAAACGTGGTTATTGCTCGGCTCGATGTATCGTATGACTATTGAGTCTAGCAATGTTACTAACATCGGGCAATAACGAACAATAGGAAAAACTATTTTCGTATTTCGTGTAGATATTTACGATAAGATGTTGAAACGAGACTAGCTGGACGCTACGCAGATGCCTTTGAAAATCTTTCCCTTTAATATCTTTTATTCACTCAACGATTTCGTTAGTATACATTTTTTCGCTCCAATCTCCAGGTACTTGGTGAACTTTATACCTTTATACCTACTCACCAGGTGAACTTTATACCTTAGAGAATCTAGGCTATAGTTTGCTCTATGCCAACCGTACGTAAGTCGCCGGGCTTTCCAGGAATTAAAAGTGGTCATTATTGTATACTCCACGCGAGTCTGCGCATGCGCATTCGCAACTACCTAAATTTCGGATTAAGCTATGGTTGCACCTAACCTCAAAACGTGCACGTTGTTACGTAAAGATTCGCGTGCAACACGGAGGCAAAGGTCTTTTCGTCCGCGTGCTTGCAATATTCGTCTTCTGTTTATATGTATAGGACATATATGCTACGAGTTTGCCCGGCGCATAAGTGTAGCTGTACTTGCCCTATAAATTTATCCATTAATCTTTTCTTTTTGTTCCTGGACTTTCCTTTACCATGTATGTTATGTTTATATTTGTCATGGTAATACTTTTTATATTGTAAAATTGTAATATAGGGTAACGGCACCGATCGTGGGACACTTAGGACATCTATCAAATTCTACTTCGTATTCCGATCGTGTTAAATCATTTATACACCTCAGGGATATAAACGGCGGTTTATTTCCCTGTTCCAGCCGGAAAAAACCACTTTATTTCCCTTTGGTGTATAAAATATCGTATGCACCACAGGGCAAACGTTGTTTTAGACTCGTGCGATTGTATCCCTCGGCTTCGCCTCGTGATACAACCTCGCACTCGTCAAAAACAACTTGTCGCCCTTAGGTGCATAATATACTATTATACATCCGATTTAAGCATCAAATGAGGCGAGGTGGCTGAAATTACCACCCTATTGAAAAAATCGGCGTCGATGTGACGTCGCACCAACGTCACATCGACGTCCTAAAGTACGTAAAATCGCGTATAAGCTCGGTAGTATGAAACGACGTCGGAAACTAGGCATGAATTTGACAATAGGAAAGACGTCTTGGCGACGTAACTTCCGACGTCGTTTACTACGTCGCTTACGATATAACTTCCCACGTCGTTTACTACGTCGCTTACGATGTATGTATGATCGTACGTTTGATCAGCTATTTAGCTCGAATCATCAGCTATAAGTTAACTGGTAAAACTTACGAAAATAAGTTTACTCATTATTTATATGTAGTAAATTTATTGTTTTCAGGAATATATATTCAAAAAAAATTTGTTTTCATTATTTTTCTTTCATTCAATATTCATAATTCATATGAGTGTCATAACTGGAACTAAATTTGTTCCTATAATTGACCTCCGTCCACTATACGACTTTGAAGTCGAGTTTAGTCGAGGAGGATTTCGACTCTGTGGTAACGCGTAAGTGTAGCCAACACGGTGCAAATTTACTCGCGAGAACTATATAAAGACAGCCAACCATCTATCGGTGCGTTACGGTACCACAGAACGGTTTACCGAACAGCTATGGGTATCCGCCTTATTCCTATACCCGCTACATACATATCGGGTACCGTAACGCGCCGATAGATAGTTGGCTGTCTTTATAGTTCTCGCGAGTAAATTTGCACCGTGTTGGCTACACTTACGCGTTACCACAGAGTCGAAATCCTCCTCGACTAAACTCGACTTCAAAGTCGTATAGTGAACGGAGGTCAACAGGAACAAATTTAGTTCCAGTTATGACACTCATATGAATTATGAATATTGAATGAAAGAAAAATAATGAAAAAAAAATTTTTTTTGAATATATATTCCTGAAAACAATAAATTTACTATAAATAATGAGTAAACTTATTTTCGTAAGTTTTACCAGCTAACTTATACCTGATGATTCGAGCTAAATAGCTGATCAAACGTACGATCATACATACATCGTAAGCGACGTAGTAAACGACGCGGGAAGTTACATCGTAAGCGACGTAGTAAACGACGTGGGAAGTTACATCGTAAGCGACGTAGTAAACGACGTCGGAAGTTACGTCGCCAAGACGTCTTTCCTATTGTCCCAAATTCATACCTAGTTTCCGACGTCGTTTCATACTACCGAGCTTATACGCGATTTTACGTACTTTACGACGTCGATGTGACGTTGGTGCGACGTCACATCGACGCCGATTTTTTTCAATAGGGCAGTAGTGGGCCGGGGTCCACCATTAGTGGTCCACGTGAAGTGCCAGTAGTGGGACAGGTTATCGAAATGAATTAAATAGAGCTACCACACGACTCTATAGGTATGCTTCTATATTTTCATTGTTTGGGAAGACAGAGCATCTCGGCTCCCAGGGATCGGCTGCTACAGATGACAGCTCGTCGCGTCGTGATATTATAATGTGGGTATGATGCGACATATGAGAAACATTACCCAAAAAAGTGAAATGAAGATGGAATTTTTAACTGAATTTACATATTCGGCTTCATCTTATGGGAATTGAGAGTCAGTTTATTCGGAAAATCAAGTTTTCAGGTTAGGTTGCTTAACTTGTTTGACCGATGGCAAAGCCTTACTATATTAATCGTTTACATAATTAACAATGGTTCACGACGTGCAACGAACTTATTAGAAATACGTGAAATTTAATCAATTTAATTTAAGTAATTAGCTCATCGTCGCAGCCAACAGGTACGACGTACACCAAAGACTGATAATAACACTGAACGAAGACTTATCAAGTAGGTGTAGGATGTAGGTGTTCTCTGTTAGTGTCTTGAATCTAAATTCTTTTAAGCCCCGCCGACTAAATTAGTAATTCATTTCATTTAATTTAATTTCATTTATTGCATAAAAAACAAATACAGAGGGGGAAATAGAACACATTAACCCAAGCCGTATATGCCGCGAAGCACGATGGGTGCTTGTTTGCGGATGAGGCAAGAATTAGTGTGATTACTATCCTTAAGAATAACAAAAAACTACACTATAAACTTAAAAACAAAACAACCGATAATAATAATAAGTACATGATTCTCGAACAGGTGATTTATAGTAATTAACACGGGTCCTAGGTAAATGCACCTCATTTGTATAAATTCAAACCACGATAGGTATAGAATATAATGCCTAGGTAATAATGCCTCAGAATAAATATACCCATCATGAACGAGTCGAACAGATGGCAACGCCCGTCAACAGGGGCACGGGCTAAGCGGACATGGAACGCTATACCGAAGGAAGACAAAAGCACAGAAAATCACATAAATACCCTACCAACCATTGATAGGCTCATTTATGTACCTTACTGTCTCTACTCGCAAGGAAAATATTTACACCGTCAGCCAGTTTTATTTGAATTCTGAGAAGGTGCATTGTAGTGCGGCGAAACGAGTACTGCGATACCTATGAGGGCCTATCGACCATGGTCTGATCTACTGAAAAGAAACCGACCAATTGACTGCGTTGGCCGACTATGATTAGGGAGGCAGCCAATGTGTACCTATGACAGAGTCTTATACACCCAATTCGTCATTGGGCCGAGGGATTACTTGGGAAGCACGAAAGCAGAACGTCATTGCTTGCTCAAGCACAGAGGTGCAAGTCCTGCATCGGTTGAAACGGTTCGCATTGCAACGCCTCAGTTTCTCGTTACTTTTCAACAATGAAAGGTAGTGTACCACTCCCCAAATTTTTTTTGCATCAAAAATTATTTGAAAAACCAATCGAGTGAGCGAGCGCAACGCCAGTTGGTGGAATTTCATTTTTATTTCTTGTACTTGGTAGTTGTATCTGATTTCAAATCTTTTATAGAAAGAATGTTTTGAAAGACGGATTCTGTTGGAACTTTTTTCTGTTGGAAGGTATTTCCGAGGAAAGACTTTTTGTGAAAGACGAATTTTTGTTGGTGTGTATTTTTGAAGAAAGACTTTTTGTTGGTAGATTTTTTTTGGAGATACTATATCGATATGTATATCGACGGGACCTAAGGAAACAGGCGTAACAGGCAGTCTAGAACGGACTTAACTCAGAAAATTCTATTGTGATTATTTTGTTATTTCCTGAGTTACATCTCAAATTGTGCCAGAAGAACGTGACATATCCTATGCTTAAGCACAGGAGATGGGAGAATTTGAGATAGCACGTTCTTCTGGCACAATTTGAGATATCACGTTCTTCCATACTGCCGTCAATGTGTACGATGTCGTAGTATGGTTCGGATTTGATCGAAGAGACTGATTTTTCAACTAGCACAATTTTAGCATGCTACAACAAGATACGTCAAGATTGAGTGATAAAGTGCTGAATAGACTTCAGTTTAAAATTTTTTGCTACTATAGTATAGACCGATAGACTATTTGAATTCATTGAAATTTCTTGCATTACTGGTTTTTAAATTAATATTCAAGGACAGGGCCATTATTATGCTCATTAAAAATTCGAGCATTTGTGACGGACTCTGCAATGCACTAGATTACAAAATTTTGCACCGAGTCAATTTAACGTACCTACGAGCAATAATTATTACTGGACACCGGCAAGGTAATACTGCGTTTACTCTCAAAGTCACACAAGACACAGGAGAATGTTGGATTCTAACTTTCATCTTATATCGCAAACAATTCCCGATTACGTTAGCATTCGACACAACCGTATATAAATCTCAAAGTTTTGAAAGAGTAGGGATATATTTCCCAAAACCATTACTAATTATATGTGGTTTTTACGCGATGCAATAATCCGCAAGAATTATTTGTAGAAATTGATACCACGTAGAACTCACAGATGTGAAAAATATTGTTTGGGAAAAGATTTCACAAACATTTGGATTCCAAGTATATTATAAACATTTTTGAGAGTTTCTTAGATTATTTTGATGTTCTTATGAACTTGGGTCTCGAGATTTGTTTAAAAGTCTTTTCGAAATTTATAGTAGGTACACAATGATAGTAGATTAGGCCTAATCCGGGGATACCACTAATCTACTACTATAACTCATAGTGTTGAGGAAACGATAAGGTCTAAAGGGTATAGCCGAATAAGGGGGCAAAAAGTGCCCTTTCACCAAATAGACGACGGACTTCATTTTCAGTTGGGCCTTGGTAAAAAAGGTATTCATGCCAAATTTTAGCCTTCTACCCCTTCTGTCGCGGTAGTTATGGCGAAAAAACGTGATTTTCGCGTTTTTTTTTCTATCTTTGCTAATTCATCGTATAGACCTTCACCAAAATTCATGGCCATGTATTAACATGTAAGAAGTGTAGAGAAAAATGTTCAGAGGTTCGGCACTGCGGATCCGATCTTTAAAAAATTCCGAAAGATTTAAATACGGTGTTCTCAGTGGATTTTCGCGAGGCACTAAGTTCCAATAATTTTTTTTTACAAATGTCGATCACTTCCGTCCAATTTCTCATATTAGCCTTCGCTTCACTTCTGGTGCGTCATGCTGAAAAAAAAATGAAGAAACCTTTGGGAATTTTTAAAAAATCTGATTTCGTACCCAAGGAAGTGTAAAACATCTTTTCGCATGTATTTTGATCACCTTCTTCTGTACGAATTTTCTCAAGCCAATAGTTAGGGATTTATGGGCTATACCTTTCGCGTAAAGAGTTAGGAAGAGCAAGAAACTGTTGAAAAAAATTTGGAAAACTTCAAAAACTAGAAGAAAAATGAATGGTACCCATACAGCAAAGCAATGTTGCAGCAATGTTGCATATGGCCTATTACCATTAGCAACATTGCTGCAACATTGCTTTGCTGTATGGGTAGTGAATATGCACGTGAAGGGATATTCCTCTACTTTATTGAAATTAAGAGGGTACATACACCTCAAAATGTCGAGAAAGTCAAAACTGCCAAGTCATTTTTAATATTTTAGAATGTTTTTCACACAATTTTGGGAGCACATTTCTTTTTGTCTACGATGCACGAAATAAAATCTATCGGTGGATCGATTCAAGTTTTTCTGGACTTAAATTATTCAGTAAAGACGCCTTTTCAAAATGAACAGAAAACTTTTTGATCCGATCAAAATTGTACCAGGACTTCCCGCACTTGATGCACAATATACTATTGTATAATCATATCGGGGCTTGGCGTGCAAAGTGCACAGGGTGGCGAATCAAGAGACTCGGTAGAGTCTCGCGCCAACTACATTAAAAAAAAGTTTTTTGATACGCTGCATGAGACTCGACCCGAGACTCTTTACACGAACGGGAGCTGTTCGCGGTGGTGGGGGAAATTTTTATTTTCTTCCAATTTCTTTCAATATAGATACGTAGAATTTTTTCATTTTCTTCTACTCTCTTTTTACTATATATATATGAAAGATTATATAATACCAACCCAAATCGGGGGGTATAGGCGAGCAAAGCGCGCAGAGGGGCAAACCCCCCTATAGAGTATATATATGCTTTGCCACCCTGCGCGCTTCGCGCGCCAACCCCCCGATTCAGATTGACATTATATAAAAATAAATAGATTGAAAATTCAACATGGAACGAAATAAGAGTGACATTTTTTTTAAGCCGCTACACTGTATGCTTCGAAAGCCGAATAGGATCTCAAATACATATGGGGGATTCCAGGTCAAATCGACCGGCTGATTTCCCTGACCCCTTTCGATCTGTTTGCCCTTTTACACAATGAAAGTACACGTTGAAAGGATCGACTGTGAATTTTGTCAGATTTTTCTGACCAAGTATTTTTTCACTACAGCTGGTCAAATAATCAGCTTTTAGCGTTTTTTTGATTTTTCAAGCCAACATAGCTTGAAATCCAGATGAGCAATGAAAAAAGTTCTCATACAAAAGTTTCGCGTCTTTCTTTGAAATTTCTGAAAATAATTTTTTGCAATATTTTGTGCCTCGCGAAACTGTAGTTTTGGTTAAAAATCTTCGAAAATCTTCAGTAACAAAAAAGTGCCCTGATCGAATTGGCTGAAATTTTTACACAGCATGTCTTTTTCAATGTCAAAGGTTGTCTGGAAATTTCAAAGTGGGCTAAGCAGTGGTTCAAAAGATACATCAACAAATATTCGCAAGGTGGCGATAATTCGGCGATTATGAGGTCGCCAAAAAGTTTTTTCGGCCGCAGTTCAAAAATTCAAGGGCCATCACCAGTAGGTAGACAAGAATAATGAATTTTAATGTTGAATTTTCGAATCGTGGCCAAAAAACTTTTTTTGCGACCTCATAATCGCCGAATTCTTGCCACTGTGCGAATATTTGTTGATGTATCTTTTGAATCACTGCTCGGCCCACTTTGAAATTTTCAGACAACCTTTGGCATTGTGAAAGACGGGCTGTGCATAAATTTCAGCCAATTCGATCAGGGCACTTTTGAGTTATGAATGATTTCCACTCATTTTGTATTAAAACTACACTTGAACGGGGTATTAAAAATCTGATGAAAATACTCTCGAAAAGTTCACAAAAAGCCTCAAAATTTTGGTATTGGAACTTTTTTCATACATTGTTGACGTTTTGAGCTATGTAGGCGTGAAAAATAAAAAAAAATTGAAAATAAATTTATTCGATTATTTTTCGTGATAGAATGATGAGTCAAAAAAATCTGAAAAAAATCACAGTTCATCCTTTCAACATGTAGTTCGACTGTGCAAAAGGACAAGAAGATCGAAAGGGGTCAGGGAAAAAATCCCGTTTTTTCGGTCGATTTGACGTGGAATCCCCCATATAAACATATAGTTCATTACGTTTCATAATAAAATCGTTAAAAAAAATTATACATTTTATATATAGGGGTTTATGGTAACTCTGGCCATACTTCTAGGGTGTGTAGGGGCTACCTAGACAAGCCTTTTGAGGTAAGACACCCATGGTTGGAAACTCATCCTACCGGCTGTGGAGGGTTTTCGAAGATTTGGTACCACGCGCTTGTTTGTAGTGTATTGACAGGGTGTCTACGTCCTTGGAAAACCTGGTAGTCCTGGAAATTTGAGGGATTTTTTTCTCCCGCTGAAATTTTCAGGGAATATTGGGTTTTACAGGGAGTATTGGGGAATATTGGGCACCGGTATTAAATCGAAAGAAAAAATTAGTCTAGTGTATTTTAAGAAATAACAATACAAATCTCGATGCACCTGGAAAAATGAAAGATTCACCTGGGATTCTTAGAGAATATTAGATCCTGACTTGAGTAGATACCTTGATTGAATCTGATGAGATCACTTTCGACCCAATGTTTCATTCATTGATTTGTTATTTTTCTGATTGTTTATTGTTTTCTTCAAAGATTATCGTTCTGTTGATCTTACAAGAACTTTGTGAATAAAATGTTGTGTCGAAAGTGATCACATCTGATTCATTAATCATTTCGCTACGAACAAGCGCGCGGTACCATATCCTTCGAAGCCCTCCACAGCCGTTAGGATGAGTTTCCGACCATGGGTATCATACCTCAAAATGCTTGTCTAGGTAGCCCCTACACACCGTAGAAGTATGGCCAAAGTTAACATAAATACCCTGTATATTAGAAGGCAGGAGAAAACACAAGGATGGAAGAAATGTATATAATACTAGGGGCTTCGCCCCTGCGTGCTTCGCGCGCCGACCCCGCTCGGCGCTATGCGCCTCGTTGTTTGTGTAGGGATGGGTCCGTGTAGGGGATAAATACACCTTTCGAATGTTTAGCACTCTTTTAATATATCTTTTATTATCTTTCTGTGTCTCCGGTTTACATTTCTCCACTCCGTTCCTAATCTCAATCGCCTTCGCCTCGCCTAACGCCATTGAATCTCCATACCGACTGCCTGACTCTCCTCACTCACTCATCACTCTCACACCCCTTTCTCTCCCTCCTCGCTCTCACTTCTCTCTCTCTTTTCCTTATCCACGCTCGCACTCACACCGGTACGCTCACACTCGGCCTATCCTGCTCCGGCAGTCGCCCTCGACTGCCCTTCTTCATTCCTATACCTTCTCCAGTTTATTCCTAAACTATGTCACGTAGACTCCCCTGCCCGTCATTCACTAACTATACATATTTATATCATCAAACATATCTTATAAACTCAAAAAAAAAAAAAACTCTTAACACCAAAATAATCTCATCAACAAATATCACAATACTTAGGAACTTCTGGAGTGTACCTTATACTCTAGGACTACGTCTAACTCGTTGTGTAGCTCTAGTGAGGCCTACTGGTCGCGATAGCGAGCGGGTAGGCGGGTCTGTCGCCGGGGCCTTGGGGCGAGTGGTTCCCCGTCGGTCCCCGACCCGTGGTCCATCTTGCGTTCCGGCTCCGAGTCGCAGCTAGGCTCCGGCCTGCTGTCCGCCTTAGGTTCGAGCTCCGGGTCACAGCCAGGCTCCGGCCTGCTGTCCGCCTTCGGTGCGAGCTCCGGGTCACAGTCAGGCTCCGGCCTGCTGTCCGCCTCAAATTCAAGAGCGGGGTCGCTGTCCGGCTCGGGACTGCTGTCCACCTCGATCTCGTCCTCCGGGAGCGTTGGGGCCTTCCATGGCTTCAACTGGCTGACATGCGCAGTTGAGGCGTAGGTCCGCCCTGTGTCCGTGTTCAGCTGGAGGACTCTGTACGTGTCTCCAGGTAGCACCTCGGTGACCACTAGGGGTCCCCGATACTTGACCTGAGTCTTTGTGGGCATGCCAGTGTGTTGCGGAGCCCGTCTCGCGAAGACCACCTCGCCCACCTCATACGTGACCGACGGTCGGATCCGGGCTAGGTCCCTTTCCCGTAGGTTCTCTTCGTGTAGAAGGACCCTCTCTCTGGCCTGGGCCTGCAATAGGGTTGGCGGTTGCCATTGCGACTGTTGAGGTAGATCGGTGATCGCCCGCCAGATTCCGTCGACGAATCTAGGCTGGTATCCGTATAAAAACTCGAAGGGGCTGTATCCGGTAGTCTTGTTAAGTGAGGCATTCAGATTTCTTTGAACCTCTAACAGATTGGTGTCCCAGCGCTTCGGTCCATCGCTCTCCATGGTGGCCTGAATGACCGGGATAATGGTTCGGTTTACCCGTTCTACCATCCCGTTACCTTGTGGATGGCGAGGGGAGGTCACCGTATGTGCTATCCCATTCGCCGCGCAGTACTCGTCAAACTCCTTGGCGGTGAAACACGTGCCTCGGTCCGTTACGATGCGCTCGGGGAGGCCTCGCTCGTTGACGAAGCCCTTTAGGTCTCCCAGAACCCCCTTTGCTGAAGTATCCTTCGCGGGTCTCAGGGTGGCGAATCGGGTTAGATTGTCCACGATTACTAGCAGGTGTGAGTTTCCCTTGCTGCTCCTCTCGAACGGTCCTAGGTGGTCCATGTGAATCAACTCGAAGGGACGTTTTCCGGGTGGTATCGGGTGTATCGTGCCCGGGGGACGTCCTGTTGGAGTCTTGGTGATGACACACTCCGCACACATGTGTATGTGCTGGCGCACATACCTTCGCATCAGGGGAAACCAGTAATGTCTCGAGATCAAATTGATTGTTCGATCCAGGCCGAAATGTCCCATAACATCGTGATGCTTTACTACGATTGACTTCCTCATGGCGTTCGGGATCAGGAGCCTCTCCTGTTCCTTCCCGTCGATAACCACTCGTTTATAGACGCACCCCCCCTGTAGTCGGTAGTCGGAGACCTTTCTTGTTTCGACCCCGGTGCGATCCCTCTCATCCTTCAGCAAGAGTTGGCGCAGCTCGCGTACCTGGGCGTCGGCTTGCTGGATGGCGGCCGCGTACTCCGTTGGCATCAAGGCAAGGAATACCTCGCGGCGCTCCATAATTCCCTCCATCGTGTCGTAGGCCGCTTCTACCGGGGCTCGGCTCAGGGCATCCACATGTGTCATCTTTCCCCCTTCTCGATATCGTACCTCGGCATCGTATTCCTGTAGAAGGTCGTACCATCGAGCCATCCGCCCATTGGTGCTACGTTTCGCATTGAGGTACATGAGAGCCTGACAGTCCGTCACGATCGTAAAGTGAATCCCCAGGAGCAGAGAGCGTAGCCGATCCACCCCCCACATTAGCGCCAATAGTTCCAATTTCGTTGAGTGATACTTCTTCTCCACGTCGGTGATTCTTTTACTGATACAATACACCAGGTGTAGTTTCCCATCGACACCTTCCTGCAGCAGGATCGCGCCGAGCCCCTGCATGCTGGCGTCGGTGTGTAGCTCCGTCCGAGCCTGGGGGTTGTACAGCTGTAACACCGGTGGTCTGGTGAGATCGTCCTTAAGTTGTCGCACGGCCTGGTTCTGCTTGTCGTTCCATTCAAACCCCGCGTCCTTTCGTAGGAGTCGGGTAAGCGGTTCGGCGTGACCGGCGTACCCTTTTACGAACCGGCGGAAGTATCCTGTCAGACCCAGGAACCGCCTCACATCGTGGATGCTTCGGGGGGTGGGGAACGCTGCGATGGCCGCTACCTTTTGCTCTCCGGGTGACACACCGCCCTTCTCGATCACGTACCCGAGGTATTCCACTCGTTTTACTCCGAAACGGCATTTAGACGGGTTCAGAGTCAGGTTCGCCTTCCTCAACGCCTGGAATACTTTGTGTAGTCGACTCAGTAGATTGGCCCAGTCGGTGGCGGGAACGAGGATATCGTCCATGTAATAGACCACCGTGTGGTTCCTCAGATTTCCGAGGGCTCGGTCCATCAACCTGCCGAACTCATAGGGAGCATTCATTAATCCGAATATCATTCGGCGGAACTCACCCGTGTCGTCTGGCGTGATGAATGCCGTCTTTTCCATGGCACTGGGTTCCAACGGCACCTGTAGATACCCATGTGATAGGTCGAGCACGGCGAAGATTTGGCTGCCTGCGAGATGTTCAAGTTGTTCGTCGATGTTGGGTAATGGAAATCTCTGCCGGATCGTTTGTGCATTGAGGCGACGGAAGTCAATCACAAGTCTGAATTGGTTTTCCTTCTTAGCCACCAGGAGACCCGGGCTCGCATATGGTGAGTTGGTTTCCTGGACGATGCCCAGCTTCTTCCACTCCGCAACAATCTCTCGCATCTTCTGTCGTTGAGCTGCGTTGGCCCGGTAGGGTCGCTGGTGCACGGGACGGCTCCCTTCTACCTCCCGGATATTCATCTGGGTGAGGTTCGTGCAGCCGAGCTCGCTTAGGCTCGCTGCGAAGACGTCTCGGTACTCTTCGAGCAGGGCAATCAACTCCGCTTCTTCCTTGGTGGTTGTTCCCTCGTCCATTCTGATCTCCAGCCCCTCCCATCCCACCGTCTTCCAGGGTGACAGTGTGGGTGTTGGTTGAGGTGGCTTTCCACCTCGTGTGGTCGTTCGATTCCCTCGGTTGATGACCGTACCTGCTGTCAATTTCTTCTCTTCGAGTTCTTCGTTCCTGAGGAGCGCATGCCCCCGCGGAGGCGTTTTCCCTCCGAGGCACACCTCGGCAAACATCGCGCTGCGGGGCGGGATCGTGACACCGTCGGTCAGACAGATTTCGTCGGCTTCCGGTGGGGTCCAGCTCCAGTCCCGGAAGGGAAGCTCGTCGTGATACCCAAATCGCAATTGATTCCCGCCCTTGGCGTATGCGACCTCTGGTTGTTCCGTCCAAGTTCGTCCGACGAGGATTGGGTATGGTTGGACGCCATCTGGTACGACCAGGATGTTGACTGGTCCAGCGGTTACCTCGTCGACCGTTATCGTGGTTCGGATGATCCCCAAGGGGTCCACGCTGCCGCCCAGACCGCAGATTCTCCGGTCGTCGTTCCCAGCTTCGGTCTCGATCACCCATTTGCCTGCTATCGCCGTGCTGGCTTGGATGAGGCAGTCGGAGCTACCCGCGTCTACGAGACCCGTGATGGGTTGTCCGCCGCCGATGACGACCCGCTTAATATACTTGTGGGGGCCCGGAGCGTGGTCCGGCTCACCTCCCAGTTCTGCTTGCATTGACTCTGCGGTTCGTTGTGGACACCGGTGCTGCAAGTGTCCCGGCTGCTTGCAGTGGTAACACACTTAGCTCCCTCGAGGCTGCGGACAGTCTCTTTCGATGTGACCAAGGTCGCCGCAGTTATAACACTTCATTTCATTCGACCCGGGTTGGTTTTGTCTTGTTCCGTTGCCAGAGGCTGTGGCATTGGGAGGACGTGGTTGGGCAGCGCGTGCCGACGGTTCATAGGTGCCTCTCGCTGCCGCCCCTGTTGCGGTGGCTCTTGGGTTTTCTTCCCGGCCAATCCCCCCGGTCCCCCAACGGGCCTCATTGGTTTTCTGGAGGCTGATTAGGTCGTCCAGAAAATCATCCTCGTCCAAGTGAGAGCGTGTTACGAGCTGGTTGTAAAGGTCTCGCGACCACAGTCCAACCAGAACCTGCTGTTTCGTCTCCAGGAAGCTCAGGCGGAGTCTCCTGCACAAATTCAGACGCTGAATGGAGTAGGTGACAGTGGACTCACCTCGCTTTTGCCGTTGCTCTGTGAGTTGTCTCCACAGCTCGCCCTGTGTCTGCTCGCCGACGAAGGTTCTCTCAAATTTTTCGCGAAATGCCGTCCAGGTCGTGATGTTATCTCTACGCAGATGCCACAACTCACGCGCCACACCACGGAGCCGCCCAGGGATGGCTCGCAAACTGTCGCGGTCGTCCCACCGGTGCAATGATCTCAGGGTCCTGACGTCTTCTAACCATAGCCTGGCGACTTGTGCGTCACTCTCGCCATCATAGGTGGGGATTTTTTCTATTACCTCGGGACGGATCCCACCCAAGAGCGACTCGTCCGTCCTCGCGACGCTCGCTGCTCGCTGTCCCCGCGCTAATCTGCCTAACACCTGCCGATTTTGGAGGAGCATTTCCGCCATGATGGCTTGAAGTCCACGGTCGCTCGCTGAGGGCGCCACTCCCTGGACCGGCCCGGGATCGGCGATTACTCCTTCCCAGCCTTGGCGCTCGTGCTCCCCGTTTCCCCGTGCGTGGTTCGGCGATTGTGGGGGATCGCGTCTCTCCGGCTCCTCGCCCCCTCCGTTGCCACCATCGAGCATGGCTGCCTCACACAGCGCTTGCAGCCCGTTTCCTCTTCCGTCTTCGCGGGCCGCCATGTTGCCCGGTCTCTGGCCTCCATCGAAGGACAACCTGCGCCCGGTCTCGCCGGGGTTCCCCCTTCGTGGCGTTTCCGGGGACAGGCCTCTTCCCCTGCCCCGTCCGCGTCCACCAGTCCCTGCTAGACTCGCCGTAACGGCTTCTCCCCGTCCTCCGACGCCGACCGGCGATCGTAAGACCGACATCTTGGCTGGTGGTTCACCTCGTGGTCCGGCTTCTTTTTCGCGCGCGTTTTCTCGATCTCCGCGTGCTATCCCACTTCTGATGTGTAGGGATGGGTCCGTGTAGGGGATAAATACACCGTTCGAATGTTTAGCACTCTTTGAATATATCTTTTATTATCTTTCTGTGTCTCCGGTTTACATTTCTCCACTCCGTTCCTAATCTCAATCGCCTTCGCCTCGCCTAACGCCATTGAATCTCCATACCGACTGCCTGACTCTCCTCACTCACTCATCACTCTCACACCCCTTTTTCTCCCTCCTCGCTCTCACTTCTCTCTCTCTTTTCCTCATCCACGCTCGCACTCACACCGGTACGCTCACATTTGGTTATTGTTTCCTTCACCTGGGGGATCTGAGGGATTCTTGACAGTTAATGATACTTGATTATTCTTGAATTAGAAGATGTACGCGGACCCTCTACTTTACACTTTCGAGTAAATTTTTTGCAATGTTAATAATAATAATCATTATAATAATTGTTATTATCATAATAAAATAATAATAATAATAATAATAATTATTATTATTATTCTTATTATCATTATTTCGGAAATTGTAATTATAATGATAATAATAATAATAATAATAATAATAATAATAATAATAATAATAATAATAATAATAATAATAATAATAATAACAATAATAATGATAATAATAACAATGCATTGTTATAACTATTATTATTCCGAATTATATCCGTTTGAATTCCCGCTCAGCTGTCATAGCGCTGAACAAGGAACGGCGGTTAGTGAAACGCAGGACCGCGAGACAAAGGTTGGCAACAACTGTAAGCTTGGTTCCTCCCGTGTAGAATTTTTTTCCGGGCGCTAACAGGGGCCTAGTTATTTTTCCTTGATATACTCTAGGCCCAAGTTTGGTTATCCGTATTGGGCCAGTGTCCAAATGTCACGCTTTTTCCACTTGGCCCTGCACGGGCGCTCAAGCTTCGGCCAAAATAGGTAGCCAAACAAAGGCCAACTTTGGATGTAAAATTTGGGCCTGTATAGGTTGACAATCTTGGGCACAAATTGGCCGATAAACTTGGACCTAGAATATTCGGCAACCTTGGGCCTTTATTGGCTGTCTTTGCCTATGCCCTATCAATTATAAAAATATTTCAAAAAATTTATTTTGAAGTTTTTCTTCCGGTATCGCTTTGAAGTGATCCGATTTCAATCAAGTAACGATGATTCACTTTTTTTCTAATGAATCGCTGAGTTTCATCAAATGAACATTTTCACGTCCACCACCGGTCTCGAACCTGCGACCCTCCGATCTTCCAGTTATGAATCCAGTACGCTGTCCGCACGACCACCAGGTCTTTGTTAACAGAGGACCACGAATAAAAAATTCATAGTATTGGGAGGAAGAGTGGACACTAACTTAAAAGACTGACGATTATAGTTATTAAGACGAGCGGAGAAGGTCGCTATGTCATAATCATGTACTTTTCCTTACAACCCAATTAGCCCGAATTAGTTCCAAGCTGGGCACAGGCTAGGAAACGCCGGACAAAATCAATTGTAATGCCTGGATGAGCCCCAACTCGGCCCAAGTTTGGTAAAGGTTAGGAAAGTCTGGACAAAAATAACTTGAAAATCTAGATAAACCGGAACTTGGCCCAAGTTTGGCAAAGGTTAGGAAAGCCTGGACAAAATTAACTTGAAAATCCAGATAAACCGGAACTTGGCCCAAGTTTGGCAAAGGATAGGAAAGTCTGGCCAAAATTGACTTGAAAATCCAGATAAACCGGAACTTGGACCAAGTTTGGCAAAGGTTAGGAAATCCTGGACGAAATTAACTTGAAAATCCAGATGAACCTGAACTTGGCCCAAGTTTGACAAAGGTTAGGAAAGCCTGAACGAAATTGAATTGAAAATCCAGATGAACCGAAACTTGGCCCAAGTTTGGCAAAGGTTAGGAAAGTCTGGACAAAATTAACTTGAAAATCCAGATAAACCGGAACTTGGACCAAGTTTGGCAAAGGTTCGGAGAGCCTGAACGAAATTAACTTGGGTATCCAAATAAGCCCGAATTTGGCCCAAACTTGGCAAAGGTTCGGAGAGCCTGGACGAAATTAACTTGGGTATCCAAATAAGCCCGAACTTGGCCCAAGCTTGGCAAAGGTTCGGAGAGCCTGGACGAAATTAACGTGGATATCCAGATAAACCGGAACTTGGCCCAAGTTCGGCAAAGGTTAGGGAAGCCTGGACGAAATTAACTTGGATATCCAAATAAGCCTGAACTTGGCCCAACTTTGGCAAAGGTTAGGAGAGCCTGGATAAAATTAACTTGGATACTTAAGTAAGCCCGAATGCGCCCAAGTTTTGCACAAGTTGGCCACGCCAAGACTAGCAAGTAACTTGGATGCCTGAATAAGCCCTAACTTGGTCCAAGTTTGGTACTAGTTGGGCACGCCAGGGCACAATCAACTTGGATGCCTTGATAAGCCCTAACTTGGCCCTAGTTTGGTAACAGATGGGAATCCCTTATAGTGGATGCCATATTGATGCCTAACAGGGGCCTCTTGTTAATTTGGGATGCCTAAACAATTTTCTACACGGGCTGGTGCGCCCGCGCGTCGAAAAAGGAGCGCTGACGGGCCCGACACGCAACGCGAAACGATCCAACATGGCCGCGGCCCCTGCTTTATACCAACAATTACAGTCTTTTTCTGGAAACAATTCTGAGGCTTCATCGTTGGGTGAAACGAACAAGTTTTGCGATATATGTGAGTGGAATTATATTGACGAGGGTGCTATTGCATTCGTTTTCGCCCTTGTGATGCGTAGTCGGTGATATCAGTGAAAACAAGTGACGCTCTCACGCTTCGCAACACAAAAAAGGCTTATTTTACTCGATTTTGGTAAGATACACGTTCATGCAGCTACCAATTTGATTACAAATCGTCCATGGAACCCATTAAACACCCCCCCGTTCATATCAGGCTTCATTATTTTTTAAATACGGAAAAGACTGAGTCCAGCATGCACTTAACCATGGAAAGATCCCAGAGGGAGGCAAGGCATAAGGGGGAGAGGGGCGGTAGGTGCAAGCCAAGGGGCCGGAGGGGTGGAGGCTGTGAAGGGAGTCTCGGAGGGTCGACTGTTGAGTTCCGCGGGGAAGGGGGAGGATCAGTTGGCACGGGAATCGTTCCCATGGAGATCGGTTGCTCTGGTAACCGTTTCCTTAAACAGTGGAGGCCGCTGATTCTGGGTAATCCACGGGGGTTTCGGGGAGTTTCTGTGGGTTTTGGGAAATTCCTTGGGGAGGGGTCGAAATCTTGACACGGGGGTGGTGGCGGCGGCGATATATCTTCATATAATATAGAACGTATAGAATGTATATATAGAATATATATATAGTATATATAGAATGTAACGTGGCAAATAGTTTGCCCGTTATGGCATCCGTCAACGCAGCGGAAGGATTGCAAATATCCTCGCGCGACTCTCGGTAACGCGCCTAGATTTAAGACAGGTAACGAGAGGTCACGTGGTTCACTAGAGCAAGGAGCGACCCCACCCCGCTTCCCCGCTGGCCAACGAGCTGACGCAGGGAAGACGAGTCTAGCCATCTTTGCCAAATTCTATCTAGTCAGCTTCCATATTGGTTTTCGAGCTAGTAACAGCCACCTGTTACGCCGTGCTACAGAATCCCAGTTTTTAAGTATTCTTTAGAGTCTTCCGAGCCCTAATAACCTCGCGATTGAACCCCGCGGATATCTGGTGCTACCAGTGCCACTGAATTGTGCCCTGCTGCTGACCCGTGAACCCGTGAGCCCCGAAAAACGAGACCGCCGGACTGCAGGCACGTGGCCGCGACCGGCAACCCGTGCCCTCCGATTCCCCCAAGTGTGTTCGTGTGCCCCCAGAGACATTGCCACGCCACTTGGAATACCAGAGTACCGTCGATCCAAGGTAGGATCTTTATCGTCCATATTTTCGCCCCCTGCGCTGCGAGACACCTGTAATAACTTCGTCTAGGTGGAATCGGCCACCGCCGAAACCGTTGGAGCCTGAGACGAGGACCTCATCGATACGGAAAGTGCCATAGATCCGCTAGGATCGTTTTTGCCTGCTTTCTGTTTCTCGCCTTGCTTGTATTTTCAGTCTTTCTACCCCCTACCCTTGGAATCCCGACCCCACGCGCCTCCGCGAACGGTCGAGTCCCGATCCCGCGTTTTACCGGTCTTTTTCTCATTTCTATTTGAATTTTGCTCGGGTGTGTGCATGTGTGCGTGTCCGTGTGATTCGCGCCTGTAGAGGTGGTCCCAGTTGAGACTCACGCTCTACGTAGGGTGCGCAGAATCACCGCGCACGCCGCGTTACTCCAACCGTCGCCGAGCTACGGTTCGCCGTACGCTTTAGTTTGAATCTTGTCGATTTCTTGTGTTCGTCCGATATTACCCCGCTCTACCGTACCGACCGTAAACTTCGATCGAGTGAGTTGAGCGCGATCCAGCGCTGTAGCCGTCGTCCCCGTCGAGACGAGTGCGCTACGTGGTCTGCGCAGGGATCGCGCGCCCTCATCGCTGCGAGTCAGCTGCCGTGAATCCACAGACCGCTGTGAGATCCGGCTGACGCCCGGTACCGTTCCCCCGTTCCCCTCGCCCTCCTCCTGGCCCGTGCCCAGTCGAGTCGAGCGGCTAGCTTGTAAATACCGTATCATACTCTGTATTGGCTCTTCTAGCCCGATCTGATTTCTACCCTCGAGATCGCCTAGTATCTCGAAGGGATTGTTCACTTCCGATTTCATTGAATAAATACGTTCTATAATTGTTCACCAACTTACACAGGGTCTACTATCTTCGCCCCCACGTTCCCCTCTACCAAACACTGTCTAGCCGGCCTCCCGTTTCCTTCTACCCTTGTTTCCTTCCCCCGTCCCCGCGGAAACGCGGCGATTAGTTCCCGTAAGGAACTTGGCGCCCAAATCTTCATTATTTCTTTTGTTTAGTTTTAGTCCCGTCATCCACGTTGGGTTTCGGCTTCTTTTGCTAGCATTGTGGACGGGGTTGGTTTCCAAACAACCCCGAAAGCGTGTTACAAGAACGATATCAATATTTCTTGTCAATATTACCTCTGCCGGCAGCCTGAGTTGCCAGAGTTTGTATAAATAATGTTCGGCAATCGAAGCTTCCATCAAACTCCACCAGGGGCGCGTCGATAGGGGAATCTCTACAGAATGAGTAGGACCCGTGGATGACGTGGGTAGTCAGAAGGACGCCATGATGTAACTCGTAACTCACTATGCGCTACCAAGGTGCGCAGGGCTATGGGAGTAGAGTAGGCCCATACACTGATATGAATATAGGTGCGTTCGGTATTTACATTTGGAGCAGAGTAGAGTAGAGCGGGGGTAGAGCAGAGTAAAACTCGAGCGGAGCCAGAGCGAGTAGAGTGCGCATAGGGTCACGGGATGCGCCGGGATCTAGCCCCCTCTCTTTACTCCACCGCTAGAAATCGGGTGTTTCGAGTCAACTCTCTTCAGTGGGATGGGCGATGTTCAAAATGAAAATCGATTAATAAATAATCGATGTTTAAAATACATCAATTAATCGATGTTTTGAAAAAATCGAAACATCGATTATTGTTTTATGATTGATTTTTTTTTCTCTTTCAAGTTCGAAAACAATATTTCAAATGTTACTGCATCTAATTTTTGTGATTATGAGAATATCGGAATCCGATTCACTGGAAGTATAGTAATATAACATAAACCGAAAAATATGAATTACAGTCGATAAAGTAGAATTGAATAAGATAACAAAGTTCACATTAAAATTCAACTACCAAAATATTAACATCCACTGATAGATAAAAAGTGGTGATTATTATATGTAGTGGTGTATGAAGAGTGTTTAGAAGCGAAGTATTTTTCTTTTTTTTTTTTTTTTTTTGTTGTTGTTTTTCATCAACCGATGTTTGTCGCCGGTTCGATAAGAAACATCGAACATCGATGAATCGGCCCGCAAAAACATCGACCTAAATAATCGATTATTTGAAAAAAATGATCGATGGTTTCGATTAATCGGCAAACATCGCCCATCCCTACTCTTCACTCCTAGCACCTCACTCCTAGCGGAACGGCAAGAAGCTTTAATAAAGCTGCGCTCCTACCGCCCTCGCCCATTACCGAACGCTCTAGAGTGAATATTATAGCGCGAACTGATCTGATATACCGAACGCATCTTATACAGTGAGTAAACGTGCATGGATGCGGTCCACTCGGTTTGGCAGAGATGGCGGCGGCGTGAGCTTAGACAGCCAGTGGTTCTCGGGGTTCGGACCCGCACAGAGAGGGATTTCAACCATGCCTCGTTCAAGCTAACTTGGTTTTAGTTGAACGCGCGGAAAAAGCGCGATTCAAATTTTTTGGTTAGATTGAGGTTAAGAGCAGTGTTGGGCAGCTGCAAATTACGTAGTGCATTGCAATTTATTACATTCAACAATAATAAATTACAATTGTAATTTATAACAACAATGAAAGAAAATTGTAATTTACAACAATAATAAATCACAATTGTTATTACAACAATAATAAATTACATTTATAACAATAATGAATTACAATTGTTCGCTCAACACTGGTTAACAGTATTATAGGAAAAATGTTCTGATGTTTATAAACCATCAAAAATGATCAATGAGATTGAATTCTTTCGCCTTGGTTCTACCGAGACTAGATTATTCGCCTCGAGTCTACCGAGCGTGAACTCTCCGTCAACGCTTTGGGTGGACGCAGACCAGATTCTGCGCCTCAAGCCAACGGAAAGTGACTTCTCTGGCGATGCCTTGGGTCTACGGAGACTAGATTCTTCGCCTTAGGTCGACGGAGACTAGATTCTTCGTCTCAAGCCGACGGAAGGTGACTTTTTCTTTGACGGAGACTCTAGATCCTTCGCCTTGAATCTCCGGAGAGTGAATTCTCTGACGACGCCTTGGGTCTACGGAGACTAGATTTTTCGTAGACCTAAGGCAAAGAATCTAGTCTACTATTAACAACTGTTGAGCGAATTTGTAATTTAATTTATTATTGTTATAAATGACAATTGTAACTCATTATTGTTGTAATTACAATTGTAATTCATTATTGCTGAATGTAATCAATTGCATTACGTAATTTGCAGCTGTCCAACACTACTCTTAACCTCAATCTAACCAAAAAATTTGAATCGCGCTTTTTCCGCGCGTTCAACTAAAACCAAGTTTGCTTGAAATCCCTCTCTGTGCGGGTCCGAACCCCGAGAACCACTGGCTGTCTACGCTCACGCCGCCGCCATCTCTGCCAAACCGAGTGGCCCGCATCCGCGTTTACTCACTGTGGGTATGTTCCTTTTTTCACTGCCAGTAGGGGTGACCGGGGACAATAGGCGCACTTTTCAGATTTTAATTTTTAATTTTTTTTTGGTTGCATGGAATCATTTTGTCTTGGTCCCATTTTTAAGAGTGAACCTTCTGCTACCTACATCCAGAGTTTCATTTCTTAATCTTGAATAGAACACGAGTAACTGATTTTAATGGCGACCAAAATATAAGGCAAAAATCGATCAGAATTCATCAGATCATCGACCAAAATTTGTGTGCCAACTTGCCCCGGCTACGGGGCACGATGGCGCGGTATGGCAGGTAAGTAGGCTTCGAGGTGAAGTGAAGGAAAAGGTGATGTTTTGTAAAGAAAGGGCAGAGGCCGAAAGGCAAGCCAGCACAATAAACAAATATATATATAATAATTGTTATGATTATTATTCCGGAAATTGTGATTATAATGATAATAATAGTAATAATAATAATAATAATAATAATAATAATAATAATATATTAGAGAATCTTGAGAATCTAGAGAATCTGAGCCGAGAAATGATGAGAATAAAATTGAAGGCAAGGTTCTACGGGCCGGTGGAATAAAAAAATAAAAATAAAAAACAGGACACCCTAATCTATATGCTCATTGAAGTTAATCTCGTATTCTAATCTTTTGTTTTTGATGTCTCTTTTTTCTTCTATGTATTCTTTATTAATACTTTGTAAATTATGTTTATTTTCAATCGTAATGCCAGGAAGTCCCTGAGTTTTTTGTGTAACTTCTAGTTCCTCATTTTGCCGGAGTTGGAAAGCTTTTATACAATCTAATCCAATTAAGAAATCATGCTCAAAGTTCTCGTTTTCTATCGTGAAAACATCTATTTCTTTTTCAATATCAAGAATTTTGGCTTTTATCGTTACCATTCCATTTGCTTTTCTCGTACCATTAATCGTTTTTAATCTTGCATTTTGAGAGCTATTGAATTTCTTTCCTTTCAAGTTTAATAGTTTCGCATTGATTAAGGAAACGTTTGAACCCGAGTCGTGGACGCCCAGGACTTGTACGGTATCATTCAATAATATTTTGATTTCATTGAACGAATCTTCAGATTGTTCTACCTTTTCCCTATCTATTCTGTCGGATATGAAGTTAGGTAGCCCTACTGCGATGAGGTCGATCAGTGTGACCGTGTATATTGATTTATTTGTCTCTAGGAGGAGTCTTTCTTTCTTCACGGCGTAATCCAACAGTGCGCCTTTTACGTATTTGTACGATATCGCGTATCTGATTGGGGTCCATCCTTTATCTGCGTAAGTTTCGCAGAAGCTTTGTTTCCATATTTTCCATTCGAAGTCTAATGTGAATTTTATGAGCATTGACCCAAACCAGTCGGCGCAAGAATTTTCGAGAAATAATCTAAAATTTCGATTTTTTCTGTACCTTTTTCTACACTTAAGCGATCGCATTCTCTTTCGAAGGTCCATTGAGAAAACATTGGAATTCTTTCCTGTCAGTTTATCAATAGCAAATTTTTCCGATACCTTTCTTAGATTATGGTTTCCGCCGTCTTGGGGTCGCTCTTCTGTCTTCTTTTCCGTAAATTTTTCTAGGATTTTCTCTAGCATGTCTTCTGTAATGCCTGCTGCAGGCGCAGTAGCTTGTGTTGCTGCTGCCGATGCTGTTTGATGTTCCACCTCTTCCAGCAAGTAGTCGTTAAGGGCATGCTGGACTCAGATTTCCATATTTAAAAAATAATGAAGCCGGATATGAACGGGGGGGGTGTTAAATGGGTTCCTTAGACGATTTGTAATCAAATTGGTAGCTGCATGAACGTGTATCTCACCAAAATCGAGTAAAATAAGGCTTTTTTGTTTCGCGAAGCGTGGGGACCGTCACTTGTTTTCACTGATATCACCGACTACGCATCACAAGGGTGGAAACGAACCATTGAGCGCCCTCAGGAATATAATTCCACTCACATATATCGCAAAACTTGTTCATTTCACTCAACGATGAAGACGAAAAATTGTTTCCAAAAAAAGACTGTAATTTTTCTCGGTATAAAGCACCGGCCGCGGCCATGTTGGATCGTTTCGCGTTGCGAGTCGGGCCGAGCAGCGCTTGCCAACCTTCGTCTCGCGGTCCTGCGTTTCACGAACCCCCGTTCCTTGTTCAGCGCTATGACAGCTGAGCGGGAATTCAAACGGAAATAATTCGGAATAATAATAGTTATAACAAATGTAAGGTATGTATAAGTTGTAAAAATTTGTAAATTAGTCTAATTGTAAGTAGTAATGTATTCGATGAAGTTATGGAGACGGAAACCATGTAACCCCAAGGGGAACAATAAATAAACATACATAAACATACATAAACATACATAATAATTATAATAATGCATTGTTATTATTATTATTATTATTATTATTATTATTATTATCATTATTATTATTATTATTATTATTATTATTATCATTATTATTATTATTATTATTTAACATACTGCTTTTTGAAAGAGCCGTATTTAGGCCCTTACAGCAGGGGTTACAAATGCATACATTTATTAATTGATGGGCTATTCATTTAGAGCGAAAGCCCTCAGGAGGAGCACCTGGGTGACATATTGGCAAAGTTTCGTGTATTGCTTAGGATCGGCTGGGGTCCAAAGCTCGGCGAATTGCGTGGGGCTGGGGTCTGCTGGAAGTAGGGCCCCAAGGTAGTGAGTCCTCAGCTGGCGGTAGAAAGGGCAGCGGGAGAAGACGTGGAGCAGCGTCTCATTTTCTTCCATGTTGCAGATCTCGCAGATTTTCTGCGGGTGCAGCTTGGCGACACATTTCTTGTAGGAGATGGAGCAGGCAAAATTCGTGGCGAGTCTTATCTGCGCGAGAGTTCTTTTTAGGGCCAGCGGGAGCGTGTACCTAAGATATCTGGCCGGGCTGAAGATTACCAGGTTCAGATTTGTGATTTGGCAGACAGTCGAGCGGCGCCACTGTGCCAGGTCGGCGGCCCTGAGTAGCCCGTCGTATTTTGAGAAGGCGTCTTTCTCCCTGGCTATCCAAGCTGAGGGATCCATGTTACCCCAGAGGTCGGCGGCATTAACCATGTTGAGGAAGTCCTTGAACTGCTGAGCCCAGTTGTATTGTGCCTCCGGACTGCCTGGTTGTGCTAGAGCTTGCAGTCTGTCCATACAGAGCTTCATGGGGCAGGTTGGGCTTGAGCTGAGGATCTTGACGTAGAAGCGCCAGGTCAGTCGCATGGCTCTGACCGCGAGGTGGGGTAGACCAAGTTCTATCCTCAGGGCCCAGTTTGGTGTGCTGCTAGGTAGATGGAGGAGCCTCTTGAAGAAGTCGGTTTGGACTCTTTCGATGTGGTCAAGGTATCGAAGGCCCCAGGCTGGGAAAGCGTAAAGGGCCGTGGATAGTACAAGGCTGTCGAACAGCTTGTTGTACGCGTCCCAGGAGGTACAGCGGGCCCTCGCCAATATCGAGAGAGCCATCCCTGAAGCGATCTTGGCTTTAGACATCGCTGCATTGGCCGCTAGTAGTCCGAGCGAGGAGCTGGACATAGGGATCCCCAGGTAGGTGAAGTTTTGGACGATTTCCAGGCTCTCTCCTTTATACGTCGTGAATCGGTGGGCTGATTGCTTCGTCCTGCCGCCGCGCTTGAAGACCATGATTTTTGTTTTACTTGCGTTGACCGCTATACCGTTGGCATCGCAGTACTCTTCGAGCGCGTTTAGCTTACGCTGCATGTCGATTTGCGAGTGCGCCAAGATCACAGTATCATCCGCGTAGAGGAGCAGTAGCAGGTCATTGACACCGTCGATTTTGAGCCCGATCAGGCCTTTGTCTCTGAGAGATTTCTCGAAGTCTGCGATGTACAGGAGGAAGAGTTCAGGGCTGAGGGTCTCGCCTTGGAGGACACCCTCTGTTACACTAAATTCCTGAGAGAGTTGGTTTTGGGACCTGACTTGGATTTTAGCTTGGTCGTACAGAGACTTCAGTACGTTGACGATCTTCGAGCTCAATCCTGTTGCGTGTAGTTTCGTCCAGAGAGCAGCGTGGGGGATCGAGTCGAAGGCTCTCTTAAAGTCGACGAATATGGCGTACACTTCCCTACCGGTGAGCCTTGGTTGTAGTTGTATCGATGCTGTCAGTGAGAAGATTGCCTCGGTGCAGGCGCGACCCTCTCTGAACCCCAGCTGAGTCTCGGGGAGGATGTTGTGCTGGGCAGCCCAAGTCATGATCCTGCCTCTTAGGATCATTGTGAAGATTTTTACGACGTTATTGACCAGGGCAATACCCCGGTAGTTAGCTGGGTCCTCTTTGGCGCCCTTCTTATATAGCATAGTGAGAACAACCTTGCCCCATTCCTCGGGGATTGTTTCAGATTCAAGGATGGCGTTGAACAGGATTTTTAAGTAGTCGAGCCAGGCATCCGGAAGGTTTTTGTAGAACTCGTTGGAGAGCCCGTCCAGACCAGGGGCCTTGCCAGTTTTGCTTCTTTTGAGAGCCTTCTGAATTTCAAGGGTTGTGATGATACCGTCTAGCAGAGGATTGGGAGGACCGTGTGCGATGTTGGCGATTTCTATTTTGGGGGGGTATATTTTGCTGTAGAAGGCATTCCAGACAGCAACAGGCGGTGAGTGCACCGCTGCTGCTCGTGGCTTAGATTTCCTGACTGCGCTCCAGAAATCCTTGGGCGATTTGAGGTTAGCGAAGGCATTTTGGATCCCTCGGCTGTACTCGGTCTTCTTCGTGCAAATGAGCTTTTGGAATTCTTTTTTATCGTTGACGAAGGCTAGTCGATCCGTTCGTTCGAAGTTGGAGGCCAAGCAGCGGGACAGGGAAGCTTGCACTCTATCTTTCAGATCTTTACATTCGCTGTCAAACCAAGGTTTGTTGGCCTTTCTGTTCGGGGTTCCGGAGGCGGGACCGGGGCCGGGCGGTGCATTCCTTCGGGGTGGTCGTTTCAGCATGTCCGAGGATTGTGCCGCTTCCTTTATGGCACAGCACAAGTTACGGTGGAGTGCGTTCGGTTCGATGCTCAGCAGGGGAGTGAGCCGTTCGGAGTGGATCAGTGCTGTGCGGTAGGCCTCGGCGTTGTCCTGGGTCCAAGTGAGACGGGGGGGTGCGGGGGTATGCTGCGTCTCCGGAATGTCAACCGCAGCTCTCGGTGCTTGGAAGGTTTGGAACTCAGCGGAGACTGGGAAGTGGTCCGAGACTGTGATTTCGGAACGTACGTGCAGGTCAAGAGTGATGTCTACGGCCGGGGCGCTTATCCAAATAAGGTCGATTACGCTGGTGCCGTTCTCACTGCAGAAGGTGGGCCTAGCAGGGTGGTCGCGGGGTGTCCTACCATTTAGTAGGATATACCCGTTGAGGGACATGAATTCCGCAAGCTTCAGCCCCCTTGCGTTTATCTTGCTGTCGTGGGATGATCTCTCAGCGAAGAGGTTGGAGCCTTCGAAGATTTGGTCCGGTAGGGAGTCCGTGCAGCCGACTCTAGCGTTTAGGTCACCCCCGATAATAATTGCGTCAACTTCACTCAGGGTGGCGTATTCGTCCAAAACTTCCTGTAGCGAGTCCAGGATGGGGGCTACGTCAAGGTCAGGTCTTAGGTAGATATTGCCCAGGATCAGGGTAGTTCCGCCGGAACAGATCCGGACGAAGGTCCACCAAGGGCAGGCGTCTAGAGTTTCGAGCGGTAAGCCTTTTCTTGCAAGTATCGCCAGTCCACCACTAGCCCTGCCTCTCGATTTGTCCTTTAAGGCGTGGGTCCAGCTGCATTCGAAGTTCGAGAGGAAGGGGGGCATTGGGGATGGGGCTGAAGTTAGCCAAGTTTCACTTAGGCAGATAACATCACCAAGGTTAGAGATGGTTTCTTGGTCGAGATTTGCGTAGCCGTGGATGTTCCAGTAAGTTATGATCAGAGAGGTGCTCATTCGCGGGATTAGTTTTTTGGGGTGCCCGTGTTGCGGCTAGGGCCCGAGCGGCGGGAAGGAGCTGCGGGGGTCTCGTCAGGGGGTCCCACGGTGGTCTCCGCAGGGGCGGCGAGTTGGGATTCGATTTCGGGCAAGGAGTGCCAGGTGTCATCAATGCAGATCCTGTCGTGGCGTAGCTTTATGTTGTGGTTGTCTTTTTTAAGCCGTTTCGCCAGGTCCCTGAGTTTTTTGGCGACTCGACTTTGGGTACGGGTGAGCTCGTGGTCGATGAAAATCTCCTGGCCGGCAAGCTTCTTTTTGTTCCTAAGGATTTCCGGTTTCGTTGCCCAGGAGTCGAGCTTGACTATGATGAGTCCGTTGCTTGGGATGCGACGTGTTTCTACTATTTCGGCCACGTTAAAGTGCGACGCCAGGAATTGCTCAACCGCTTCACGGAAGTTTTGTTGTTGGCATGCCAAGCCCCGAATAGTGATGTTGTTTCTGATAGCCGAGCGCTCCATGGATTCGAGTTTCTGCTCCTGATTTTGTATTCTCTGCATGAGAGGGTGCTCATCGGGCAATGGTTGGCAGTGCACTAACTTGTTTTCCACACCCTGGGTTTTGTCGAAGGGGTGCCCGCCATCCAAGGTCATACTTGGGGCTGGGGGGTTTTCAAGTTTTTGCAAGCGGGCGTTCATCCTCTTCTCCATGTCGGCCATGGCGGATTCGAAGTCTCGCTTGGTGGCGGAGAGTTCCTCCTTAATCGCTGCGAATCCCTTCTCATAAGCGGCGTTGGCTTCGGAGATTTTGGTAGCCAGGCTGGCAAATTGTGTCTTGTTCTCCGCTCTCATTTCCTGCAGTAACAAGGAAATGCCTTCCATGGCAGATGCAGATTTGGGGTCCATGTCGGCAGGACGGCTGAGGGGCGGGGAGGCCGGCTGGGTTGGAGGGTTATTCGGAGGGCTTGTAGAGTCCAACGCAGTAGAGTTATTTCTTCGGTACGAGACGGGGAGCGGCTCGCTTGTGCCTGAGCGCTCAGGAGGGGAGGATAGATCAGTGCAGCTTCTATGTCTCTTTGGGGAGTTTTCTGTTGACGAGGCGGTGTTAGGTGTTGCTTCCACCGTCGGGGATACAGTCCCTCTTTTCCTTTTCAGAACGTAGCTTGAGATTTTTGGGCAGGAATTGCTTCTAGCTCTGTATAGTTGTGCTGCTTTGGTCGGGCGGCCTTTTGTTTTGCGCGCGGTACCAGCAGGAGCAGCGGTGGCAGTATCCGTGGCGGCTTTATCGGTTGGGCAGTCCGTGGGCGAGCGCCGGAGGTAGGTAGAGGGGCACGGAGGTGTGTCCGGATTACCAGAGATGTCGCTAGTTGGCATCAGTTCGGAGTGTAACCCCCCGGTTCCCTCACCGCTAGTTTCTAACCTCAAAATAGGCAAGCCGGCTAGGTTTTTAGCGAAAAAGCAGGGGAAGCAGTGCACAGAGTAGCGAAAGAACTCACTGCGCTTGTCCAAGGTAAGTCTCTGCGCCGGGGGTGGTATGTAAGGGTGGGCTCAGGTGCGCTGGTATGTTAGAATGAGGCCTTTAGGGTGGCGGGCGCAGGGCACGACCGGCCTGCTTGAAGGCTCATTTGTAACTCCTATTATTATTATCATTATAATTACAATTTCCGAAATAATAATCATAACAATTATTATAATAATAATAACAATTATTATAATAATAATTATTATTATTATCATTGAAAAAAATTTACTCGAAAGTGGTGTGAATGAAAATGAAAACGTATGCGCCATTTTTTTTTTTTTTTACTAACACTGAAATCCTGTGAAACGCACAGAATAATCAAAATTCCGATTCTTTTGAGAGATTTTCAAGTTTCAGCATAAAAAAAACTAGATAAGGCAGAGGTGTAAAGTCGTATACGCCATTTATTATTCGATTCTTTTTTATCTTGAAAATGTTGTGAAAATCGGAATTTCAATTTTTTCCGTAATAATAATGATGATGATGATGATGATAATGATGATGATGACGATAATAATAATAATAATAATAATAACAATTATTATCATACTATTATGATAATTATTATTATTATGATAATAACAATATGATAATTATTATTATTATCATTGTAAAAAATTTACTCGAAAGTGGTGAAATTTGTGAATGAAAATGAAAACGTATGCGCCATTTTTTTTTCTACCAACACTGAAATCCTATGAAACGCACAGAATAATCAAAATTCCGATTCTTTTGAGAGATTTTCAAGTTTCAGCATAAAAAAACTGGACAAGGCAGAGGTATAGAGTCGTAAACGCCATTTATTATTCGATTTTTTTTTATCTTGAAAATGTTGTGAAAATCGGAATTTCAATTTTTTCCGTAATAATCATGATGATGATGATGATGATGATGATGATGATGATGATGATGATGATGATGATGATGATGACGACGATAATGATGATGATGACGATAATAATAATAATAATAATAATAATAACAATTATTATCATAATATTATGATAATAATTATTATTATTATGATAATAACAATATGATAATTATTATTATTATCATTGCAAAAAATTTACTCGAAAGTGGTGAAATTTGTAAATGGAAATGAAAACTATGCGCCATTTCTTTTTCTTTTTCTACAAAAACTCTAAAATCCTGTGAAACGCATAAAAAAGTCTGATTTCAGAGTTCTTTATGTGAAATTTTCAAAATTCAAAATTGAAAAAAAAAAAACAAAACATTGACAGGGCAACGGTATAAAGTCGTATAGTCGTAGTACGCCATTTTTTTCACAAATACTCTTGTCCTGTGCAACGCATAGAAGAATTGAAATTCCGATTTTCACAACATTTTCAAGATAAAAAAAAATAAAAATAAAGGGCGTATACGACTTTACACCTCTGCCTTATCTAGTTTTTTTTATGCTGAAACTTGAAAATCTCTCAAAAGAATCGGAATTTTGATTATTCTGTGCGTTTCACAGGATTTCAGTGTTAGTACAAAAAAAAAAATGGCGCATACGTTTTCATTTTCATTCCCACCACTTTCGAGTAAATTTTTTTCAATGATAATAATAATAATTATTATTATAATAATTGTTATGATTATTATTTCGGAAATTGTAATTATAATGATAATAATAATAATAATAATAATAATAATAACAATGCATTATTATAATTATTATGTATGTTTATGTACACTGAGAGAAATTTATATAGTTAACGGATTTTATGATTGACAGGATTATAAAAATATTCAATCGAACCCAAATAATGGTTGAGAATACTATGTTATAGTTTCGGTTACTATAAAAAAAGGTTCGAGGCCATTTATAACTCACATGAATAGTAACGATAACTATAAATTTCTCTCAGTGTATGTTTATGTATGTTTATTTATTGTTCCCCTCGGGGTTACATGGTTTCCGTCTCCATAATTTCATCGAATACATTACTACTTACAATTAGACTAATTTACAAATTTTTACAACTTATACATACCTTACATTTGTTATAACTATTATTATTCCGAATTATTTCCGTTTGAATTCCCGCTCAGCTGTCATAGCGCTGAGCAAGGAACGGCGGTTCGTGAAACGCAGGACCGCGAGACGAAGGTTGGCAAGCGCTGCTCGGCCCGACTCGCAACGCGAAACGATCCAACATGGCCGCGGCCGGTGCTTTATACCGAGAAAAAATTACAGTCTTTTTTTGGAAACAATTTTTCGTCTTCATCGTTGAGTGAAATGAACAAGTTTTGCGATATATGTGAGTGGAATTATATTCCTGAGGGCGCTCAATGATTCGTTTCCACCCTTGTGATGCGTAGTCGGTGATATCAGTGAAAACAAGTGACGGTCCCCACGCTTCGCGAAACAAAAAAGCCTTATTTTACTCGATTTTGGTGAGATACACGTTCATGCAGCTACCAATTTGATTACAAATCGTCTAAGGAACCCATTAAACACCCCCCCGTTCATATCCGGCTTCATTATTTTTTAAATATGGAAATCTGAGTCCAGCATGCCCTTAAAGACTATGTTCCCGTCTTCATCCTTATACTGCTTTAAGGGGAGGCTCTACTCGATTATGACCGACTTACCGACATAAGTGGGCGTGTGTCGCTTATTTCGATGAAAATTGAAGTCTACGGGCCTAAATCGCAAAAAAAGGCTCTGTCGCGGATCGCTACGTGCAATTCCGAACCCAAATATGTCAAAACATTTTTGTTTTGTGCGGAAACAAAGTAATGGCATTGTTATTACGAAAATGTGACAGTTGGGCGACGACGCCTATTGACACATTTTCGTAATAACAATGCCATTACTTTGTTTCCGCACAAAACAAAAAGGTTTTGACATATTTAGGTTCGGAATTGCACGTAGCGATCCGCGACAGAGCCCTTTTTTGCGATTCAGGCCCGTAGACTTCAATTTTCATCGAAATAAGCGACACGCCCACTTATGTCGGTAAGTCGGTCATAATCGAGTAGAGCCTCCCCTTAAGGTCACGTCTGTCAGAGTAATCCATACCCTTCTCATTTGTCCTCTTTTTTGTAATGTGGATTATATCTTTTGGAAACCTGCCGTAGTCGCAAGTTTAGCATGGTGTTTCATTAATTGGTATTGGTCCGGAACACGGAAGCAGCAATCGTCTGTTGTCGCGATTGAGGTTAGAGCAATCACGTTTGTCTTTGCGTCATCATTTGAAGACTTGACGGTGAATTCGAATTTAAACTTCTCCATGTTTTTCTTTTTCTTTTTGCTTCGGCAATATTATCGTTTTATGAGAAGAGGCACACTGAAGAGAGAGGGGATGTATTGGCTGTTATTATCGTTTCCTAATTGTTACAGGTAACGAACAATTATAAACTATAAGAATAAAGTATAATAAAAATAGGATAAGGTACATGTGAATTAGAGAACGATGTCAAGTAGAAAATAAAATAAAAACCTAATTGTTACAGGCAACCACATGGCAGTCCATAACCTCCAAAATATCCTAACCTAAGAAGGGAACATTATAAAACGATAATAACAGCCAATATATCCCCTCTCTCTTCAGTGTGCCTCTTTCGGTTTCACATTCGAGCGACGCGCACTCGCCTGTTTCGGCGGCCCTATTCAAATTTGTAAGAGATATGACGACAAGCATACCCGTCGTCATATTTCTTTACATACGTGTTGTAACCTGGCAAATAGCTTGCCCGTTGTGGCATCCCTCAACGCCGCGGAAGGCTTGCAAATATCCTCGCGCGACTCTCGGTAACGCGCATAGAATTAGGAAATGTATCGAGAGGTCACGTGGTTCACTGGAGCAAGGAGCGACCTTACCCCGCTCTCCTGCGCACCTACGAGCTTCCGCGGGGAAGAAGCGTCTAGCCATCTTGCGAATTTGCCTATTGACAGCTTCCATCTTGGTTTTCAAGCTAGTAACAGCAACCTGTTGCATCGTGCGGAGAATCCCAAGCCTTTTTGCCTTCTTAGAGTCTTCCGAGTCTTCCGCAACCTCGCGAGTTGTTCGCCAGTGCTTTGTGCAACCCGTGCACCGAAATTGAGCTCCGTGACATCGCCCAGTGAACCCATGAGCCCTAAATCCGCGATTTCGCCGGACCGCTGGCACGTGGCCGTGACCGGCTTCCCTTCGCTAACCCAGACTCTCCGAGTGTCGAGTGTGTGCCCCAGAGACATTGCCACCTCCCCGGATTACCCGTGATATCATCTATTAAGGTAGGACCTGTATCGTCCCCTATTTTCACCCCCTGCGCTGCTAGAAGCCCTGTTAACGTTGTCTAGGTGGGCTTGGCCTTCGCCAAGACCGTTGGAGCCTGAGACGAGGATCCCTGCGTTACGGAAAGTATCCTAGATCCGCTAGGATCGTTTTTGCCTGCTTTTCTGTCTCTTGCATCGCTTGTATTTTCAGCTTCTTTACCCCCCACCATCGGAATCCCGACCCCACGCGCCCCCGCGAACGGTCGAGTCCCGATACCGGTCTTTTTACCATTTCTATTTGAATTTTGCTCGTGTGTGTTCATGTGTGCGTGTCCGTGTGATTCGCCTGTAGAGGTGGTCCCTGTTGAGACTCACGCTCTACGTAGGGTGCGCAGGATCACCGCGCACGTCGCGTTATTCCAACCGTCGCCGAACTACGGTTCGCCGTACGCCGGGGTTGGAATCTCGTCTATTTCTTGTGTCCGTCCGATATTATCCCGCTCTACGTTACCGTTTGTGAACTTCGACCGGGTGAGTTGAGCGTGATCCAGCGGAGTAGCCATAGTCCCTGTTGAGACAATTGCGCTACGTGGTCTGCGTAAGGATCGCGCGCACTCACCGCTGCGAGTCAGCTGTCGGGAATCCACAGTCCACTGTGCGATCCGGCTGACGTCCCCGGTACCGTTTCCCCACCGTCCCCTCGCCCTCCTCCTGGCCCGTGTCCGGTCGAGGCAAGCGGCCGACTTGTAAATAGTGTGATATACTCTGTATTGGCTGTTCTAGCCCCGAAGAGGTTTTCCACCCTCGAGATTGCCTAGCGTCTCGGAGGGATTGTTAAAGCCATTCGTTTGCCTTGAATAAATACGTTTTATTAACTGTTCACCAACATACAGGGTTTTCTTTCTTCGCCCCCACGTTCCCCTCTACCAAATACTGACGCTAGCCACCTCCTTCTCCTACCTACCCCTATTTCCTCCCCCCGTCCCCGCGGAAACGCGGCGAGTAGTTCCCGTAAGGAACTTGGCGCCCAAATCTCTCGTTACTTAATTTTAGTCCCGTTATCCATGTTGGGTTTCGGCTTCTTTTGCTAGCATTGTGGACGGGGTTGGTTTCCAAACAACCTCGAAAGCGTGTTACAGTGTTATCTCTCGTATAACCTCGACTGTCCACAGCACCGGTTTTGTCTTACCCCTCGTGTAAGCCCAACCGTGATTAAAGACCGGTCATCGTCTTATCCTTCGTATAAGCCCGACCGTCTGATATTGTTGGCTCGAGGTATTGTACTGAGGTGAGGTTGCATTGAACCGTTATATTTTGACACCTCCGACTTTTCCATCCTTTTTCTGACTCGCTCGTCTTCTGCGACGGGGCTCTTAGGACTCAGGGATCTCTTTTTCTGTGGTCTCCCGTGATCTGAACCCAAATTACTATAAAATACTTACGGGGGAAACTCCGGCGTGTGGCGACTTCGGCACGAAGAAACGTTATGAGGAGATATCGGGACGGTAGCGCCACCTGAAGAAGGGCGCACTTTTTTAACACTCTGAAAACGTGGCATCAGTAGGTCGGAGTAGCGGTACTACATTTGTAATCTTGAGGACGAGACCCAAAGTATAATTCTTCATATAGTAGAGGATTGCGTAATAGATTCAGAAAACGTTGATGTGGATAAAAAAATAAACCAACAAAGAAAATTATAATCAAATTCCAAAGTTTCTGATTCGTCCACCTTCCCAGTAAGAAACGTTTTGAGGACAATCGTTTTATTGATATGTACATACATAAATTTATTTACAAGATTTTTGAGCACTCATTTCTCAATTCACGTTCTTCTAGTTGTAATCCGCCGTTCCGGAATACCGACTGTTCTCAACATTTGGTGTGTAAAGTAAAACAACTATTCATACTCAAGTTGTTATTCTTGCACGCCAATGCTCAAGCAAAATTTTCATGGACATGGAGCATCACTACGATTATACTCAGATGCATGCTGCTCGAATGTTCCTGAAGAAATACCACAGGACAAAAATGTGTTTCTTACGAGTAATTCTTTGCTTCAAACGATCAAATCATGTGAACATTACTTTCACTGACGTTGAGAACAATGAAAAAACGGTGAGTACCATACTCGCAACAACACGACTAACTCCTCCGTGATGCATAGCTGCTGGATGTTCTTCTGGAACAGAACGGGAACATCTTTACTAGCAAAACGTTTGCAGATAGTGGCAATGAAATATTCATCATCGCTGAAATAAAGAGATACTGCTATTCATCTGGATATTCACTTAATCGGAATGTGAGTAATTCAGTGGGTTCGAGTCTTGAACCTACGTCGTAAGCGTATGATTGGTGATACACGTACCATTGATAACGTGCACTCGAATGCTGTTCGGATTTGCGTTACTTGGACCACAAGTATAAATCCCCGAGTCCGAAGCTACTGCCTTCTGAATCATCAATCGACTTGATGTGACGGGTCCCTTTTCCGTCACGAGGCTGACGCCACCACGCGGAGAGTCAAAATTAATCTCCTGCACATAAGAAGAATGTGTCTGAAGAACAACTACAATACATCAATCATAACAAAGAGTAAGTCTAGAGAATAAACAGTGTTTGACTGACATATTCATGTATACCAGGTATGTACAATACGTTTTTGTTCGCACCCTACAGGGTTACGGTTTCTGCGATGACCAGATAGTGAATACGTCATTTGAGTCACATTTCGAAATTTCCAGCCGAAAAACCATTTTTCAAGTTTTAAAATCCCGCGCGTGACGTTGAATGCCTAACAGCGTTACTTCACCCGAACGCCCACCAGACGGCGACGCACAGTGGCGAATTTTCCCGAATTCGTGGTTAAAACCCAAAACAAAAATTTTTCCGAGCAGGTATAACGATCACAGGGATTGGTTAAGAACTAAATTCTGCGTCATGACCTGACTGTCCCGACCCATTTCAGTTCAAAGTTGACCTTGGGCGGTGACGGTCCTAGGCGTCAGCCGCGCTGTATTATTAACCACAAGTTTGAACATTTCTACAGTTGTTATACAAAGTGATAATCAATTTCCGGAAAACGGATGCCCTTCCTCAAGGTATGTAGAAAATTTTGCCTACTTAACAACTGAAAAATATTATTTGTTGTTCATGTTAACGTAGTTCAACGATAGTCGTGTAAAGTGCCTTTGTTCTGAAGTAATAAGATATTGACTCTGCATAGACTTTCAGTATCCACTCACAAGCGATCACATGTTGGTTTTTGTCTTAAATCGTAGCTTAGAATTTCACCTTTCGAATGGCGTGTAAACGAAAGTGCGCAAACGTGCGCGGCGTGGTCCAGAGCGATTTTTTCTCACACCCGGTCGCAAAATGCCACTTTTCATACCTCTTGAGCGGGCGGAAAACAAATTTTTTCGCCCTCGGGCGGAAACGTCCTTTTCCGCCCGCTAGAAGCGGGCGAATGAGACTATTTCCTGCCCCAGGGCACAAAATCCCGTTTTCCGCCCGCTCACTCGGTCTGGAAAGAGGCATTTCTGCAGACCAGGTGATGAGAAAAACATCGTGTGCAACACGGGCGCAAGGCTATTTTGGCGAGTGTGCTCTCAGCAACTCGCCTTCGGTTCGTGCCGCCAAAGGCACACTCGGAAAAATAGTACTTTCCGCCCTTGATACACAAATAACTATTGTGAGCTTACGCGTGATCCGGGAAGGCCCCCGGCACTCGTTCGGGGCGGGCGCGTGGTTAGTCGAGCTGGGCGAGTAGGTCGCCTACCTGAGCTGCAGCTGCTTGACTCTATGCGGAGGGAATCTATTCTAATGAAGTATATCACCAGATGCACCAAGTCTAATTCTGATTCACATTACTATACAATTGATTTATAATCAATACTAAATAATATTCTCTCTTTGTAGGTTTTGGAGGTTCTCTTATCCTGTTCAAACGGAGGGAAGAGAACAAGCGAGAAACAAGGACGTTATAGTATATTATGCACCTAGGGCGGTAAAGGTTGTTTTCGACGAGTGCGAGGTTGTATTCCGAGGCGAAGCCGAGGATTACAATCGCACGAGTCTAAAACAACGTTTGCCCTGTAGTGCATACGATATTTTATACACCAAAGGGAAATAAAGCGGTTTTTTCGGCTGGAACAGGGCAATAAACCGCCGTTTATATCCCTGAGGTGTATAAAGAAATTTTGAGACGGATTTTCTCGTGAGTCATCGCGTAAAGATACCATGCAAGATGTTCTGAATTGGCTGATAGTGTCATCTGACCCATTCATTACAAATCTAAGGCAACTACCTCCGAAGAAATGTAAACAGATGTCCCCAGAAGCTAATGCGCTATTAGCTGGAACAAATACACCTGCTGAGTCACAACATCTTTATCCGGATTCGGATTGAAATATTGTTTGTATTTTCTCGAAGTAAATACTTCATTCACCATATCACGAGGGGCAATTACTTTTTCAAAAATGTCCCAATACATTCTTAATGTTTTATAGCAGCCGCTCCGCAAACATATTGTAACAAAGGGGCTCAACCCGGTTACTGATAAAATAAAGGATCTCCCGAAATCACTGATACGAGGCGAAAGAAAAGATTCAGGGACAAAAAGGGGGATTTATTCAACGACGTGTTTTCAGTTTAAAGTCAGAAACAAGACTAATATTCACAATAATGCTGGTCGTCGAAGCGACCAGAAGATTCAGCTATTTCTTCTTCAGATATTAAACATGAGAAGATATTCGTCAAAAGCTACACATCTAGTGTATAAGAAGTGAGGGGTCTCTTCGTAACACTGCCCCCCCCTCTAACGAAGAGTCGACCCGACTCTGAAAATCTCCATCGGGACCGACGCGATGGGTGTTCGCTCCTCTCGAGAGGATCGGAGCTGCGGCTCAAAGGTATGGTTCGATCTCTCGACTACCACGCGACATTCGTCTTCACTCTCGGGGTAAACCGCAGAAAACCCCGAGAACGCAGTGAAACACCAACTCTTGTCCGTGAACAGGAACTCAGGAACTCAGGAACCAGGAACTCAGGAACCAGGAACTCAGGAACTCAGGAACCAGGAACTCAGGAACCAGGAAAAAACGAGGGACTCAGGAACTCAAGAAAGGAGACCTGAAGACTTGAAGAAACCCGAAATCTCGTGAAACCGCGGTCTTGGGCCCGGAGAACAAAGAACTGGGGTGCCAGGAATAGGGGAAGGCCAACGGTCACAGGAAATCCAGGGGAATGAGGGAGAACCATCTAAAAAAAATCGGAAGACAAGGGTGAATTCTCAGATAACACAGGCGAATTCAAAGAGTCAAATCTCCGTTTCCGAACATCGGTTGTTTTTAGTGAAACGGGATTTAATCTTGTCCGTAAACGGCAAACCTAATCAGAGTAGTCTCTGGAATAGAAAGAAAATCGAAACAAAACAACCGTCGGTGATTCTTATTCCGGAGCTTCTGGGAAAAGAAACATCGGTGAAACAGTTTCTTTCAACGGCTATGGCTATCCGTCCAAGTGTAGACACCATGCAGGCGTTCATCGCCTCGTTCGCATGGGATGTGGTGGAGTGGTTAGACGAGGGAGACTTCGGACTCTGGTACCAAGAGCAGTGGGAGGACGCCCATTGCAGCCAGACGGAGATTTCCGAAATCTCATTCGGAGGGATACACAAGGTGGCCTGTTCCGAGTGCGTAGAATCCCTGTGAGTCAGAAAGCTTGACAAAAAAAATCGTCCTGATATGAATATGTAACGAAAACGTAATCCATATTCTTTGTTCAGCATTCACGAAAATGCCGCTGTTGGCAAGAAGACAACCCATGTCTTATGCCGCGGGCAACCCTCTCTCTCCTGTTTCTACTGCGGCAGACAGCTACTCCAGGTAATTCAAAACGCGCAAGATTGTCGGGGGTGTCTCTACCAGAGGTACCGGTACGCAGAGGATATATGGCACCGTTTCCGTGAGAGGATCGCACAAGGCGGGGCAGACGAAGGAGGGGGATAAGAGGGTGACAAATAAATAAATGAAAACATTTCAAGAGAAAAGGGGTGTGTTTAATGTAGGCCTTAAATAGAGGAGGATTAGACTAAAACTTCAAGGCGGGTCAACGAAGAGAAAACGTACGAAGGAAGAACGCGGGGTCAAATCACCAAAAACAAAAAGTCTGCCTGGACAGGGGAATCACCGACAGTTTCATTTACGCAACACAAAAAGTGCTCTCTCTTCTGAATATACAGAATCTGAAAACAGATCTTTCCTTCAAAGAATTCAAAAACATGGTACTGGTTCAAACTAGTGATCGTCGGAGGTATCGGTCATGAACAACAGGAGAGAGACTCTACCTGAGGAGTAATAGGCGAGGGAGACGACAGCGTCAGAGACGAGCGAACGCGAAGTATCTGAATTTATTCTATCGAGATTTCATTCTTTCACATCGAACAAGGGGGTCAATTCGACCACCGAGCGTGGATCCCGTTCACCTCGTCATCGTTGGAACAAGGGGGAACCGAACCCTTCCGAAACCGAGAATCGAACCTTGCCGAAGCGAGAGTCGAACACTGACGAAACTCACTTCAGAGCGAGAACTTAACCTCGGTTGACAGCTAACCTCGCATAACCTCACAAAACTGCTTGTAAACATCGTCGGCCGATTCTTCCGCGTTCAGGATTAAAACAGGGGCAGGGGTTGACGAGAATGTGTGAGTGACTAGCCAATCATCGTGAACCTGATGTAAAGCCGTCAAATATTCCAGGGTTATGTCGGCTTCTTCGCTCCGCGCGCGAGACTGGATGCGGTTGAACGACACGGCAGGAGATAACCTCAAGTAGACTATTAGGTCCACCTCAAAATCGGAAGAGCTCTCGGCAAAAATCTTACAGTTCTCCATTAAAAGATGAGCCTCTTCCTTCTCAAATCCCCCTAACCGTCGTCGGGCTTCTACGAAACAATTCCCGCTATAAATCGACCGTTCCATTAGTTTTGTAGGAAGGTACGTTCTCTGAAGATGACGGTCCCTCATGGTCAATAACACATGGTGCTGGAAAGCGTAACTAAATCGAACGGGGTCCGCGTACATTTTGCCCAGTAAGTTAATGCCGGCTACGTTTCGATATTCTTCTAGAGGCTCTAATAGAACGAGAATATTTTTATCATCCAAAAACCTCTTAGAGAAGGTTGTTTTCCCACAACCAATGTTTCCCTCGACAACTATTGTAAGAGGTCGCCCGTTCCTTCTAATGACGCCCAGAGGAAGCTCAGGACTCCAAGTTGACGAGCTAATGAAAGTTTCCGACGTCTCTTCCCTTGGAAGACACGAACCCTGCTCTGAACGTGGAGGCGGAGACGAAACCAAAGAATCTGAAAGTTCCAACTGTCGAACCTGAGCCTGATCGCGGTTCAAGGGTACTTTGGGTACTTCTTCCCGACCTTGATAAGGAGCCAAACGATCCAAATGGACAACCTTGGCCTTGGCTCTGACAGAGCGCTGGATACGGTAGACCACGTCATTAATTCGGGTCACCACCACATAAGGTCCTTCCCATTGCGTTTGTAATTTCGGACAGCGGCCCTTCTCGCGACGCGGCTGGAAGAGCCAAACGCCATCGCCAACCTCGAACTTCAAGTCTCGAGCTCGGGCGTCGTATCGAGCCTTCAATTTATCCGAAGCTAAAGCTATCCTGTCACGAGCAAAATCATGTATTTCATCTAAACGACTTTGTAAGGAACAAGCAAAGTCGGTCTGATAAGACTCTGAGAGGGGAATTGGGCCTTTCTCAAGATCAAAAGGCAAGCGAAGATCGTGGGCTAGCATCATCATAGCAGGGGTTCGTCCCGTAGTCTCGTGGATAGCAGAGCGGTAGGAAAGGAGAAAGAGTGGGATCCACGTGTCCCAATCTCGTTGGTTGTGGGACACAAAATGTGACAAATACCCTAAGAGAGTTCGATTCATACGCTCCACCATCCCATCAGACTGGGGATGCAAAGCCGTGGTCCGTGATTTCCTAGTTCCCAAAATCAAAGAAATCTCCTTCACTAAGTCCGACTCAAAATTCCTCCCTTGGTCGGTGTGAAGTTCTAATGGGGACCCGTGACGGCAAACAAATTCTTGAACAAACGCGAGAGCTACCGTTGAAGCTTTTGGATCCGGTAAGGCCACGATTTCGGGCCACTTGGTGAAATAATCAGCCATGACCAACGCCCAACGGTTCCCTGATTCAGAAACAGGGAGAGGGCCTAACAAATCCATCGCAACCCTCTCTAAAGGTGCTCCAACGTTGTAAATCTGCAAGGGACTTTTCCCTCTCCCTCTAGGACCTCTCTTGGCCATGCAGACGTCACAACGAAAGCACCAGTCCTCTGTATCGGTCCTGCAACGGGCCCAAAAGTAGCGTTCCTGGATTCTTCCGAGGGTTTTATTGACTGCAAAATGTCCACCCGCTGGAGAGTCATGAAACTCGGCTAGAACTTCGGGAACTTTGCTCCTGGGTACCAGTAATTGCCATCTGATCGTCTTTGCGTCGGGGCTTTCCCATCGGCGGTAAAGTAGGTCGTCTCGAAGGTGTATCGAGTCCCACTGAGCCCAATAAACTTTCAGGTATGGGCTGTAGGGAGAGACTTCTTGCCAGTCCGGTCGCGTTTGTGAGATTTTCCAAGACCGCAACCTTTGAAGGTCTCCATCTTCCCGCTGACCTTGTCTCCACTCTTCGAGATTCCCTTGGAGAGAGATGGCTCGAATGTATACTGGAGGGTCTCGCTGGAGTTCTAGACGATCGCATTGTCTGCAATCTTTGCCTTCACAAGGTCTTCTCGAAAGAGCGTCAGCATTTCCATGTGATGTTCCTGCCCGGTGTTGGATTTCAAAATCGTAGGTCCCTAAAACTTCCAACCAGCGCGCAACCTGTCCCTCAGGGGCCTTGAAAGACAACAGCCATCTAAGTGAAGCATGGTCGGTTCGAATGAGAAATTTTCGACCATAAAGATAATGATGAAAATGAGCAATGGCCCTGACGATCGCTAACAACTCTCGTCGTGTTACACAATAATTCCGTTCGGATTTACTCAAGACCCTGCTGTAGAAACAAATTACTCGTTCGAGTTCAGTTTGTACCTGAGACAAAACCCCACCTATACCCGATAAAGATGCGTCAGTATCTAAGATAAAAGGAACGTCTGGCAAAGGGAAAGCCAGGATAGGGGGAGTAGTAAGGCGAATCTTGAGCTGAGAAAAAGCATCCTGACATTCTGGGGACCAGACAAAAGGTACTTTCTCTCCCGTGAGCACATGCAAGGGTTTCGCTATGGAAGCGAAACCCTGAACAAACCTCCGGTAATAAGTGCATAAACCTACGAAACTTTGAACGTCAGCTTTTGAAGTTAAGTGCGGCCAGTCTCGGATCGCTCGAATTTTCTCAGGGTCGGTACGAACCCCGTCCGCGGAAACTATGTGTCCAAGAAACTTCACTTCTCGCTGGAATAAATGGCACTTCTTTGGGCTCATTTTTAATCCGGCCTTTTTTAACCGTTGAAATACCACTTTTAGGTTGGATAATTCCTCTTCGAAAGTTTTTCCGAAAACGATGATGTCGTCAATGTAAACTAAGCAGATCTTTCCAATTAACTCATCCAGAACTGCTTCCATTAGTCTTTCAAAAGTCGCCGGGGCGTTACACAACCCGAAGGGCATTACTTTGAACTGCCAGAGTCCTCCTAGACCAGTGACGAAGGCGGTTTTTTCCTTATCCTCTGGAGCCATACCGACTTGCCAATACCCACTATGAAGATCGATCGTCGAGAACCATTGGGCCCCAGCTATCCTATCGAGCGTGTCTTCGATCCGTGGGAGAGGATAGGAGTCTTTTTTCGTTATGTCATTGAGCCTCCGGTAGTCGATGCAGAATCTCTTGCTCCCGTCTTTCTTATTTACCAGGACGATAGGAGCAGCCCAAGGACTGGTTGACGTCTCGATGACGTCACTGGACTTCATGTTCTCGACGAGTTTTTCTACTTCTTCCCGTCCGTGAAGAGGAAGTCGTCTGGCGGCCTGTCTGATTGGCGAGTGTCCTTCTACGTTGATCCTGTGTTCGGCCACAGTACAACGTCCTATGTCTGTAGGACTCCTAGCGAAGGTCTCTTGGAAATTCGTTAAAAGAGAATAGAGAGGTTCGAGCTGCCCGGAATTTAACTGCTCTGAAGACCGAGTGCTCAAATCCTGAAGAAAGGGAGGAATCAACTCAATCCCTCGAATGTAAAGGGAAGGAGCACCGGTCGAAAGATTCACGACCTCAACGCTACGATCTGTTTGTAGAAAAATTTTATTCGTGCCCGACTGAAACGTGCCTTCGCCCGTAGCTATCTGGCAATTGTGAGACGAGAGAAAATCCATCCCTAGGATCCCATCGTCCTCGATCTCAGCTATCAAAACGTCATGTTCAGTCCTAAGGCATCCCGAGACCACCACCTCCACGGAAGCCTTCCCCACAATGGGAGTCGTGTCGCCCGTGGCGGTACGCAGACTCGACAAGGAAGTTTCGACTGGAAAATTGGGAAGCAATCCTGGACGAATCACGGTGACTTCCGCCCCGGTGTCGATTACCCACAAACACGCGGTTCCGTTGACGGTTCCTTTCGCGTAGAGGCCCGACCGTCGCAAGCCGCGAATTACAAAATGATTGGGCCCAGACGAAGAATTAGGATTTGGACGTTCCCGGGGTCCTGAGGGGGCGGAGGTCGCAGGCTCTCGCGAAGCTTCAGCTGCTCGCCGGTCGTCAGAGTGCTGGTTCTGTTGATAATTGTCTCGACCGGAGTGTGGAGCAGGGCGTTGGCGCCAAGAAAAATTAGTATTCCGACGGTTCTGACTTGGGTTAAATCCTTCTCTCTCTCTCATGATTTTCTTTAAAGTAAAACAGTATTTAATGTCGTGACCTCGACGTTTGCAAAACCAGCACTCTAGGACAGGCTTCGCTCCCTGACGACCATCCGATCGTGAAGAACCTGCGGGAGGGTCGACTTTCTTAGGAGAATGCTGTCTTTTTTGAGGTGAACGCCTGTCTCTAGAGGATTCCGCTGTCACGAGCTGCCGAATCTTTCCTGAACCGAGTTCAGACTCGGTGATCGCTTTGATTTCTAACCCCCTTATAACGGCTTGGCGTAAAGAAGAGGGCGCCGCTAGCTTAAGCGTTTGTCTCAAGCTGGAGCTAGAAATGGCGTCAAGAAATCGAACACATGCTAACTGATCGCGAGTGTGAGGTGCGCAATCGGGGAGAGCTAGTCGGATCAGACGTTCAAGATCGTTGGCCAGGGTGGCAAGATCTTCGTCACGGCCTTGGCTCCTATTGTTAAATTGGGTAAAGTAGAGTTTTGCCATGTGCTCATCACCAAATTGAAGTTTTAAAACCGCGCAAAGCTTATCAAAATCTTTCGCGTCAGAGTCGCTCAGTGAGGCCAACGCGCTCAAAGCTGTTCCTCGGAGAGATCCGGTGAGAGCCGCTGTCTTGAACGCCTGATCCCAGTTGTTCAGCGCCGCGATCATTAAGAACTGTCTCTCATATTGAGCCCAAGAAGAGGTGCCATCGTAGACACCTGGTTTCATTAGCATAGAATTTACTCGGGGCAGCGGGTCCGTTCGCGCCGCCGGAGCGAAGACAGGCCAGCTACCTTGTTGAGGTATTACAGGAGGGATCCCTGAATTTTCAGGCGAATTTCTCATAGGGAGAGCACTTCCGTAAGAAAATTGATTCTGTGGGCCAACCGGGCCGTTGGGAAACAAATTTCCCGATGGAAAGGTAGCGAGCCCGTCATCGTTTGTCAAACTATTAACGGCGATCTGTGGTCTCAAGGGGACCGGTTGGGAATTAAATACATTAGGAACATTTCGTTCAGGGTGATTCGAAAAACCCCTCCCAAGTCGCGATTCGAACCTGTGGGTACGCTGTTGCACAGAAACGGTCTGTTATCAAGCGAGCAGGGCACGGCGGAGGTTACCGGAGCTAATTGGCTGGCAACCTTCTTGGAAATGTTGTTCTGTGTGTGTGGTGACTTTGGGACTCCAAACCTTGCTTGGGGAGTGTCACCACACATCCAGTTTTGAGCTCTACTAAATTCCGCGTCCCGTACTAGTTCTCTAGTACGATCGCTCTGACGACGCCTCGGGGTCAACGGCACGCGGGGCAACGGTGTCCCCGGGTCAAATTCTACCGAAGCAATAAGTGGGTCATTAGCCCGGAAAACTGGCACAGACCTTATCGGTTCTTCTGTGACCTGATTCGGGGTAGATTGGGGCTGAATTGGTGGTCGATTGGCAAGAGGTGATCCCTCGAGCGGTTGTGGGGGTGGGGTCCGAACGCCTTGGACCCCCAGGAGTCGGGATTCTAGGGTCTCAAATCGTCGAAGCATCCCTTCCCGTGCAACTCGATCTCGCGTTTCCAAGGTCTCGATCCGTCGGAGTACCTCTTCTCGTTCTCGTTCTCGTTCTGCCCGCTCGCGTTCCTGCTGTTCTTCGCGTTCCCTCTTCCTCTCTTCCTGGTCCAGACGACTCTGTTCCGTCATGTGCTCTTGAAAGAGCTGGAACAATTGGGCTGGGTGAAAATCGGTTTGCAGGGTTACCTGAGGCGAACTCGGGTCCCCGGAAAATGATGGTCGCTGCGGAGGTGTCTGTTGTGGTTGTGGCCTAAGTGGAGAGGTTGCCTGCTCGACGGGATCCAAACGCGCCCTCTTAGCCAACGGTTCCCGGTCGGTCTCGGTCTCTCCTTCGCTTAGTGAGGCTCGTTGAAGTCGTGTGCGTGGCATAGTTCCTTCGAAATCTCTTTGAGTAGTGTCGTTGATGTCAGTTTTCTCTCTCACTCGCGATACCAGTGAAAAGTCTTTCGGGAAAAATCTCAAACTTTGGGGAAATACGTGAGAGGATCCCAGCTCCTCCACCAAATGTAACAAAGGGGCTCAACCCGGTTACTGATAAAATAAAGGATCTCCCGAAATCACTGATACGAGGCGAAAGAAAAGATTCAGGGACAAAAAGGGGGATTTATTCAACGACGTGTTTTCAGTTTAAAGTCAGAAACAAGACTAATATTCACAATAATGCTGGTCGTCGAAGCGACCAGAAGATTCAGCTATTTCTTCTTCAGATATTAAACATGAGAAGATATTCGTCAAAAGCTACACATCTAGTGTATAAGAAGTGAGGGGTCTCTTCGTAACCATATGTTGAGTCCTTTATGTATTATATGTATATATATTATATATACATCTATATATGAGTCTGTAAATGATCAGATGTGAACCGATATCGGTTCATGTATGGGTTTATATGGCTTGATATATGATCAGATACGGTTAAATGTAAGCAGTTAGAGCCAATACATGAGCAGATATAACCAGATAACCGATCATGTATCTGATTGAATATTGGCCTATATATAATCAGATACGATCGTATATGGCTAGCATGGGCCGATGCATGATCAAATCTGTAAGCAACTGTTGATCAAAGGGGTTCGTGTTTAATCGGACATAAACATGTATGATTCCGTTATGATGGTGATGATATCGGACTATACGAACCAATTTCATTCGTTATGCCTCTAACTGAGGAACGGCACTCAATTCGAGTGCATTCAGACCACAGAAAGGCCGAAAAAAACTGATTTACAGTTTTTTATTAAAAATCTTTCGAGTAAAAATTCCCCCGGCCCGGATTCGAACCGGGACCTCCGCATCTGTACTGCGGCGCCTTGTCCAATTTTACCACCGAGGGGCTAGGAGAATCTTTACTCGAAAGACATGTTGTGATTGACTATATGTATTAGAGACACTGCCTCGTCCCAGTGTCGAGTGTATTTGTTTGTGTGACTCTATCGTTCGTCTCTTTACATTATGATGGTGATGATATCGGACTATACGAACCAATTTCATTCGTTATGCCTCTAACTGAGGAACGGCACTCAATTCGAGTGCATTCAGACCACAGAAAGGCCGAAAAAAACTGATTTACAGTTTTTTATTAAAAATCTTTCGAGTAAAAATTCCCCCGGCCCGGATTCGAACCGGGACCTCCGCATCTGTACTGCGGCGCCTTGTCCAATTTGACCACCGAGGGGCTAGGAGAATCTTTACTCGAAAGAGATGTTGTGATTGACTATATATATTGGAGACACTGCCTCGTCCCAGTGTCGAGTGTATTTGTTTGTGTGACTCTATCGTTCGTCTCTTTACATTATGATGGTGATGATATCGGACTATACGAACCAATTTCATTCGTTATGCCTCTAACTGAGGAACGGCACTCAATTCGAGTGCATTCAGACCACAGAAAGGCCGAAAAAAACTGATTTACAGTTTTTTATTAAAAATCTTTCGAGTAAAAATTCCCCCGGCCCGGATTCGAACCGGGACCTCCGCATCTGTACTGCGGCGCCTTGTCCAATTTGACCACCGAGGGGCTAGGAGAATCTTTACTCGAAAGAGATGTTGTGATTGACTATATATATTAGAGACACTGCCTCGTCCCAGTGTCGAGTGTATTTGTTTGTGTGACTCTATCGTTCGTCTCTTTACATTATGATGGTGATGATATCGGACTATACGAACCAATTTCATTCGTTATGTGATTTACAGTTTTTAATAAAAAAACTGTAAATCAGTTTTTTTCGGCCTTTCTGTGGTCTGAATGCACTCGAATTGAGTGCCGTTCCTCATTTAGAGGCATAACGAATGAAAATTCGACGGGTCCAAATGAAATAAGGGTATCTCGCCGGGCGAGATAGAACAAGTGTATCTCGCCAGGCGGGATAGAACAAGTGTATCTCGCCAGGCGGGATAGAACAAGTGTATCTCGCCGAAAAGTCAGAATAAGGCTAACTCGCCGGTCAGGCAAGAACAAGGGTAACTCGGGCGACCGGCTAGAACAAGGCTAACTCGCCAGTCAGACTAGAACAAGGGTAACTCGCCCGTCGGACTAGAACAAGGCTATACACGGGAAAAAAATATGAAATTTCTACGTCTTCGGTAGTAATTATTTGGACTGCATCTTTTTGGAGTTAAATCTACAGCAATTGCGTTAAGGTTTATCGATGGGATTAATAAACCTTAACGCAATTGCTGTAGATTCAACTCCAAAAAGATGCTGTCCAAATAATTACTACCGAAGACGTAAAAATTACATCTTTTTTTCCCCCGAGAACTGTAACTGTTGAGTAATAACAGAGGTATTCATACCAAACAGATGGTTGATGATAGTAAATGAGCAGGTTGTTGTCATGACTGTGTGAGCTGATGGACATCATACAAAGATTGTTAATAGCACATATTGTGGTAAAATGTTTCTAATAAAGGGAAAAGTCGACCATGAATACGATTTTTTAACGACAAGGCAGCTCGTGCTGAATAATTGGATTCCTGGAACAAGAAAGATGGCTAATGACGTATGATAGGACGTTCCTAATAAAACAAAATGTGAATAATAAAATGTAACATTTTTTTAAAGACACAGAATTTCGACAATACATGATTAAAAATGTCGATTGAGAGGCTTATTGTTGATAAATGATGAGATGTGTATAACTCCAAACTTTGTTGAAACATACTAAAATATTGGGGTAGCAAAAAAGATTGTTCATTTCAACTTCTGCCAGCTTACGCTTCGATGATTACTCGAGTTTCAATACGCAGATTTCGTGAAGAGAAGTTATTGTGGGCCCGTTGGGACCCAGGGAAAAACCCGGGCTGTCGAATTACACGGGAAAAAAAAGATGTGAAATCTACATCTTCGGTAATTATTTGGACAGCATCTTTTTGGAGTTAAATCTACAGCAATTGCGTTAAGGTTTATCAATGGGATTAATAAACCTTAACGCAATTGCTGTAGATTTAACTCCAAAAAGATGCTGTACAAATAATTACTACCGAAGACGTAGAAATTACATATTTTTTTCCCGTGTATAGCCTTGTTCAAGTCCGACGGGCGAGTTACCCTTGTTCTAGCCTGACTGGCGAGTAAGCCTTGTTCTAGCCGGTCGGCCGAGTTACCCTTGTTCTAGCCTGACCGGCGAGTTAACCTTGTTCTAGCCGGTCGGCCGAGTTACCCTTGTTCTTGCCTGACCGGGGAGTTAGCCTTATTCTGACTTTTCGGCGAGATACACTTGTTCTATCCCGCCTGGCGAGATACACTTGTTCTATCCCGCCTGGCGAGATACACTTGTTCTATCTGGCCCGGCGAGATACACTTGTTCTATTCGGCCCACCGAAATACACTTGTTCTATCTCGCCCGGCGAGATACACTCGTTCTATCCCGCCCGGCGAGATACCCTTATTTCATTTGGACCCGTGTAAATTGGTTCGTATAGTCCGATATCATCACCATCATAATGTAAAGAGACGAACGATAGAGTCACACAAACAAATACACTCGTCAAAAGAATTAAAGCATCACCCATTTTTTGGCTGAAAAATTGGCCATATTCAAAGTGCCATAACTTCGTGTGAAATGTTCGCAGAGGAGGGGTAAAAAACGCATTTTGAGGCTTGGAGCCTTGGCTTCCGAAAACATTTTTTCAAATTTGCCCAGCGCCATTTTGTTTTTGAGTTTTGGCCTCGTAAAGACACTTGTGTCACTTTGTCAAGTGATAGTGTAAAGTTTGAGGTCATGCACGGGGAGGAGGAATTTTGTGACCGAAATTCGAAATCGGCCATCTTGTAGGCGCAGGTTTTCTCTGCAAAATGCATTTTTGATATCCACTCTCGGATTTTTTTTCGCAAAGTTATTCAACTTTTCAATAAAAAACGTCGAAAAAACTTTGAGCGGCCATTAAAAACGACCCGATTATCGGAAAAGGGTGAACAAAAACTCATTTTGAAGGTGGAAGTATCGACTTCAATTTGCTGCCAAGGAAAATCGAATTCCGCCCCGATTCAACCCCTTCCCCTAATTTTTATCACAAAAAAACGTGTTCAGTAAACCGTTGAATTTGACTACCTTTTTCAACCAAGCATAAATGGTTCAAAATTCGATGAAAAAAAAAAAAAAATGGACGTGAAAGTTCGAAGCTTTCCCTTCAAAATGACCCCCTTACGATATTGTTGTACGGTTTTCGTGAACCGAGATATCCGAAGTTGAAAAAAGCACTACATCGACCGAAATTTACGACGCTCAAGGTGCTTGGTCGGACTGACACGAGGGGTTGACCACTCTTGAAGTCAGGTGTATATCCTGCCGAAAAGTTGGGAATTTTTGAATTTGAAAAAGCTGGAATTCCGAAGTTGGAAAAAAAAGGTGTTTTTTTTTTCAGATTTTATGATTTCCCATTTACATGTCAAATTTACCATTTTCACAATAACGAATTTTCTTAAACACGACCTTACGTGATCAATAATTGATCAATAATTCGGAAAATTCGGAAAAACCTGAAATTCCAAAGTTGGAAAAAAAAGTTTTTTTTTTTTTTGTCAATTTGGAGATTTAATGATTTCTTTGGTTGAACGAATTTTCTTAGCCACGACCTTATCTGATCAAGATACCGCTCGTCGAT